>JAMPIV010013696.1:0-180641 GCA_024509875.1 Oreohelix idahoensis | reverse complement strand
TAGCTTGATATGTTGTGAAAATAGAATTAATAGTGTACTTTTTAATGTATAAAGGATATATGTTGAAGTTAATTTATAAAAAAAATTTGTGAGTATGGACGCCTTCTGTTATAATTAGCACATGTTTCTTCTGGCTTGTATCAATTTTCATTGCCAAGTTTCCAGCCAGTTTTTTTAAACATGGGTCAGCATCATTTCACATATTTGGTATGAAGACCAATTTTTTTTTGGGGCTACCAATCTTCTTTGGGGCTTTCTCCCCACTTAAAATTCTTGATGAGAGATTTCCTCTCTACATCTTCTTCCTCCAGTTTGTTTAAGTCCGATTGAGGGATTGTCGGCTTATCCTGGGGTAAGACATCTTTTTGCACTCTCCGCATAGTGGCCATTGTAAAACAGTTAAGTGAAGCTTGTCCGTGAAAAGGGGCTTCCCATTCCATTTGGTCCACTTTTCCAAATTTATGTTTCTTTTTATTATCAGGCCTAATTTTGCCCCGTGGCGTGTCCAGGTCCTGATCCATGTTCCCACTTGTGGGTGTTCCCTCATGTGCTATGCTACACCTTTCTACAAAATTCTCAATGTCCCATCTTGCTTTGGGCCAATAATAATTGTGAGCCACCTTTTGAATGATGGTACCTATCTTCTCATGGTCCCCATCTGGTTTCACATGTAGGCTCCTTATTAATTCTGTCCTGTATCTTTTTGGAAGAACCAGCTGTCCGTGACCATTGGATCTAGCTCCAGTCTTCCTATACATCAACTTGTTTTTCATGTAAAAATCTCCCTTGCCTGGAGTTGTATGACAAGTTGACAATTTTCTGAAACAAGGCTTGAGTGTTTTATCCCCAGCCTGTGCCTTCCTCATCTCTTCTGGAGTGGTATCTAACATAATATCCTCCTCCTGTCTTGAGGTCGACCTGACCTGAAGGGTTGCCATATACACAGGTTTCCTTCTGCAACGATCAGTGTCATGATTGTCCATCTGACAATTCTTACACCACCTTTTTCCTTGGTTGAAAGATTTTCTTTCATCATATTTCCTTTCATCGAATTGTGGGAATTTATTTTTATTTTCATACCGTGGCCTATCAAATTGGTGCTTACCTTTATTTTGATCCTAAGGATCAAAATTTATTAAAGTTCTGTGGTGCCCTAAAGTTGTCCACCTGTTTCTTTTTATTACCTGTTACCTCTGCTTGAGCTGCTTGATACCTTTCAGCAACATTTAGCAACTCACCCAGCCTCTCTGCACCTTGTTCCATGAGAAACTTTCTCAGGTCTGGAGCCATGGACTCTCTTAATTGCTCTATAAGGACCATTTCCTTAAGATCTTGGGTTTTCCCCAGAGAAGTCCATTTCTCCAAGTATGTCTCTATTCGTGCAGAGAACTGGTGATAGGTTTCACCTGACAGTAGTTTAGCATTCCTAAATTTTTTTCCTATAGAATTCTGCATTCTTTTCATACCTTAACAAAAGAGCCTGCTTTAGCATGTCATAATTTTCCTGATCACCTCTGCTCATTTTTGCAAAAACTTCATAAGCTGCCCCACGAAGTCCCTGATATAACTTTAAGCTCCACCTTTCTCTCTCTAACCCATACGTGGTAGCTAATAGTTCATACCTATTTAGGTAGCTCTCAATATCATCGTCTTTCTCAACAAAATGATCTAAATGAAAATTCATAGCTGAGGTTGAGGCTCCTTGGCTAGCAGTGGCATCAGAGGCAAAGGGACTGGCACCATTTTCAGGAGCATGGCCTTGAAACTCAAACTCCCTTAGTCTTAACTCATGTTCCCTTTGTAATCTCTTCTCCTCCTTTTCTGCTTCCCTTTCTGCAGCTAATTTCTTCTCTTCCCTTTCTGCAGCTAATTTCTTCTCTTCCCTTTCTGCAGCTAATTTCTTCTCTTCCCTTTCTGCAGCTAATTTCTTCTCTTCCCTTTCTGCAGCTAATTTCTTCTCTTCCCTTTCTGCAGCCAATCTTTTGTCTTCTCTTTCTGCCTCCAATTTCTTAGCCTCAGCCTCAATCTGCAACCTCTTAATTTCCCTTTCAGCCTCTAACCTTCTTTCGGCTTCAAACCTTCTTTCTTCGCGTTCAATAAATTTGTCACATTCCGTGGTGACATAGGCAACCATAACTTGCCCATCTAATCCTAACTCTTTTGCAGTCTGAACAGCAGCAGATCGAAACTTGGCCAGGTCCGCCATTGTCTATCAGGTAAGATTATACAATGTCTAACCAACAATTTAATCTCTAAATATATCTAATGGACAACACAGGCACCGTGAGCTCAACCTTATTTAATTCCACCCAAGGATACCTTTTAATTCTTATATTCCCTGAAGTGAATTACCCCCAATATTTTTAATAGGGAAAGATTCAAAATCCCAAGAGCGAGACCCCAATATATGTGGTGAAGTGGGATGTTATAAATATTTATAGGGGACTTAGTGTACTGACTGAGATCAGCTGTGAAGGTATCTATATCTATTAAGAGTAGTGTATTATAGATAACCTTACTTGCTACCACATATCTATATATATCTCAGTCAGAATTATTCTGGAATAGTGTGATGACTACGTTATGTGTCTAGGGTATGTGTATGATGAAGTGTAAGTCACAACAACAGACAGATAAACAATTTAATTTAATCCACTACTCTTGACAACACTGTGACACTCACATACATATAACACTCTATGAGAATATCTTAAGGAGTCACTGATAACTTTTCAAATAACAATATGTATTCATTGTTGTCATAAAGGTATATGTGTCCTGATTCAAATACAAAGGAACCAGGAATCACAATCAATTTTAATTACAAGTATATGTACAGACTTTATCAATATGAATATTGTAGTGACATATATTATTAAAAATATCCTATGTGTGTCAGTTGTGTAGTAGTAATATGAGGTAATACTGGTTTTGTTTTGTTCAAGCTCTGTTGGGATTTGTCATCATGACTTCAATAGTTTGTCTTTTGGGACTAGTATTGGAGATGTTCTCAGTTCCTGATATTAAGACAATTAAATTCCCCTCTGAATGTTATTTTTACAAAGTCATTTCAAGATGAGGGGACATAATGTTGAGCTCAGCTGGCCAAATCAGCTTATCTTGCGTGATGGCGGCAGGAAAGGACTCCTCTGCTCGAATTCTCCCCTGGCTCTGGAGACACCTCACTGATAGCTAAAAAGACCAAGGAGTATGCTGTCCGACTCTGGATTCAGCAAAGCTCTGACCAGGTGCTGCTCAGTACCATCAAGACCACGGTCCCTGTAAACAAGAAGGATGTACCTTCTACTTCATAACTAACTTATACTCTCTTTCTACACTGATCACAATACATCACAAACATTGAGTTCAGAGCGTTAGGCCAACTGTCAGCTTCATCTGAAATACTTTATACCAGTATTTACCTCCTTAATGGTTACCACGCCTCTGCACTTCCAGCATTATTTCTTTCTAGTCAATCATCCAGGTGTCAGTGTACTATTTGGCCATTCCATGCCGTTTTACTTCCCTCCGACACCCTCTGTTCAGGCTGGAGCATTATAGGCTTTATCTCCTGTTTGCCACTGAACTACACATATATATACAGGCATAAATTAACAATTTACATTCAATTTTCATTAAAAGATACTGAATGGTTCAAGCTTACCACAATTCATAGAATAAACACAGATACGTTGATTAGCAATGAATTCTGGCACATTTACTGGCACAAATTCCCATCTGCTTATGTTCCAGGCTTTTATTTAGCAAAATATGAGCTGGCTTCAACGCACTGTTGCTTTATCAAGCTTATTTGCACTAGTGGTCTCGAACTAACGCTCCTAAGTGAGTATATCAGCGAGTCTGGCCAATCGAGCCACGTTTCGACAAGTGTTTGAAAAAATGTTACCTTTCCACGTCTCCCTAACAACCAAGATAGTATTTATAGCCCGACCAATCGTGGTTAGTCTTTCATTTGTTGCGCTCCAATCAATTTGGAGTTTACATGGTAGGCTATTTCTGTAACGTAAGGTTTTTTCAAACACGTTATAAAAAAATTTTATGAGCAGAAATGATTCCATGTTGTCAGGCATCCCCACTATTTTATTTTGGTTATAATTTATTAATTCCTGGACTATTTGCGTAACGTTTTACATATTCTTGGTCAGCAAGCCCTAAGGAACCCAAATATCCAAATTTAAAAGAGCTACGTGGCTGCGTTCAAAATATGCAATTTCCTCTACCTCCTGTTTCGAAGATGTGCTGTCTGGGTACTGTAATGTTTTCAAACGTAAACCCATCTATTGTTATCTTTCCTAATAAGCGTTTTTTATGATTTTAAAACCTAACTCTGGGAAGGGTAGTGAATTTATCACTGTCCGTCCGAAAAAGTTAGTGCTTGTAGCCTAACACGCGTGATAGTAGTAATTGTGTATCGCGCGACGCGGGTTGGGGTTGGCATTAATAGCGAGACGCGTGTTTAATTTTGCATGCGTTCGGCTTTATTCGCCCCTCTCTCTTTCTATTTGAGTCCATCTGTTCGTTCGTTTTGGTAACGCAGTATAATTAATGTTAGGATTAATTTAGGTCATTACGCAGTCTGCCTCTCAATGTTTTTCCAAGAAATACAGCACACGTTTCATTGAAGAAAGCGGGTATAATACAGTAAGCTTTTACTATCAACGTGAAAGCGTTACAATTTGCAGACGAAGCAGAAAACAAGGGGGATCTCGAGTACCTTCTTTGTGACAGCACTGTTATTTTACCATTGCTCTTTTCTTTATTAATTTTATTTGTTAGGCTTCATATTTACCTAATAATTTATATATGTGGATTAGAATATTCCACGACATCCTATCCCGATACATTTTCAAGCACAGGTAGAGAAAGAGTTAGATGAGATGATAGAGTTAAAAATTATTGAACCATCCACATCAGCATATTCTTCGCCGATGGTTATAGTACGAAAAAAAGACAATAACATACGTCTTTGCGTGGATTATCGCAAATTGAATCAAGTGACTAAATTCGATGCTGAACCTATGCCTTTACTAGAAGAGCTACTTACGAGACTATCGAATTCTCACTTCTTTACTAAACTCGATTTGTCTAAGGGATATTGGCAAGTTCCACACTAATCCGAACACGCCAAACCGTTTACTGCTTTTTCGACGCCTAGGGGTCTATTCCAATGGAATTTCATGCCTTTCGGTCTTATGAACGCCCCTGCTACATTTGTACGCATGATGCGTCGAATCCTATCTCATCGCTCAGATGTCATTGCGTATCTTGATGACATCTGTCTTTTCAGTGATACTTGGAACGATCACTATAATGGTATAAATGAACTATTGTCTATCTTACGCGAGCATAACCTGACAGCGAAACCATCGAAAGCATGTATTGGTTTTAGCGAAATATCTTTCTTAGGACACCGTGTTGGTCATGGGTTCCTAAAAACAGAAGACCATAATACAAGTAAGATACTTAACATTTCTATTCCTAAGACTAAAAAGCAAGTACGAAGTCTCTTAGGTCTAATACAATTTTATGGACGATTCATCCCGAATCTGTCCTCCATTATGTCACCTCTTTCTTCCTTGCTAAAGAAAGGGTCTCCTAATGTAGTCCATTGGACTCAAGAATGTCAATCCTCTTTGGATAAGGTTAAAACTATGTTTTCTACTTCACCTATCCTAGTATTGCCTTCTAAGGATAAGACATTTATTCTTCGTAGTGACGCTTCATCCACCGGGATTGGAGCTGCACTAATGCAAGAGTACTCTGGAACTCTGCATCCTGTGATGTATATTTCTCGGAAATTAAATGCCGCAGAGAAGAATTACTCGGTCCTAGACCGTGAATTATTGGCTATGGTTTGGTCAATCCTTAAACTGCAAAGATTTCTTCTGAGCGCGCATTTCATTGTGGAAACTGACCAGAAAGCTCTTACGGCTATTCAGAGTAAAAATCTGAAGAGCGCGAGATCAACGCGATACGCGATTGCTCTACAGCCATTTCATTTTTTCGGTGCGAGCTATCCGTGGGTCAGAAAATGTGATGGCAGATATTTTGTCTAGATGCCCACATGATTCATAACTGTTATACAACTTTGATACAGTTGTTTCTATGTTGAAATGTGTACACATATGTAATATATCATATATTGATTGTAACACTACTTAGCGGTTCATTGATATGTATTCACCGCTGATCTTTCAATGTTTTTTCGTCTTTGATGATCATGATGTTAAGATATCTTAGATGGAATTTATGTATAAACTAATGTGGAAATTGTGTCATTGCTAATATTGTAGTATGCGTTGGTGACACCTCTCTGGAAATATTTATACTTAGAGAAGTACTTTCTCTAAGGTCATAAAACTTATGCTTATCATCTGCGCATTGTTATTGGTGCGTTGTGAGCCTATTGTATGTTGCTCCTAGATGTATTTCAAAAAAAAAAAAGTACCATTTTTTTTTCCCGAGGGGTGTGGTAATCTGTTGCGTGCATATTTTGACGCACATTTTACAAAAATCGATATGGCTATTTAATATGGGAAAAATATAGACATTCATTCATTTGTGTATGAAAATGCTGTTTATGGTAAAAGCGAGATAATCCATGTTTGATTCACACTTTTGATTATAGGAGTAATCGTTCTGGATATTGATCCAGCGCAAGGATATTGCGCTTGCGTTTGTACTTATTTTTTAGGGCCAGAAAATATATTAATTTGCTTATTGTGTTTATGGCCTGAATTCATATGTATTACATATTATTAGTACAAGTAGAATCAGTCCTATATTGTATATTTTGGATGGTAGGAGGGACTAGATTCTTGCTAGCGGAAGTATGAGTTGTGTTGACAAGTCGTGATGAGTTCCGATGTACTGCTTACAAATGGCGGGGTACGTTTTTCTAGAGCTGGTCCTTTCGTCAGAAAAAAGATGTCTTACGAAGTGGTTTTTCTACTGAAGGAGATGGTGTCTCTACGATAGTTTGTGTTAGAGACTCTCCTTATGTCAGTATATAGATGATTCGGACTCCAGGTAAACCCAGCTCCTATTTTTGATGATCTCTCGTCGGTTAGGCCTAGCTTGACTTTTGGTGCTTCGTTATGCTAGTGTCGTGTTTGGTATCGACGAAGATGACAGATTTTCCTGCAGCGGTTATGGCTACGTGAAATTAACCTGATCACCGTAGAGCTGTATGGAAACATTTACGAAATCATTTATATAACCATTATAAATTAACTCTGGCTTATATTCTCCTTCCTATGAATGAGTGAACGACAACTCAGGGAGACAGCCATGTTGGATTTCGGTCATCATATGTTTTGATCACTGCCAAGAGAACAGATTATTTATCTTATTATCGGACAGTGACAGGGAGATCTCAATCTTGCTAGAAACCCCCTTTCGTGGTTTCATAATATATACTACAAACTATGGACGTCAAGTAACTTTGGTTATTTATCGATCCGCCTTCACTGACGCGTTTAGTCAGATAGGGGGATGTGGCCATAATGTATCATGACATTGAACTTTTGATGTACTGCCCATTATTTCTGAATGTGTCATGACTTCAGATCTGCTATGTATACCTACAAATTGATATGTCAACGAACCATGATGTACTCGTATGTCCCAGTGTGTACGTCTGAATAAATTGAGTAAACTAAGATTCCAGCAGTCTGCATTGGTGCCTTGTAGACACAAGTGTGAGTGGTTATATTGGTCAGCACACGAACAGTACACCATTCGCGGTAATCACACTCTACACTTCTACTTCATACATACACCATCCTGCGTCGGCTGAAGTGACCAAGTTTAGGGCCTGCTTCCCCTGGAGCCTTTGCCTTCCCTAACTCAGGACTAGGGTGAGTTACCCATTTACAGCTGGGTAGACTGGAGCATGCCTGATCTCAACAACACACCACTCTTCCTTACAGAGCAGACAGACTGATACTTTACAGTGTGTGTGTGAAAGCAACTTTACAGAGTGGAAAGAACAAAATTTTACAGCTACATACTGGGTAAAGTTAAGCTCATGAACATGGAATTCCAGTCCGAGAACTTCCGTATTCACAAAGTGTACACGAGTGTAACAAGAGAGTATCGTTTTCTTCTCAGTATGTTTATTAGGCAGGAAGTATTGCAGCATGAGCATCGCACTCTTGCCGACATTGATCCTTCGGATGTACAGGTGCACAAGAAACTGAATTACATTGAGCTGGGTGGACGATGTGAAGCGCAGTTAATCCGAAAACCGTTAGGAGATAAAGAAGTACAGTTTCGCAAGGATGTATTGGCATACCTGATTGAACTTTGTACTCAAATACGACACTCAAAACAGTGTTCTGGCGCAAATGCAGCTGTTGGATCCAAAGCAAGCTCTCGAGATCAACTAGCCTTCTGTCATTCCATTAGCAGCGCAGTTCCCCACAGTTGTTTCAGAAGACAGCCTTGATCATCTGTCTGATCAATGGCGAGAACTGGCATCGTACTGAAAAGATTTTGGACATCTGGTGGATGAGGATCCGCTCGCATTCTGGCTGGGACTGCAACAAGTAACAGATGCTAATAACCAGAAGAAATTTAATGTTTTGGCTGACCTCATGTGCACGCTTATGGCACTACCTCACTTCTCAGCATGCGTCGAAAGAGTGTTTTCGAAGGTTAACTTAGTTAAAACTAAACAAACCAACAAGCTTTTGTGTGAAACAGTTTCCAATCGAATACTAGCAAGCATTTGCCAAAGATGGAGTTTGTCATAAGTTTAATCTTAGTAAACGCGTGGTTGAAGATGTGCGTGAAGGACGTTGTCGACAGAGATATGCAAAGATTTTGGAACTCCACAATCAAGATTCCACGTTGTCAATTCATGCATATGATCTTGACGAGGGAGAAGTTGTCGACACGGATTCCAAGTCGCTGACAAGTGACAATTTTCAACTGTAACAAGTTACAACTAACATTTTATATTTGATTTGAGGAACATTTTGCTAATGTAACTACTGTAAGTATGTTACTGTTAAAACATCTCATTTTCAAGAGTTTGTATATTGTGGTGTTAATAAAATCATTTTTAAATAATTGTGAATTTTTGTAATAAAAAATAAAATAAAAGTGAGGAAATAAATAAAAATTGGTAGCACACAGCTTTTTTGTGCTAAAGTTGCACTAAAAGATTGTGAAAGCATCGTCTATCCCGTGTATTTGAGGCATAAAATAATCTGGGTATTTCTAGGTTTTTCTTATAAGAAAATCTGGGTTTATCTCTAGAACTTGAGTGGCAACCTTGGTGGCTGGCAACGTCATCTTGTAAAACAAATTGTCACAGAAACCACTGTTGGAAGAGGATGAGAATATTTGGTGCGGTTGTGGCTCCATGCTCCATAAGCAACGAAAAGGGATGAATAATAATATATGAAAGTGGACGCCATCACCAGACCTTGCAACACCCTGAAATATCCTTAAGTCCGGCTCTGGCCACAGGACATTGACAGTCTGATATCCTTGACTTCCAAAATGTAGACTCTCAGAGCCCTCATCAAATCTGACCCAGATATTTTCCATGACACCGCCATATCAACTGCCACGAAGACGTACGAGTTTGTTACGAATAAAAAATATTTAAAAACTTATCTTGAAGCACACTTTTCGAGTGAAACTCAAATCGTGCTTATTCAAGTAACACAAAGATAAGTTATAAAACATTGGTAGAATTAAAAGACACACGAAATCAGTCGAGACCGTTCACCCTGGTAATCTCACAGAAAACAGGTTTATCGTGGCTTACTTTGTGAGACACTGAGTTTAGAGCTTTATTGGGTTAAATGTTATTTGATTTTCTGTCGTTCGGTCAGATTAATTAGATCTTGGGACCTAAGACTCGTCAACAGTGAGGCATGCAGTTAGCGACCCATAGCTAGACAGCTTGCGTCAGGGTCAGCGAACCAGACCTGACCAAGACCCTACTCCACCTCCAAGTGGTGGTCCTGGAAACAGGCTGCATCACTACAGTCTGGCTGAGTGAGTAGGGATCGAAGAGGGAAGGCTAACCCGGTCCCAAAAATGCCGTGCTGAAGTTGGATGTGTCGGCCGAAAGGCGCAAATATCGCAGCTTCGCTGTAAACGGACAGAACGCAACCAACGTCCTTTTCAGGACGAACGAAGAAGAAGAAGAATTAGATCTTATCTGTTCACAGCATCTATAGGGAACAGTAAACAAAAAAAAAGTAGTCCCGTAACGGTTACTGCTGCAGAGGGTGAAGTTTTTTAGATAACATTTACACTAAGTTTCTGCTTTATGGGGTGGAGCGTCAGGCTCCCTTCCTTACTGCCTTTGCCTTCCATAACTCATGATTAAGTATGTGCTGAAATTTTCTGAGGGGGTGAATATATTTACCAAAATCTGTGTTAAAATGCTATCACACGATGAAAATATTCTCGAAATCTGTGTTAAAATTCTATCAGACGATGAAAATACTCTCTAATATCTGTGTTGAAATTGTATCAGACAATGAACATACTTTCTGATATCTGTGTTGAAATTCTTTCAGACAATGAAAATACTCTTTAATATCTGTGTTGAAATTCTATCAGACAATGAAAATACTCTCTAAAATGTGTGTTGAAATTCTATCAGACAATGAAAATACTCTCTAATGTATGTGTTGAATTTCTGTGAGGTGTTGAAAATACTCTCTAAAGACTGCTGAAATTCTATCAAGGGATGAAAATACTTACTAAAGTCTGAGCTGAAATTCTTTCATGTGATGAACATACTTTGCAAAGACTGTGCTGAAATTCTATCAGGAGCTGAACATACTATCTAACTCTCTGCTACTTGCTAACAAATCGAACATTCGCGTGCGATACAAATGTAAAACAAAGCCATTAATTCAGATCTTATCCATCTTTATTATTATTTGAACTGGAAGGATTGTAAATTGTTCCATGATCCAGAATTGTTTATCTTAATATTTTTATTTCACTTAACGCATATTTCTACACCTTTCTGGTCTTTATTTATATAACCAAACATGGACACAGCCATCATGAAAGAGCTAAATAACACATTAAAAGGCATTGAGCGGATGGCACAGGATAGGAAGGCGTGGCCAAAATGTGTTGCCGACCTGTGCTCCACATGGCGCTGACAAGTAATGAATGAATAACCCAGGGTCGTGGAGTCGGCCAAAAAATGTTCTGACTCTTGACTCCTGAAATGGTATAAGTATGACTCCGACTACAGCTTGTTTGACTAATCATAAAGCATACACCTGACGGTAGAAGGGCAACGACTAAGTAAGTAAGTAAGTATAAAGCATAAAATTCGGAGTCCCGACATTTTTTCCGACTCCACTAAAAAAACGATCGACTCCATGACCGACTCCACATCCCTGGAATAAACAAACTTCACCAGGTCTGTGTGATTTGGTGTCCCCCCCCCCCCCCCCCCCCCCCCCCCCCAAATTTGATACAAATTTTACATATTCGAAACGACAAGAAAATTAAAACTACAAGATAAACCAGGTGTACATCACACATTTATTTAAGGCAGGTACCAATCGCCGTAACAACTGGGTTAGAGTACAGGTACGGTAGTAAAAAATGGTAAGGATTACAGTTTTACAAAGGAGCAATGCAGTTATAGACTTTCATAAATAGATGCTTGCATAGAATCTACTTCTTTCTGCTTTGATCCTTAGCTGCCGACTGTCAAAGCTGCCAGTGGCCATCACGCCTGGTGGCGTCTTGTAGGGCATCAACAAACTGCTTCCACTTTGCTTGGTCGGCGGCCATCCACCGTGCTGTGCCCCCGCTTTGGTACATTCTTTGTATAGCGGCCTCTACAGTTCTCTGCCAAGTTGTTTTTTTTTTTTTTTT
Organism: Oreohelix idahoensis; assembly: GCA_024509875.1. Lineage (NCBI taxonomy): Eukaryota > Metazoa > Mollusca > Gastropoda > Stylommatophora > Oreohelicidae > Oreohelix > Oreohelix idahoensis. The sequence goes on along the minus strand of JAMPIV010013696.1, from coordinate 168,746 downwards.
TGGTCGGCCAGTCTTTCACTTTCCTTCAGGTGTGCATAGCATAGCTGGTCTTGTGATGGCATCAGGGTCTCTTCTGAGGACGTGGCCAACCCAACTCCAGTGTTTGCCAGCTATGATGGTGTGCATGTCCTCTTGGTTGCTCCGATTAAGCAGCTCTTGGTTGGAGAAGTAAATTTGTCCAAAAGGTTCGGTGAATTTTCCTTAGGCAGATTGTGTGGAAAGAGAACAATTTCGACATTGTCTTCTCTGTTAACTCTCCAACATTCTGCACCATATAGGAGAACAGAAAGTACACATCTCTCATATAATCTTAATTTGGTGTTTGTGCTGTACTGAAAGGACTTCCAGATGTTGTTTAGACTTGAGTAGAATAGAAGGTATGAAATTGTATTACAATACTTCCAGTGTGGAAATAATAAGAAAAACCAGAGGAGTGCTAAAGTACCAATAGATCAGAAGACACTGGCGATATATTGCATATACATTGAGGAAACCTGTTTGAAAGCATTGCCGGGCAGTCCCTGTCCTGAAATCCCCATTTTAAGAGAACGAGAAGGAGATTGAAAAACACGTGGAGAAGAGCAATGGAGACAGAGATTAAAGTGATGAAGATCAATGGAAGGACTTTGAATGGACGGCACAGGACATGAAAGCTTTGTGAGAATTTGTTGAAGGCCCCTCCACCTGTGGAGGTACAGGTAAAGTGTGAATACACAAATGTATGTGTTCGTGTATAAAGGTAAATCAATTTGAAGAAAGTAAGGCAGCATGAAGAGAGAATAGACGCTGACATAGTTTGCCTAATGCAAGGAAAGCAGATGTTGCTTCAGTATGTCATATTATTATGAGTAACTATCACTATCGGGTTCCCATTTACAGCTGGATAGACTGGACCTGACTCTGCGCTTGAGTTAGGGAAGGACAAGTTAGCGAGGAAGGGAATTGGTCTCCCCATCTCTCGATGATGGATCATAATATTGTCTCTAACACTTCACTCCCCAACGGCAGTATATCATCATCATCATCTTCATCATTTCTTTTCGTTCCCTGTGGAACATATGGCAGACACAGTTGCTTTCCATCGATTTCTATTCTGGGCTGTCTTTTTCAGCTGTTGCCCAAGTCATTCCAATTTCTCTAGCCTCCTCTTCTTCTCCAAGTTCTCTTTGGCCTCCCCACTCTTCTTTTCCCCTGTGGGTTCTAGTCAATGGCAACTCTGTATATGATATGGGGCATACAAAATAATAACCACTACATGAGCACATGAATGCTTTGGTGCAGACTTTGGTGCAGACTTTGGTGCAGACTTTGGTGCAGGCTTCGAACCAGGTGACAAGCTGTAATGGTGACACCATGCTCCATATGGAGCAAACAAACAAACATACAAGACGATGATGATGAAGATGATGATGATGATTATGATGATGATGATGATGATGATGATGATGATGATGATGATGATGATGATGATGATGATGATGATGATGATGATGATGATGACTGACCTGTAGCCAGATCTTCCACAATCGGCAACTTGTGCTGATAAGTTATTTGGCTATGTTCTGGAGAGGTTTCCATACAATTTTATTGCTGTCTCAAGACCTTAAAAAATGAGGACCAGCGGGCCCATTTGACAAGCTCCTCACCTCACAGGGGACCTCACCTCACAAGGGACCTCACCTCACAGTGGACCTCACCTCATAGGGGACCTCACCTCAGATTTTTTAAGTGTCTTTGTTGATATTAAAATAAGTTTTACCCTGTCTTCCCAACAATGAGCGGACCCCATAATATGAAATGACCCGGGCCTCATCTCACCTCTCGGAGGGCCTGGTTTTTTTCTGTGTAACCACTATTGTTCCTATTAGCATTCTGAATATTTTCAGTTTTTAATGTCTCCTTCGACATGGACAGATAGTAAAAAGTATTCTTTTTCTTCTTCTTCGCTCACTTTCAGACGTCACCTTGAATATGCTCCAAGAAAGGAGTAGTCAGCCTAAGGCTGTTGATATCTCCGTAGATTTTCTCCAGGAATGGTACTGGTGATGACCATATGCGCTGTCTCTGTTCCTCATATGTTTGGCACGTTTAAAGCAGATGTTCAGCAGTCATTTTATCGGTGCCACAATTACACTCATCAGTAGTTCCTATCTTCCGCTTGTTGAATAGATGGTATCTCAATCTGTTGTGGCCTGTGGTAAGTAAGAAGACTACGTAAAACGTATTCATAAAGTGCTGAAAACATGGAATGGCGTTAAGACATGCCGCGAATCATGTGAAGGAAGGAAACTTCATCACTCTTTGGGAGCTCTACTGCGAAGCTAGAAGCCTCTCCAGTCTAAACTAATAATAGAACGAAATAAAAAAATTTTTAAAGTTAAAAATCATCACGTGAATGCACCGAGTTCCCGCACGTGCTATGACGTTCGTTTGAAGATTTACTTGCACGGTGGCTCTCAACCTTTTTTTAGCCGAAAACCCTCTGGAGGGTCGACAAGGTCCTTAAGTACCCTTTAATACTATTTTGCCGGCATAGAACGCTAAGAAAGGTGTATTCTTTTGTCGGTTTTAGCGTGAATGTTTGTCCTGTATTTAGTGGAGACAGCAGATAAATTAATACAAAATAATAGTAAAGGAAAGACAAAGCTATTGGTAAAATGTTTAACTAAAACAAAGAAAGAAAGTAGGTATTATTAAGACTCAAAATTTAAAAAAAAAATTTTAAATAAAAATTGAGTATGCAGAGAATCTAGTGATAGATCTGCTGCCACAGATTTTCTGCAATTTTGCTGAAATTATGGGTTCATGGTGATAACTGACAGCAAACATCTGCTGAAGCGTGAAGTCTATTTTTGTTTGTTCATTTGTCTTTTTTATTTTATTTTTTTTTGTCACAATATTTGACACACCCATTCTCTCCTACATACGTCGTCACAAATGATTAACGTTTACAATCTGCTCTGTCTGCTACACTAAGAAATGGGTCTAACAAACTAGCCTAGAACGAGGACAGTGGAACACTAACAAACATTTCTCGGAGTGACGTGTCACCTGAGATTATAGTCAGTTCTTGTTTTGTATATAGGACATAGGATTTTCGGTTTTTTGGTTTTTTTTTCCGAAAGAAAGGGTTAACTATCAACCTGTAATTTTCAATGTCTGTATTGATAGGAAAATATTCACAAGAGATCGACGACTGCGTGCTGTGGTCAGCTACTGCTTATAAAAACTAAAAAATCCATCATTTTGAATGCAAGACAACAGATACCCCGTGGTACCTCCTTCGGTATCCCTATGGCTGTGCATACCTTGGTAACTGCGGGGCCCTTTTTGGACCATTTTGGCGGGGCCCCCTGGACTCATGAACATTAGAGTTCAGGAATACAGTATATGCTACTATATTGTACAAAAAAGGAAAAATATCTATACTTATTGACTATATTTTGACATAACGCGTGTTACAAGAAAACTATACTTATAAAGAAATGTTTCTTGCTTTTTACTTCACAAGCTGTCCCAAAACTTTGTCGAAATTTAAGTGTTTTGTTTCATCACAATCTATGAATAATATTGCAAGGATGTTGAGTCTATCTTGAAGGTGTTTGACCTTAGATAAGATTTGATCAACTTTAGTTTGGCCATACAAAAAGACATAACACCTTGCAGAAGACCAAAATAGAAGAAAGAGTTGAAGGTAAACGTGCAAGGGGAAGACAGCGCTATAAAAGGGAAGATAACATCAAGAGATGGACAGGAAAGAGTATTTCAGAGAACACCATCAAGACAAGAGACAGAAACGTTGGAGATCCATTACAGCCGACCTTTTTTGCGGAGATTGTAGCAGCTGATGATGATGACGATGATGAGTTTGGAAATTGCCTTTCCTCTGAGTCTCTTGCGGCTGGACTTGTCAAAAATGTGCGTAGAACAATTAATTTGGAAATCCATTAGCTCTCAATCAAGGCAAAGAATTTCAGTATTTTTATATGCTTTCCAAGATATGAAGAATAAAGAATTGGCTTCAGTGCTTCCATTTACTCGACCAGCATGTGACCATATTATAAATCTGCTAACTTTATAGACTTGACAAGTTCGATTATCTGAATTTGTGAATTATAAACTCTATCTATATACTTATTCCCCCCCCCCCCCCCACTCCTCTCTCTCCCAACTGTGATATTAATTAGAACAAAAGCAAGGGAAGACTTAGAAGGAATTTGTAAAATTCATCAATATGATCTCGGTGGATGATCTTGAATAGGATGTTCCAATCCACCCTCTTCTATTTGGACTTCTTTATTTGTTTTTCGAAAAGAAAACCCGAGTGCGGGGTACCATGTAAGTGTGGGGCCCTATTGGGTCAAATAGGTTAAATCAACCTAAGGTCGGATCTGCGCAAATCCTCGTTTGAGAACCACAGTACTGGCACAAGCTGGGCGTTGACGCTGCATCGCGGTTTGCGGTTTTTGTACACCGGTTTAATAACATTAGCTGGGTATTGAAGAGGGAAGCGCATCTGTGTGAATAAAAGAGTTAGTTGGAGTTTACCGGATTCTGGGGTGCCTAGAAATAGGTCACACTTTTTTTTCTAATCTCCAAGGTCACTTGCACATTTTACGCTGTAGCACAGTAGCCGACATTTACATTCACCTCGTGATGTGACAGAAGAACAGACGTAACCACGCGTCTTTAGTGTTGCATTATTCCATCTCCACTTCAGTTTGTTTTGAGAAAAACGCGTTCCAAGTTTTTGGGTTACTTGTTGACAAGAAGAAGATATCACATTAAAATGAAATTTTTCACGACGATCCAAACTTAACTTTACGATATCGTGTAGGATTAAACTTTACTATGTCGTTTTATGACGTTGCTTCAATTTTGGCAAAAAGTGGAGACAGAATAAAGAAGTACTAAGGCGACGATATGGCCAACTGTTGTTTTCGTTATTGATGTCAGTAAAATGAACAATACAGCCACCTATCGCCCTATCGGGAAGCAAAAACCATCATCCACAACAAGTACAGAAATCAGTGGAAGGAGGAAGGGGATATATACAGCAGAGATGACCCAATCCACCATCTAAACAGACACCAACAGACCACCATTTTCCCCCTGAAAACTGACCACTGCAAAAAAAAAAAAAAAAAAAAAAACTGGGCCATCTCTATCGCCTCTGGATATCTCATACAAATGAATGTCCATGTGGAACTGCAATCCAGACCGTGGAACACATTCTCCAAAACTGCCCAACCCATGATGACCCGCGACGTGGGACCTTGTCAGGGGTTGCTGAGCTCCAGCAGAAGCTATGGGGCTGCCGCGCCGACCTGGTAAAGACTGTGGACTTCGTCCTGGCGACAGGTCTGCAGATTTAGGATGACCACAAACTGAACGCAGAAGAAGAAGAAGAAGAAGAAGAAGAAGAAGAAGAAGAAGAAGAAGAAGAAGAAGAAGAAGAAGAAGAAGAAGAAGAAGAAGAATGTCAGTCCATGTCAATTCAGTATCTTCCGTCTACACTCGGGTTTCTTAGCCATTTTTTTTTAAGTGATAAAACTCTTGGCCTCTTTACAAGTTATGCTTGTGTTAAGTTGAGTTAGTTATCCACCTTCCTTTGCCAATATGTCAGGTTCTTCATTTCCGGGGATGTTGCAGGGAGATATGATCCACTGTATCCCAACTCTTTTGAATTGCTGACACAGTTTGTGGAGCGTTACTCTTAGGTCATCCAGGTCGGCATTATTCTGACTCTTCCGTATTGCAATTACTGACATCGCTTCTGTGAAGATAGTTGCTTATCTCTCTGAGCTTTCTTCTGTCATTAGGACTTCTGCTGCAGATTTTAAGGCCTCTGCTTCTGATCTGAAGTTACTCGATAATTTTCCTGTTGCGACTGACAGAGTGTTGTGTGTGACGTTGCTAAAGCTCAGAAAGACTCCCCCACCCACATCTTCTGTTCCATTTATTGCTGATCTATCTGTGTCTGCGTGGGTCCAGGTGTTTCTTGGGTAATGTTTCTCTGTGTATTTTGTAGTTAAGACTCGCCTTTCTGCTTCAGTCTGGCTGTTCTTTCTCTCAATACCTGGAATGTTTCCTATCATTTCAGGGAAGCACTGTTGTTTCCAAACTGGTAGCTTGTGTACAGTGTAGATGAGCTTAGTTATTGATGATGCATTGATGGGGTCTACTCTCATGTTTATTTTGGTTGTTTCTACAAAGTTGCTTCGCCTCAGACCTTCCCTTCCAAGACCATTTATTCTCTGGAATCTTTGGCGGTCTATCAGCCTCCAGAATTTCTCGGCTTGTTTCTGGGCCCTACTATCTCTTATATCCTCCATTGGCTGGAAGTGTGTAATCTTTTCCAACTCTTCAATTGGTGTTTCTTTCAGTCTCCCCCCCCCCCAACCCCTTTTCCAGCTGTTATGATTCTTGTCGTGCTTAGATAGGTTTTAAAGTTATTTATGGTCCCTCCTGAGTATAGGGGATGGTAATAATACGTGAGAAGTAAAGGTGTAAGAAAATAAATTTTCACGAGTGGATAGTTTAAGGAGAAGATATCTCTGGACTGAGTAGTTTTTCTAGTTCAGCCTATCTATACGACTATAATTTAGTATAGACAATCTTGCACCTCCCTATATCTAGAAATATAAGTTTATCTAAACACTCACCCACAGCTATGTGACAACAAGACACAAAAACATGAAAAAAAATATGGTAAATTGGGTATGGGTCTGACCAACACACAAAGTTTAGTTCTTTTGTTGTTTATTATCATTAAACTTTACAACATCGAATATCTAAAAAAAAAAGATCAAATACGTCAGAATTTATACATAGAAAAATAACAGAATATCTGTGCCCTACCCCTTTATTGAGAAGATAAGAACCCCCAAGTTAATAACCCCAAAGGTTAAAGGTTAGCACTAGGTTACAGTATAGACAGTAAAGAAAGAACAAAATTCCTACTAAACATTATCCAATAAAGTAAACAATATTTAAACAGACTTTAGATGATACAATTTTTCCTGTAACAAAGAAAAAATTTCACTCTCTCTCTCTGTCATACGTGGCCACTCAATCACGCTTCTTACCCTATTCTTGGTAAAGAAAATCTCTTGGAAATATAATCCTGCATATATATATATATATATATATATATATATATATATATATATATGTATATATATATGTATATATATATATATATATATATATATATATATATAATTCTAGTTAATTAATTCACTTGTGCGTTAGGAAGTGTGTAGATGTGTTTGAACGACTGTGTAAATTTCTGGAGGCAAAAGCCAAGCTTGTGAATGTTCAAATAAATTGAGAATGGTGGCAAAAGTGTGTCTATAGTTTTAGAAAAGTATTTAAAGAATTATTTCTTGAAGGAATGGACCACACACCAGGAACATAGGCAAGGATGAAAAGAATTACTTTACTGTATTGTTTGAGATATCACTTAGTATTTTGCACACTACCTAACAAATGTATGGAGGCGAATCGTAGATAGATAGCTATAACCAAGGAATTGGAGAAAGATATGTTCACAGTGAACTGAATTGTGTTAATGCTGACTTGATATGACCTGTGCGTCTATCTGCACTCTGTCGTCTGAAGCTATCTCTTACCTCCTACTTCTGTAGAAAGGGGATAGAGATAGGCAATATAGTGGTGAAATTGAATATATTTCAGGTTGTATCCTGTAACTGACGTCCACCTTAAGGAGCTTGACTCTAATATAGGAGCTAGTGGTGCGAGTGCCCTTGATGCCGTAGGGACGGTCACCCAATCCTATGCCTGGAGGAGACACAATTTCCTGCCAGACCAGAGGTGGAACAGAATCAATGCCATGCCCATATTTAAAGCTAAGTAGCCACACAAGGCTACTGTTCGGTTATTCCATCATCACCACAAAATAGTTTATGATGACCCAGCAAAACATGTTATCTAGGCAACAGAAATAGACATACTTAAGTAACTGTGAACAAGTTTGAAGCAATACTAGATAAAGACTGTCTTCAACAAAGTGATTTCAGCCAAAAGAGGAGAACATTCCTAAATAACTATGAACAATTGTTTTCAAGTGTGTTATTTATTTACTGTTGTAATTGAATTTGAGTTTCATGAAAGATTTTCAAGCAGAAAATAAGATTTGTAAAAATAAATTGTAAATATTTACCATCAGACTTACTTAAATTATTTAAGTTAAGTTACAGTTCTTGTTGGTAGATAGATTAGTTAATACCCCTAGCAGAGCTAATAATAATAACAGGGGAGGATCTGGAGAGGATCAAGTAGGAACTTAGAGTAATATATACTACTCGTCAAAAGTTAAGGGCCACCCTATTATTTTCAATACACTTTTATATAAGCGCATAGAATGATTAAATGAAGGAAGTTTTTAGTAAAAATGGGTGCAATATCTTTCTCTGACAGTCTTCTATGCACGTTAAGCATAAAAACAACTTACCGACAACCATGGTGATCACGTGCAATTTGGTTTGCTGACCATAAATTCACATTTTTAATCTGTTTTTTCAAACTTCCGTACAATCAAACAGGTGAAGTAATCGTGCTGATTGACATTCCACGTGCAATGGCGACTTTTCGTGAACAGAGTTCACTCTTAATTTGTTTTAAAATCAGCAGACTTAAGGTAGTTTCATCACTTTCAAAAACCATGCCACCGAGAAGAAGTCTTGACACCTTACAAAGAATGGGGGCTATAGCGTGGGTTGAAAGTGGTTTATCTGTCCGTGAGGTTGCTAGACGGCTTGCAGTGTCACACTCTACTATCCAAAGAATTTTGGAGAGATTTCAGGCCACAGGAAGTGTGGAGGATCGCCACCGGCCAGGTCGCCCTAGATGCACCAATAGACATTGTCGTACATTTCTTGAGATGATTCTGAGAATCAGTGGTCCCGTTATAGAGTGAAGTATGATAGTGAAGGCTCTGTGAAAGATAAGGATTTAGAAAAAAGGTAGTTGATATACAAGTGATGGAATAGAGTAAGGACAGTCTCTTATACGACAATCTTTGTTTATCTCAAAGACTCCTACAGCTCTACTGGACAACCAATTAATTGCCAGTTTCCATACACTCAAGTGCACGCACCAATTTGGTGTTTCAAACACTCCGACACAACGTAAATACAAACTACAGATAAACAGTTAGGGGTGATTTTGGGCCTGGACCTTCCAACACACGACAAAAGTTTAGTATGTTTATTATCATAAAATCAACTCACAACATATATATCAGTTCACAGGTAAAAATCATATGTTTACAGAAGTTACAAATACGAGTTGGGGGGAGGGGGGTTGTTTAGGAGGAGTATCCAATAATCCCTTCTCGCTTGTATTAATAAGATAGACCCGGTCCCAAAAGACAGGGGGGGGGGGGGGATGATCAGAGATAGGTAATTTAACTCAACAGTAAATTCGTGACTCTGAAAAGAGATGTTACACAGTTATGGAGTGGGGGGTAACAAAGGTAATAAAATCCCACTTAAGAGAAATAACACGATGAATACAGAGAACTTATTTACTAGGTGAACAACTTATAAGGGTTTAAACAAATAGATCTCCCTTCATTCATGCACGCTCAGCTGGCCAACGACTGTCGCACACACAGACTTACCGAATCTTGGATTCTGACCCTTCATAGGAATTACACAATAAACAGCACTAAACCTTGGCTTAAGGTAAATGTATTTTCTTCCATGTACAGCCCCAGATTTGCGGGTTGTTGAAGTTAACAAAGTGTCCCGAAATCGTTGGACGTTGAAGTCTAACGGTACTGTTTGTTTATTTGATAAAGTTCCTAATGAATGGCACAGGCACTTTGCTAGGTGTGATGGATGGAGTGGTTCCAAAGATTCGCACAGCTGGTGGGGATAACTTTCTTTTTGGCGTAATGTCACAGACTAAACACTGAGGTATATTTTCTTCAGGGGTTTGTAAAATCCAATGCAAAAAACTTGACAGAAAGTGTTCAGGTAAATCTATGTTCTTTCTCACAATTTGAGTAGTAAGTAAAATGATTCCGACTGGCCAATGTTCTCCAGTTTAACTTTAAAAAAAGCTTTATGAATTAGGAGTTTACAATAGTCTTGGGTGTGCTTTGTTTCTGATAACTTCAGATAGCTGAATCTCACAGGATCGCCACAAAGATTAAATTGTAAAATGTTTATAAGTCGTCGGCAGGACTCTGTGTATAATTAATTGCTGGGATGCTAGGTTTTGAATGATCATTCTGTGTAAAAGATAGAACATGAAATGCGATACAAATTATATTAAAATCTAACGCGCAATAAATTTACAGTTAGACTAATTTCGGCATTTGCGTCTACCATTAATAAATTCAAGAAAAGCTCCCGCTTGTCTAATAGTAAACCACACATCTATCTATACAGAACTAAACTAAATGAATTAGTTTATAAATTCCTTCGCGACTGCAAAATTAATTTACGCGTCTATTGTATTAGGAAATTAACATATAGAGGTAACATTTAGTTTGCACTAGAACTTGAAAATGGGTTTATTTTAAGCATTTAAGCCTCTATTATCTTAGAAATAATGTAATAGATATCATTAACTCTTCAACTGGACCTTTTGAGATAGGTTTAATTTAATAGATTTAATTTAACCACCAAATCCAGTGAAATAAAATGAATGAATGAACTAGACCACTGATCAATTTAACAAATATATTATACCGTTTAAGCACAGAACACTCCAATATAGCCGAAAGATCCCTGGGAAGTCTAGCAGGATTCAGCTATAAGCTAGTGGTACTTTAAAAGCTCAGGTAAAACGAATGATAACGGCAGTTCCCAGAGGTCTGCATATATACTACTAGGAATGTAACTTTAAGGGGTCGTGTGAGAATTTCACACCTTTCTTCATCTTGAGGTAAAAATCGAAATTCTCGCCGTCGTGCTAACAGAGGCCGCTCTTGGCTTCCTGGTTATTAACCGCTGCGCTTCTTCCGTTTCCTCGGTCTTCCGAGCGTTCTGTGGTTCGCATCGAGGTGCGAAATTCCTGCGAGACGCTGCTTCTAAGGACCATCGTGCCTTAGATCTATGTCGCTCCTACGTTTGATTCTGGCTACTCCTTTTAGGCAGGTACGAACGAAAGGTCTAGCAGAATGCGTGCTTATAATCGCTCTCAATATCTCTAGAGGTAACATTGGGTGTGGCTTAACCTATCCTAAGACACTGCGGTCTTCAGAAGGCATGACAGATAACAGTCTGCATATTTAATAGCCATTGCTTCAGTGAATACTAATGAGCCCACGTGTAGACTCCCACGATGTTTTTGCGCATAGCTAATGAGCCAAGGTGGAAAGGGTCGAAACAAAAAAAATTGCAACAAATGTTCGGGGGGGGGGGGGGGCGGGGGCGGTATTGATGTTATGAAAAGCTAAAAGTCCCTTTAATCATCCATCAAATCAGGGAAAATTCAGTTGTCAAACTAGACGTACGTCACAGACATGATGACCGGTACCTCTTGTTGTCAGCCCTGCGCCATCGAACAGTGACTTGTTCCACTCTAAGATGTCAGCTGAGACAAACTGTAAACATTAATGTCAGTCAAAGCTCCATTCGCAGACGTTTACATGAATTTGGACTGGCTGCTCGACGTCCTGCAGTCAGAATCCCTCTTACTCTTGTTCATCGCATAGCCCGTGTTGCTTGGCGTCGCGAGCACATCCGATGGACAAGGCAACAATGGAGTCAAGTTCTCTTCACTGATGAATCTCGCTTCACTGTGTCATTCAATGATGGCAGGATTCGAGTTTAGAGACGACCAGGAGAGCGATTTACTGATGACACAATTCGAGAGGTGGATCGTTATGGTAGGGTTCTTATAGGGGCGTTTTTTGTCTGTGGTCTGGGGAGGCTTCTACAGACACGGCAGGACCCCACTCTACATCATCCAAGGCAACTTGACCGGCCCAAGATACCAGAACGAAATCTTGAGACCAATTGTTCAGCCTGCTATGGAGGCCATAAGTGGTAATGCCATCCTCCAAGATGATAACGCTCGACCCCATCGAGCTCGTGTGGTGTATGAGTTTATTCAGCAACATGGTATCATCAGGATGGCGTGGCCAGCTCATTCACCTGACCATTCTCCGATTGAGCATCTCTGGGATGTCCTTGGTCGAAGATTGTCAACAAATCACCCCCTGCCAATGGATGTTGCCCAGCTGACTGCATTTCTGCTTCAGGAATGGCAAGCTGTTCCTCAGGATACTCTTCGGACCCTTGTGGACTCGATGCGTCTACGCTGTATTGAATGCCTTGCTGCAAACGGTGGTCATACCCGATTTTGAAATGTCTATTTGTCCAATATCTATTGTGTGACTTTTGAAAAGGTGGGTGACACACTTCACAGCTTCATTGCGTTTCAATGTGCGTTTCTATTTCTTTACGTGACATGTCAGTTTGGTATTCAATAAATGCCGTTTTGACTGATACCAATTACGTTTATATCAGATTTGTTTTATGGTTTCAACCAAGGTTTTTTCAAAGTGGCCCTTGACTTTTGACGAGTAGTATATTACCATCTTCTCTAGGAACTTATACAGCTTGATCCTACCTTTGATATCTATACACCCTTACTCTTTTCAGAGAAGGGGGTATTACGTATAAGACCAGACTCTTATCTGGCACTATCCTGGTATCACCTGATACACTTTGTGACCAGGATATCTTATAATTTCAATAATAATCAACCCTCTCGTGACAATGGCATCCAAGTCTACTCGTGAGAAAAAGAGGAGTCCTAGCCCTGTTGCTTTAAATAAAAAGTTATAAAAGATAAAACTAAGTGACCAAGGTTTGACGAATGCTGAGATAGGCCGAAAGCTAGGTTTGGCACGCCAAACAGTGAGTACAAGTATTAATGCAAAGGACAAAGTGTTGAATGAAATTAAAAATCCACCATCAAAAAGACTAGGATTGTTAAATGATCATCAAAAAGATTAAGATTGTTAGATGATGATAATGTTCTATCTCCTTTATCTTTCCTACAGTAAATATTAGCTGTATCTCAAGTTTGCATTTGCCAATCACTGAAAGCTGAAGAAAAAACATTTTAAGGTAGCAATGAGTGCTCTATATTCTTATTAGTATATTCTATAATTTTTATGTCTAGTTCTATTTCTATGATAGAATAAACATGTTATTATGCTTTGCTATACATTTGCAAGAGAAAAGGGCGATTCTTCGCTTAATGGTGATTCTCGCTTTACAGCAAAGGCCTGGAACTTAACCCGCCCCAAGTAGGTCCTTTGGTTCACCAATGAGACAAAGAAAGAATATAATAATGATGATGAAATAAGTAGAAATGTGCAGAATCGATTTACAGCTGTAATCGTACAAAATATAAATGTATTTGGAATCGCATGTGTTAACAAGCAACGCGTGACTACTAAGCGCACGTGACACGACATAAAGGTCAAGGCTGTGACACAGAAGTTCTAAAGAAGGTAAATGGGGTAATTTATCCATTTCAGCTGCAGTAGTGTATTTTTTGCTTAGGCTGTATTTTTCAAACTAAAGCCGCATAGCTTAAGGCAGGCATGCAGGCAGGCAGGCGGACAGACAGACAGACAGACAGATAGATAGATAGATAGATAGATAGATAGATAGATAGATAGATAGATAGATAGATAGATAGATAGATAGATAGATAGATAGATAGGCAGGCGGCAGACAGACAGTCAGATAGACAGACAGGACCCAAGACGCATCAAAAGTGAGGAATGCAGAAAGCGACCCATAGCTTGACTGCCTGCGTCAGTGTCAGCGAATCAGAGCTGACCAAGACTCTTCTCCACCTCCACGTGGTGGTCCTGGAAACAGGCTGCATCACTGCAGTCTGGCTGAGGAGTAGGGATCGAAGAGGGAAGGCGAACCCGGTCCCAAAAAATGCCGTGCGGAAGTCGGATGTGTCGGCCGAAAGCGCAAATACCGCAGCTTCGCTGTAAACGGACACAACGCAACCAACGTCCTTTTCAGGACGAACGAGGAAGAAGAAGAAGAAGATAGACAGACAGACACATAGATAGACAAAAGAATGACAAACCAAGATGTGATCTGGAGTCATTTCTATTGCAGCTCAAAACTGCCTTTTATTAAATTTAGCCCTAGATTTTGCTCTGACATTAAAAAGCACACCTGCAGGTTACAATTCACATGACAGATTTGTCAAATTTGGCGTATCTCCAGCAATTAGCAATTTGTACACACATTACACAGAATGTGTCCCAAAACTGGTGAAGTCTAGTACAACGTAACATGCATATTACGTGTATGACCTCTAGTGTGCAGGTCATGGATGTGACACGTCAAAGCTAGGGAGGGAACGAAGAGAAAATGTTGCTTAATAAAAATTGCATTGCTAAATTGAGTTTGCGACAAACGCTGCTGGCTTATATGTATCTGTAGTCCACAAGGGAGTTGTTATCTTGCGGATAAAAGTTAACTATTGCGGATGAAAGTAGAACACATAGCCTTTATGAATAGGACCAAAATGAAAGAAAAAAAAAAGAAACTAACAACAAAACTGACATCAATTTTCGTGTCTGGATGAAACTCAAAAATTGTGGAGTTTTTGTGTAAACTCCGCAATTTTTGAGTTTCATCCAGACACGAAAATTGATGTCAGTTTTGTTGGTAGTTTTTGTTTTGTTTTGTTTTTTTCATTTTGGTCATATTCCTAAAGGCTATGTGTTAAAACAAGCAGGATGCACATACATGTACGCGAAATTACATACACACACGTGTAAATTTGTATGTAAATAATATGTAAAATATATGTATGTGTGTATGTATTATATATGTATGTATGTTTGTTTGTAAATATGTGTCGTGAGGAGGTTTTGAGGAGAAGGACAGCTGATATGGAATGGAAGAATAAAGATAATAATGTCTTATTGATAGTTTACGAGTTCGTAATGGAACTGCCTCTCCTCGGGAAATAGTGTACTAGAAAACTTTCTTAAAAGAGAATTCTGGCAACTAAACAGGATATTTTCTGGACGATAAATTCTTCTTCGTGAATCCTACAAAAGGACTGTGTAAAGCACATAGGGTTGAGAAAGAGATTTGGTGTCCAGCCACATTAAAAATATCCCGACCCAATAGAAGTTAATTGAAGTATGGCTCAGACCCAAGGGTGTAGAGTTATATTTAAAACAAAATACAGCCCAAATAAAGTTAACAAGAAAAAATAACAACAGACGCTGTTAAGTTAAATTGATTAAAAGGGTATAGATTCTCACATATCTGAATAAACATATAAATATGAAAAACAAGTTTTGCTCTACTGTTTAGAAAAAAAAAACAACTAGTATGTCATCATATGGACCAGAAGATCTTTTCTATGGTAGTTTTGCTGGTAGGTGTTAATACTCATCTCCACAAGGACTGTAGTAGCTGCGGAGATGATTTTGTTTCGGACTCTCTGGGTTTGGTCTGCCCCAGCACTTTGGTCTCCTAAACAGTTTAATGGGTTCAGAGGGTGTTAGAGTTTGCTTCCCTGGACTCAGTGCACATCACAGATAAGGATGGGGTAAGTCACCTCTGCTGAATACCTCTTCTGCTTATGGGATGTGTGGTATGTAATGGGTTACTGGGTGACCGGATATGGTTTGGTATGGTAAGGTAACCTGGTTAATAAGGTATGGTGGGTAGGGGTAATCTTTGGTACCGTTGACTCGTACCCTGGACGCGTAACCTGGTTTAGTACCTTGTAACCGCAACCTGGGTTAGTACCTTGTAACCGCAACTGGGCTAGTACCCGGCAACCGCAACGTGGGTTGATTCGCTCAACTGAACCCTCACTGATTTCAACAACAAAGTAGCCTCGATTGAGGCCCATATACGCTTCTACTTCGAGCGATGGTTACAAGTGTAATGACTTATAATTCCCTCCACAATTCCAGGATGGCTGTTCCCGGGCAGGAGTGGGTTTCTTCTTGGGTGGCATTGTTGCAAATTATATTTTGGTCCCAGGGGTATCAAGTTATCTTCATTTTAACTGGCCCTAGCATCCACTGTGTACGTGTGTCCAGTTCGTGACCCAAACAAAGGGTTGACTTCCGGACTGTCGTAGCCCTATTTTTCACCTTTCAAGTGGAAAGATTTACGCTGGCCAAGGGAATAATTTATTGCCCATGGCCGTGAGAATCAGCTAGCGAATACTGTGTAATATAAGACTAGAGAGAGAGACTTTATCATTATAAGAATGAAAAAGATATCTGAAGGGAATTTGTTTTCAATCTAGCGATAGAGATTTTTAGAGGAATAAAATAATAGACAGAAGAAAAAGTCGGTGACAAGTCGTTACACGACAATAAGTTTGTTTGTTTGTATGTCTGTATGTATGTTTGTATGCATGTATGTATATCAATCGTTTTAAATCTTCAAATTACTCAATCGAAGTGAATCATCCCGTAACGAACTATGAAAAAAAATCTCGTTAGCTTTCAGAAAAATACAGACAAAGTTCGCATTGCATCGAGGAAGCTGAATTGAACACTCGTTAGGGACCCAAAGATGCAGCAATAGAGAATGCAGTCAGCGACCCATAGCTTGACTGCTTGCATCAGGGTCAGCGAACCAGAGCTGACCAAGACCCTACTCCACCTCCATGTGGTGGTCCTGGAAACAGACTGCATCACTGCAGTCTGGCTGAGAGAGTAGGGATCGCAGAGGGAAGGCAAACCCGGTCCCAAAAAATGCCGTGCTGAAGTCGGATGTGTCGACCGAAAGGTGCAGATATCACAGCTCCGGCGTAAACAGACACAACGCAACCAACGTCCTTTTCAGGACGAACGAGGAAGAAGAAGAAGAAGAAGAACACTCGTTAAAATTGCGTTAAAACCCGCAATCATTTCAGTTTTTTATGATGCTTTGACTATAAGTCATGATATATCTGACTACAAATCCAACAAAATTGAACTGGAACGGACCGGAATGAAATGAACACAGGAGAATTAGTGCTGTCATCAGGACATGTAGCAGAAAGAGTATGACATAATTAATTCACGTCATGTTTTGGCGAGTTACTTGCTCCTTAGTCAAAACATATTATAAAGTGGTGAAATCTTTTGTGCCAGAGTTAAGTTTGTTTTTATTTAGTACAAAGTGCAAACGTGACGAAATCTGGCTGCAATCAAATGGACGTACCAGGTAACCTTTGGGAAAACAATTTACTATAATGATGGAGCACTATTTGGACGGGTCATGTGGTAAATAGAGGTAATTTAATAGATAAATGAATTGACTGGCAGACAGAAGGATTGACGAATACTGTAGATAGATTGGCGGTTTGACAGAAGGACTGATGAATAGATCAATTAACGGGCGGACAGAAGGATTGATGAATAGATAAGCTGGCAGGTATACAGAAGTATTGATGAATAGATAGATGAATTGACGGACAGACAGAAGGATTGATGAATAGATAGACTGGCAGGTAGACAGAAGTATTGATGAATAGATAGATTTACGTGTGGACAGAAGCATTGATGGATAGATAGATTGACGGTTTGACAGAAGATTTGGTGAATAGATAGATTGACGGGTAGACAGAAGGATTGGTGAATAGATAGACTCGCAGGTAGACAGAAGTAATGATGAATAGATAGTTGAATTGACGGACAGACGGTAGGATTGATGAATAGATAGACTGGCGGGCAAACTGAAGGATTTATGTATAGATAGATTTACGAGTGGACAGAAGGATTGATGGATAGATAGATTGACGGTGTGACAGAAGATTTGATGAAAAGATAGTTTGATGGGCGGACAGAAGAATTTATGAATAGATGGAGGGGAGAACAGAAGGACTGATGAATAGATCGATGAATAGAAAGATTAACGGGTGGGCAGAAGGATTGAGGAATAGATAGATTAAAAACAGATAAAGGTATGTGTCGTGAAACGAGTGTAAGCCACTACTTGGTTAATCACTATGTCGAAATACAGATTTGCTTCAACCAATCAACTTGCACCGTTCACCAGTCTTTGAGACAGAATAAATTATACTGTTCACGCAGTTCACGCAAGATGGCGGCTAAAAACTGAATAAAATTAGGCTGTATGAGACCAGGTACAAAACCGGAGGAAACCAATCAACTTGCTCCGCCAGGAACCAACCGAAAGCTTTCCTTAAGTATTTACCGGCCTATATAATCGGGCGGATTTTATGCTAAAACACGCAACCCCGAACTTGACGCCAGAGATACCGACTGACTGAAGAGGAAGAACCTGTCACTGTGATTTATTGCTTACCTGAGGGCATCGACCTGCAACCTACTTCACTAAGTCGCGTCAAAACCTGGCCAGTTTAAAATCTTAGGAGGGTAAATATATTTACGATAACCGTTGGTATTTGTTGTGTGTCATTTATACTACCTATCAGGTTACTGATTGTATCTTGGGGGAATTAAGTATAATGATTGTATTTCCTATTATGATTGAATAGACGAAGACTTATAGGACTCATACTTCAATCTATTGTCTCCTATAACTCAATCTATTGTCTCAGATAAGACCAACTGCAATATAACCAAAACAGTCCTTGTTAGGACTCAATCTATTGTCTCATCTAACTCCGACTGCAAATATAACCATAACAGTCCTTGTTAGGACTCAATCTATTGTCAGTCTATAACTTCAATCTATTGTCTCAGATAAGACCAACTGCAATATAACCAAAACAGTCCTTGTTAGGACTCAATCTATTGTCTCATCTAACTCCGACTGCAAATATAACCATAACAGTCCTTGTTAGGACTCAATCTATTGTCAGTCTATAACTTCAATCTATTGTCTCAGATAAGACCAACTGCAATATAACCAAAACAGTCCTTGTCAGGACTCCATCTATTGTCGCATCTAACTCCAATCTATTGTCTCCTATAACTCCCACCTGATATATCACCAAACAGTCCTCGTCTCATATACTCCTATCATAAGAACATAACAATATTGTTAGGATATATGTTACCAGCTAGTATAGCACTTGACAGAGAGGACGTGGTATAGTATAGGGGGAAGGACATTGTTGTATCACACCTAGGTGTACATATTATTGGATTTATTCATGTATTGATTTATATTATGGGATGTATTAATGTATTAAATGTATTCATGTATTGAATCTATATTATTGAATGTATCCATGCATTAGTTTATCAGAAAGAATGCTTTGCAAGTAGACACATGTCTTGTCTCGCTATTGCTAAATCATACTGAGCCATGTTGTCATTCATCCTACATGCATACATCTGAGACACGCTCATTTCACTCACACTAGAAATAGGTGGGCTTGAGGACAGAAATTAGCCCCTATTTTTGCTTTGTTACAGGTTCATTTGTGTCCTAAAAACTGAGGTCGTATGTTCGAGTCAATCCCGCTGCCTGGAACCCCGCAGGAGCATAGAGGTTGACCAGACTCTACATCTTTGGTCCCCCTCAGTCTTGGGTGGGCTAAAGTAACGAACCTCAGCAGGAGTTGTGTGAAGCAAACTACGGAGAACAGAACTGTTTTAAGAGAGATGAGTACACATTAGTACCATTTCTGTCAGCATTGTGAGCATAGAAACTGTCAGTGATGAGAAAGTGAAATTAGCATAGCAAGAGACAAAAATAACAACATAGCTGATAAGTGTTATATCCTTAATTAACAGCACAGCTGATATAATTTTTGTTCCTATAATTGGAAAACTTGTTGTAATAAAATTATATTATATATATATATATTATAATATATATATATATATATATATATATATATATATATATATATATATATATATATATATATATATATATATATTTGTAAATCACTTGTAAACTTACAATTCCATTACATTCCATTTTTTTTTCAACATTCACCCTTCAGCACAAGAGTAGATAGTGTATATACTAAATAAATACTTAGGAAATTGTATTTGAACGACTTGTCAATTTTATCATTGTTAAGTAAAATATGTTTCCTGGTTTTGTTGAATATCACAGTTAGTTACACAGCGGAGGTGGCACTTTATGTCGGTCTCCTCTCTACTATTGTTTCGAGATCAGATCATTCACAGCCGTAACTAAGTTGTGATACCAGTAGTTCTCTCAGACACTGGGACTTCACCATTTTCTGCAGAAATTCTATTTCTGTAATTGTCAGTACTATACTGATCTTAGAGCCAAAATAAAACCTCTCGCCACACTGGGGGCTCGTTCCTGGGATATTTCTGTATATCTTGAGCCATACTTAGTCTATTCATCTATCTACACTCTATCTTGTGCCACCCATAGGTAACATAAGAAAATAAATTTTATTTTGAGAAAATCATTATAGGATTTTTACAAAATTATTTTCGTAGGAGGAGTACCATTTAGTACTCAGTAAATAGTTGATGCTCACAAAGTTGCACGGAAATTTATTTGTTCATTTAAATTAATTAAGTTTAATTAAAATATTTGGTTATAGTAACTATACATACCCTCTCTAAGTAACGCCATGGCTGATCTAGTGAAGTTCAGGACTGCGATCATGCAGATGGGTAAGGAATTAAATTTGACAGGTGATGCTCTCACTCAGTATGTCACAACAGAAGTGGACAAACACATGGATAGGGAAGAAAGAAAGTTGCAATTAGAGGCAGAAGCCAAAAGACTGGAAGCTGAAAGAGAAGCCAAAAGACTGGAAGCTGAAAGAGAAGCCAAAAGACTGGAAGCTGAGAGAGAAGACAAAAGACTGGAAGCTCAGAGAGAAGACAAAAGACTGGAAATTGAAGCCAAGAAATGGGAGGCTGAAAATGAGGCAAAGAAAATTGAAGCTGAGGAAAGGAAATTACAAGCAGAGAGAGACCATCAGTTAAGATTAAAAGAGCTTGAAATTCAGGCAAATACTGGCAATAATGGTGGTAGCTCACCTCACTCTGAGAGTAGCTCCAGCCAGAGCACCTCAAGTGGGGCCATGAATTTTCATCTGGACCCATTTGTTGAGAAAGAAGACGCCATTGAGTCGTACCTGGATAGATACGAAAGACTAGCCACTACCTATGGCTTAGTGAAAGAAAAATGGAGTCTTAAACTATCTCAGGGATTGAGAGGTGTAGCCTACGATGTATATTTGAAGCTCTCAAGAGATGACCAGGAAGATTATGAAATCCTGAAGCAGGCACTGCTTGTGAGATATGAAAAAAACTCAGAATCATATAGAAAGAAATTCCGAACAGCTAAACTTCTTCCAGGAGAAAACTATCACCAATTCTCTGCTAGATTGGAAAACCTATTTGGAAAAATGGAGTAGTTTAGGAAAGTGTCAGGATCTGAAAGAAATTATAATGATGGAGCAAGTGAAAGAGTCCATGCCTCAAGAAATGAGGAAGTTTATCATGGAACAAGGAGCAGAGAGATTGGAAGATATTGTAACTGTTGCTGAGAGATATCAAGCAGCTCAGGCAGAATTATTAGGAAATAAGAAGAAGCAGGGTGAAAACTTCAAATCATCACAAAACTATACCAAATATGAACAAAAGGACCATACCACAAGGAACAAACAAAGATTTGACCAAAAGGACAAAAACCCTCTAAGATCGGATAAGACACCTTACCGGAAGGAAGGAAAGTGGTGTAAAACTTGTCTAATGAGTAACCACAATACTGCGGACTGCAGAAGGAAGAATCCTCCTCATCATGCTGCATGTCTTACAACAGGGAATCAGGGAAGGAAGGAAATGGCAGTAAGTCAGAAAGACTTCCATCATCCCCCTGTCTGTGAGGAAGTGACCGTGAATGGCACTCAAGTACTGTGTTTATATGACACAGGATTGGACTTTGATTCAGTTGTGTGCTCTTCTCTAGTGAGTCCTGACCAGATAACCACAGAAACAGTGGAAATCAGAGGACCAATCAAGGGAGCAAGAACCATGACACTACCCATAGCTCGAATCAACATAAGATCTCGCTATGTGGAAGGAGAAATCAAAGCAGCAGTGATGGACGACCCTATTTACCCTTTGATTTTGGGGTGTAGGTATGTTTTCCTTGGAGAACCTATAAAACCCGTAGTTATGGCAACAGTCCAGACCAGGGAAAGCTCCAGGAAAATGGAGGAGAATCCTATCAATACTCATCCAGAAGAGATGAAAAAGGCTCAAGCAGCAGACAGCACGTTGAAGCCTTGTTTTGGCAAATTGCCTAAAGCACATAACCCTCCAGAGAAAGGAGACTTGTATATGAAGAATGGCCTACTATACAGAAAAGCTGGAACAGGACCTAAAGGGCATGGACAGCTTGTAGTGCCAAAATCTTACAGGGAGAAGGTTATGACGCTAGGACATGCTATACCCTTCAGTGGACATATGGGAATAGGGGCCACTGGACAAAGGATAGCCTGTCACTACTTCTGGCCAGGAATTACAGAGGACATAAAAAGATATGTAAGATCCTGTCCAGAATGCCAAAGAGTAGCTCCTAAGCATAGGACTGCACCCGCAACACTGGGAGAAATGCCTATTATGGGAACCCCTTTTGAACGTGTTGCAGTAGATATTGTTGGACCCCTCACTAGGACCAAGAAGAGAAATGCTTACATCTTAACCTTGGTTGATACTTGCTCTATGTGGGGAGAAGCAGTGGCCATGTCAGCTATAGATTCAAAGCACGTGGCAGAGGCCCTGTTGACAATATTTACCCGATTAGGTTTCCCGCATCAGATATTGACTGACAATGGGTCTCAGTTTAAGGGAAAGCTAACACAAGAAGTATTCAGGATATTTCAAGCCAGGCACTATCATTGTAGTCCCTACCATGCCCAAGGGAACGGTCAAGTAGAGCGGTTCAATGGTACGCTAATTTCAATCCTTAGAAAGCTGGCGAGTGAAAAACCTGATACTTGGGATACATACTTACCCGCTGCACTATTTGCATATAGGGAAGTACCCCACAATTCAACTGGATTGGCTCCAGCTACATTGTTGTTTGGAAGACCAATCAAAGGTCCACTGGAAGCATTGCTGCGGACATGGACTGATGAAAAGGCAGAGGAAACAATGACTTCCTCATACCAGTACGTCAACGAGTTGACATCTCGATTGAAAGCAGGTTGGAAACTGGCCAATGATAACTTAAGACAGGCCAGGAGGAAGCATGCTGCGTACTACAACAAAAAAAAAGCAAAGGATAGGGAACTGGAGGTGGGTGAAAAGGTGTTATTACTGTTGCCAAGCAGCAATAATAAATTGCAGATTGGATGGCAGGGACCCTATGTCATACTGGAGAAACTTTCCAGGACCAATTATAAGATTGACAAGAAAGGGAAGGAGAAGGTATATCATGTCAATCTTCTTAAAAAATACTATGACAAGGAATCATCAGAAGTTGCACATATTATGACCCTAGCCATTGCAACAGAAATGCACGGTGAACCACTTCACTCTATGGAGTATCCACTCACAACTACAGAGGATTATGTTCAAGTAAATATTAGTGAACAGTTAACTCCAGAGCAGAAGAAGAGGGTTCAGAAAGTGTTGGAAACCCATGCTGATGTGCTCACAGATAAGCCAGGTCGTACGAATCTGTTAGAGTACGACATGAAGGTTACCGACCCTACCCCAGTATGCATGAGAACATACCCTATACCCTATGCGAAAGCCCAAGCACTAAGGGAGGAAGTTGATTATCTGTTAAAGGAGAAAATTATCTCGAAGTCAGACTCTCCCTATAGCTCAAGTGTGGTGCTATTGAGAAAACCGAGTGGTGAACACAGGTTATGTATTGACTACCGGAAGCTTAATGCGATCACAGAATCTCAGGTGGACCCATTACCTGACACAAACCAGCTGTTCTCTACACTGAGTAAGGCTAGGTATTTATCGAAGGTAGATCTAAGCAAGGGATACTACCAAATACCAGTGAAACCAGAAGTTAGGAGAATGCTGGCATTCAGTACATCAGACGGACACTACGAGTTTAATGTACCCCCCTTTGGGCTGAAAAATGCTCCAAGTATCTTTTCAAGAATGATGAGGAAATTATTGGAACCTCTACAAAATCCCCATATCACTAACTTTATGGATGACATTCTTGTTGCAACAAACACATTTGAAGAGCATATAGTAGCGCTCTCCATGTTGTTCGACAGACTGAGAGAAACTGGATTGACTGCACGTCCAACCAAGTGCTATATCGGTTGTAATGAGTTGGAATTCCTAGGTCACACTATTTCTACTGGTCATATGTCTCCTGACCCAAAGAATATAGAGAAGCTAAAGAAGGCACCCAGACCTCAAACGAAGAAAGATGTGAGATCATTCGTGTCTTTATGTGGGTTCTATCAGAAGTACATACCCCACTTTAACTCTCTGTGTGCACCATTAACTAACTTAACTAAGAAAGGACAGCCTGACAAAATCCAATGGAATGCTGATTGTGAAAAAGCTTACACAGAGCTAAAAGCAAAACTCACCAGCAAACCAATCCTTACACTACCCGATATCACACAGGAATTTGTATTAAGGACGGACGCTAGCAGTATAGGTATTGGTGCAACTCTCTTGCAGAAATCAAAAGCCCAGCCGGAGGAACTTTTACCAGTCGCCTACGCCAGTAGGAAGCTGAATGCAGCTGAGTTGAATTACTCGACCATAGAGAAAGAATGTTTAGCTCTAATTTGGTCCATCAACAAATTTTCACCTTATCTGTATGGGACACACTTCATTGTCCAAAGCGATCACCAACCTTTAACATTCTTGGCTGCATCTAAAAAGCTAAATTCGAGATTGTTAAGGTGGAGTCTGCTTCTGGCGCCTTATTCCTTTACCGTGAATTACATTCCGGGAAGAGACAATGTAGGAGCTGATTTTTTAAGTCGACACCCTAGTACTCTGGAAGGACAGACGCAAAAGGATTAACCACAGCAGGGGTTTACACGTCAGCTATGACAAGTCACAGCTAGGAAAGGAGGGGGCTATGTCGTGAAACGAGTGTAAGCCACTACTTGGTTAATCACTATGTCGAAATACAGATTTGCTTCAACCAATCAACTTGCACCGTTCACCAGTCTCTGAGACAGAATAAATTATACTGTTCACGCAGTTCACGCAAGATGGCGGCTAAAAACTGAATAAAATTAGGCTGTATGAGACCAGGTACAAAACCGGAGGAAACCAATCAACTTGCTCCGCCAGGAACCAACCGAAAGCTTTCCTTAAGTATTTACCGGCCTATATAATCGGGCGGATTTTATGCTAAAACACGCAACCCCGAACTTGACGCCAGAGATACCGACTGACTGAAGAGGAAGAACCTGTCACTGTGATTTATTGCTTACCTGAGGGCATCGACCTGCAACCTACTTCACTAAGTCGCGTCAAAACCTGGCCAGTTTAAAATCTTAGGAGGGTAAATATATTTACGATAACCGTTGGTATTTGTTGTGTGTCATTTATACTACCTATCAGGTTACTGATTGTATCTTGGGGGAATTAAGTATAATGATTGTATTTCCTATTATGATTGAATAGACGAAGACTTATAGGACTCATACTTCAATCTATTGTCTCCTATAACTCAATCTATTGTCTCAGATAAGACCAACTGCAATATAACCAAAACAGTCCTTGTTAGGACTCAATCTATTGTCTCATCTAACTCCGACTGCAAATATAACCATAACAGTCCTTGTTAGGACTCAATCTATTGTCAGTCTATAACTTCAATCTATTGTCTCAGATAAGACTAACTGCAATATAACCAAAACAGTCCTTGTTAGGACTCAATCTATTGTCTCATCTAACTCCGACTGCAAATATAACCATAACAGTCCTTGTTAGGACTCAATCTATTGTCAGTCTATAACTTCAATCTATTGTCTCAGATAAGACCAACTGCAATATAACCAAAACAGTCCTTGTCAGGACTCCATCTATTGTCGCATCTAACTCCAATCTATTGTCTCCTATAACTCCCACCTGATATATCACCAAACAGTCCTCGTCTCATATACTCCTATCATAAGAACATAACAATATTGTTAGGATATATGTTACCAGCTAGTATAGCACTTGACAGAGAGGACGTGGTATAGTATAGGGGGAAGGACATTGTTGTATCACACCTAGGTGTACATATTATTGGATTTATTCATGTATTGATTTATATTATGGGATGTATTAATGTATTAAATGTATTCATGTATTGAATCTATATTATTGAATGTATCCATGCATTAGTTTATCAGAAAGAATGCTTTGCAAGTAGACACATGTCTTGTCTCGCTATTGCTAAATCATACTGAGCCATGTTGTCATTCATCCTACATGCATACATCTGAGACACGCTCATTTCACTCACACTAGAAATAGGTGGGCTTGAGGACAGAAATTAGCCCCTATTTTTGCTTTGTTACAGGTTCATTTGTGTCCTAAAAACTGAGGTCGTATGTTCGAGTCAATCCCGCTGCCTGGAACCCCGCAGGAGCATAGAGGTTGACCAGACTCTACATCTTTGGTCCCCCTCAGTCTTGGGTGGGCTAAAGTAACGAACCTCAGCAGGAGTTGTGTGAAGCAAACTACGGAGAACAGAACTGTTTAAGAGAGATGAGTACACATTAGTACCATTTCTGTCAGCATTGTGAGCATAGAAACTGTCAGTGATGAGAAAGTGAAATTAGCATAGCAAGAGACAAAAATAACAACATAGCTGATAAGTGTTATATCCTTAATTAACAGCACAGCTGATATAATTTTTGTTCCTATAATTGGAAAACTTGTTGTAATATTTAATATATATATATATATATATATATATATATATATATATATATATATATATATATATATATATATATATATATATATATATATATATATATATATATATATATATATATATATATATATATATATATATATATTTGTAAATCACTTGTAAACTTACAATTCCATTACATTCCATTTTTTTCAACATTCACCCTTCAGCACAAGAGTAGATAGTGTATATACTAAATAAATACTTAGGAAATTGTATTTGAACGACTTGTCAATTTTATCATTGTTAAGTAAAATATGTTTCCTGGTTTTGTTGAATATCACAGTTAGTTACACAGCGGAGGTGGCACTTTATGTCGGTCTCCTCTCTACTATTTTTTCGAGATCAGATCATTCACAGCCGTAACTAAGTTGTGATACCAGTAGTTCTCTCAGACACTGGGACTTCACCATTTTCGGCAGAAATTCTATTTCTGTAATTGTCAGTACTATACTGATCTTAGAGCCAAAATAAAACCTCTCGCCACAGTATGTTTGAACAACAGACGAACGGAATTAAAGATATACATATAGATAAGCAAACAGACATGACATAGACGTAGAACGAACGAACGAACTTTATTTTCAAAGGGTTAAGAATTGGGCACGCAGGCCCGTCTGACATTCTGCCCTTCCTCTCTCTCTCTTATCATATATACTATATTCTTTCATCCTCACATTTACTATAAGCATAATTAAGGCATTTATCATTATAAAAGTAATATTACATTTGCAATAATCATCATAACTAATGTACGTTTTTAACATTAAAAAATAATAATAATAATAATAATGAATGTAAAAATAAAATAAATAAAAATAAAAATAAACATTAATAGATAGATAGATAGATAGATAGATAGATAGATAGATAGATAGATAGATAGATAGATAGATAGATAGATAGATAGATAGATAGATAGATAGATAGATAGATAGATAGATAGATAGATAGATAGAAGGAACGAACTTTATTTTCAAAGGGTTTAGAATTGGGCACGGAGGCCCGTCTAACATTCTGCCCTTCCTTTCTCTCTTCTTCCATAGTTAATCCATTTATTCTCACACGTATCCTAAATGTTACTTAAATAATAAAATAACAAAAAAGTACAATAAAATAAAATCCCAACATTGTAACAGTACAATAACAGTTACACAGATTTACAGATGCGTATCATAATTTATACTAAACAGGACAAAATTAACTTTAAAACCTACATATGATGTTATGTAATTATTTAAGAACATAACGAAATTAGGGTGGCATATAATCTGCACTCATGATGTATTTGAAAAGTCTGTGATTGAATGAATATGGACTAAGAGTATTTTTTAAGTGGTGTGGAAGAGTATTCCACAGATGAGCAGCAGAAAAAGCTAAACTTTTCTTGAATAAGTCGAGCCTAGGCTTGGGCATGTGTAATTTATTTAAGCGTTGACTGCGTCTTCCGCTGTATTTGAAAATAGGCCACAGATACGTTGGAGCATTCTGTGACAAGATTTTGTGAATAAATTTGGCTTTGTTGAAGAGAAGGCGCTTTCTTAGTGGTAATATGTTAAGATATGTATATGCGTCTACACACTGTGTGAGGTTTTTGTCTGAAATTAGGCGCACTGCACGTTTTTGTAATGAATAGAGTCTGTTAGTGTTGGACATGGTGCAGCCATCCCAAATTGTGGAACAATAGTCAAGATGTGTTTGTATCTGGGATGTATAGAACATTTTTCGTGTCTCCTCATCTAGGAAATGTTTGATTTTAGCTAACTGGTAAACTTTTTGTGCCGTTTGTTTGGTCAGTGCTTGTACATGCGAATTCCAACTTACATGTTGGTCAATTATGAGTCCTAGTGTTTTATATTCATTTACATTTTCAATTAAAGAGGTTCCAATGTAGAGCTGAAGTGTTGTTTTCGGCGAGTTTTGTAATTTTTGTCTAGTTGATATTATCATACATTTTGTTTTAGTGATATTTATTTGCATGCAGTTTTCATTGCTCCACTTAATAAAATTGTCTGTGTCGCTTTGTAATAATATTTCTAGCGTGTTGCAACTTTTATCACAAGTATAAATGGTACAGTCATCGGCAAATAGGTCGCAGGATGAGTGCTCGATGTGTAGTGGAAGGTCATTTATGTAAATGGAAAAAAGTAGAGGGCCGAGAATAGAACCCTGAGGAACACCAGTGTCAACAATAGTTGGGCTTGACAAGGAGTTATTGTACCACACTACTTGCTGTCTGTCGGACAGGAATGATTTAAGTAATGTCACTAGTTTAAAGTTAACTTTCATTGTTTCTAATTTTCTTATTAAAACAGCGTGATCTAACATATCAAATGCTTTCCTAATGTCTACAAAGCCTGCTCCACATATGTTATCGTTATTTATGTTTAGGTGCAAGTTGTCTATCATCTTAGTTAGAGCTGTGTGGCATGAATGCTTTTGTCGAAACCCTGACTGACTGTCAATTAGAAAGTCATTGCTAACTAGGTAATGTAGTGTTGCTTTATGTATGTGTTTTTCTAGTGGTTTAGAAAGCGATGATAAAAGAGAAATTGGTCTATAGTTACCAAGATTACTGTTATCTGACGAGCCAGGTTTGAAGAGAGGATATACTTTGGCAATCTTAAAGGCCGAAGGAAAATAACTTTTAGCAATACATTGATTATATATAAAAGTTAGTGAATCACTAATAGCTGGTGCCGCGTAACGCAGTATTCGATTACTAATTCCGTCAAGCCCTGATGAGCTATTATCCTTAAGGCCAATAAGATAGTTATACACTTAATTAACTGTCAAAAAAGGAATGTCGGGTGGAACTGAGTTTGTACATTTGTTCTTACAGAATGCTGAAAGTTTGTCTAAGTGACTAGAGGAAGGTGGTATTGTGGATTTCAGACTGTTTATTTCTGCTTGAAAGTGATTGCTAAAGTCGGTGCAAGTAAATGAAGTGTTGGAAGAGAATGAGTCTGGTGCATTACGTTTTTTCGCTAAGGTGTTAATTGCCTTCCATATTTCCTTACTATTTGATTTGTTCTGAACCATATTTCTAAAATGATTTTTCTTTTCTTTCCGAATTAAATATTGAACTTTGTTCCTGTTGTGGTAAGTTGGGATGATATAAATATTTATAGGGGACTTAGTGTACTGACTGAGATCAGCTGTGAAGGTATCTGTATCTAATAAGTGTGGTGTGATACAGATGACCTTACTTTGCTACCACATTTAGATCTCAATCAGACTTATTCTGGAATATTGTGATGACTACGTTGAATGTCTGGGGTTATGATAGTGATGAAGTGTATGTTCACAACAACAAACAGACAGATAAACACTTTAATTAAAATCCACAATACTTTACAACACTGTGACACGCACATACATAGAACACTCTAGAAGACTATCTTAAGTAAGTCAAGCGTTAACTTTTAAATTATGTATTAATTCCTGTCAATAATAGATATCCTGATTCAACTACAGAGTGAATCAGGAATCACAATCAAATGTAACCACAGGTGGTATGTACACAATTTATACATAGGATCTTTGTCCTGACATATAATATTATTACAATATGTGTGTAAGTTGTGATGTAGTACTATGAGGTAATACTGGCTTTTAAAGCTAGGTTGTTGTTTGTCATCATGACTTCATGTGTTTGTTACTGGTGGAAATAATATTGGAAAGGTTCACAGTTTCTTTTATTTGAAAACAAATAACTGTCCCTCTTGATTTAATGTACAGTCAATTTTAGAGGGGGATACACAAGATTGAGCTGCTCTGGCCAACGAAATCTTATCTTCTGTGTGGGCGGCAGGAAAACTGTCTCCTCTGCTCGCTTGCTTCTCAGTTATCTTGAAAAACAACACTGGTCGATATCTTGAACAAGGAGTATGCTACCAGCCTCTGGATTCAGCAAAACCCAGACCAGGTGCTGCTCTATTACTTCAGTACCACGGTCCCTGAAATAAGAAGGTTGTACCTCCTACTTCAGAACTAATTTATAATCTATTTCCACGCTGAAGCACAAGACATAACAAACACAGAGTTCAGCGCTGTAGGTCAACTGCTAGCTTCTCATGTAACAATATACACCAGTATTCCTCTCCCTAATGGTTACAACGCCTCTGCAATTCCAGCATTAATTCCTTCTATACAAAAAGATAGCTGTCATAGTACTATTTGGCAATCCCATATAGGCCTATGCAGTTATACTCCTCTCCGACAAGTTTTTTTCATGGTGGAGCAATATCTAGGCTTTGCCTCATGTTTGCTACTGAACCACATACATACAGACATAATTTATCAATTCACATTCAATTTTCATCTAAAAGATATCAAATCTGTCTAGCTTACCACAATTCAAGGAAATATTAAACAAGTACGTTGACTGGCGATGAGTTATGGCACAATTCCGATCTGCCTCTGTCCCAGGCTTTTATTAGAAAAATATGAGCTGGTTCTCAACGCACTTGCTTCTCACAAAGTTTATTTTCAAAAAGTGGCCCTGACTGACGCTCCTAATTGACTATATCAAATGGTCTAACCAATGAGACCATGTTTACAAAAGCCTTTGAAAAAAATTTACCCTTCCTACCATTTCCATTAACAACCAAAAATAGTATTTGCAGTCGACTAATCATGTTTCGCCTTACATATTATTCTAGCCAATCAAATCGTATCTAACGTGTTGGCCTCATTTCCCCTAAAGCAGTGTCCAAACATGCCATTCTGAGCAAATATGATCTTGTGCTGTCAGACAACACCACTATAATATTTTGGCTATAATTTGTTAATTACTAGACTATTGGCGTAACACCTAACATATTCTTTGTCAGCATGTCCTAAGGCACCCAAATATATAAGTTTAATGGGGCCAAATGGCTTCGTTACAAATATGTATTATTCTAGGATAGTCGTGTATTTGTTTTTTTTTTTTATTGTTTTAGAACCGCCACCTGTTCTGCCTTTTCGACTGTTCTGTCAGTATAAAATCAGGATTTCAGACGTAAAACAGTATTGTGTCATGTTTCCTAATAAGCATTAACCATGTTTTTTAAAACCTTACCTCGTATTGGTAGTGTTTTTTGTCACTGTTTATTTGAAAAAGAATCAAGCCTGCATGCCTTTCGCGTGTGGTGGCATTAATTTTTAAATCGCGAGACGACGTGGTAGCATTGCCTGCGTTCCTCCGTACATATCTCTCTCTCTCTCTCTCTCTCTCTCTTCTAAGCCCGTCTGTCTTTTAGTTTACGTAGTGCATATAATGACATTAATGTAATATTAAATCTAGGTCATTACGCAGTGTGTCTATCAAGGTCGTATAAGAAATACAGTACCAGTTTTATTTTTAGAAACGCGTGTAGTTTATGCAGACGGAGCATAAAAAGGGGTTTTCTTGTTTAGCTAGTATGACGTTCTATAATACAGGCGTACGCTATTGTGACCGCACTGTTCTGTTACCATTCTTCTTTCCTTTTATTGAATTACTTCGTTAGGCTTTACATTTACTTTCTAATTTATATATGTGGATTAGAATTTCTCACGACAAATTCTCCCCACTTAAAACAGACATCACATGTCAGTCTATAATTCTATATACACATAGAGAAATTTAATATTATTCCTGGGGCTTACGGTGATTCTCATCACACGGATGGCGGCTTAGAAAATCCGCACCCAGGTTAGTTTTTCCAGAAATATATTCTATGCTGAACTGGAATGGCTGCAAAAGTAAGGACCATCTGAGTAACCTTGAATTTTCATGCCTAGCCTGCGCTAGAAACGACAAGGGTTTGTGATCCGTTTGCAACTTGAATGCCTTCCCATACAGATAAATATTGAATTTCTTGATCGCTAATATTACTGCAAGACATTTTTTTTTCGCTAGTTGAATAATTTGTTTCAGCTTTATTCAACTTTCTGCTAGCATATGCCACTGGGGTTAATTCCCCATCCAGTGCATCTGACTTCTGTAACAGGGTCGCGCCCAAACCGATATTACTTGCATCCGTTCTCACAATGAATTCTTGACTTAAGTCAGGTAATTTCAAAATAGGTTTGCTTGTGAGCTTTTCCTTCAATTCCTGGTATGCCAATTCACACTGTGCTGTCCATGTAATTCGATCTGGATTTCCTTTGCGTGTCAAATCAGTTAACGGTGCACATATGGAATTAAAGTTTTTGATATACTTTTGGTAGAAACCACATAATGAGACTGTAGTAAAATCTGTGAGAACAAACGACTCCCAAATGCATATATATAGACCCAGCCCGAGTAGTCTGACTGGCTTCCTCCCATATGCCAGCCGCACGCTCAAATTTGTATACCGAAGTAAGGCCTAAACGATTTGCCGCGGTTTAACATTATACACTTTGCTAGCGTTGGCTTTGAGATTTAAATATTTTCTTGTGCCAGAAATGCGATACCATGACTGGCGTTTGATAGACCCCTTTTTCTCGACACGCGTTCTTGACATATATTAACACGCTGGTTTTAGCAGACGATACACACACACACACACGCAAGTTGTTAAAAGTTTGTGACGTAGCGTAGTGTTCGTTCTACATACGGTAGTTTGAAAATAAAAGGAAAAATTAAGGTTAACGTCCGATTTTTTTGAATATGCCGTACTGAAGGGGGGGGGGGGGGGTGAGACGGAGTATCGGAAGGAGTGTCACGGTTCGTGTTTACCAATTTAAAATTGAAGCATTGTAGGAGACAACACGATACTAGGCATTAGAAA
Source organism: Oreohelix idahoensis (assembly GCA_024509875.1). Classification (NCBI taxonomy): domain Eukaryota; kingdom Metazoa; phylum Mollusca; class Gastropoda; order Stylommatophora; family Oreohelicidae; genus Oreohelix; species Oreohelix idahoensis. Next base: position 135,160 of record JAMPIV010013696.1, on the reverse strand, counting down.
GACTTAAAAGAATAAATATGTACTGACTGTGTAATAGATAACAGCAGGATTAATAAGTATGTATGAGTATTTAAAACTATTAAGAAATAAAGAAGTTGGATAGAAGTCAGATAGACAGATCTCAGTTTCGCCCGTAGGTGGGGTAAAAGGGGAAGGAGTCCTTAATTTGAATATTTGAGGTCAGTTTTATTTGAAAAGGAACGCTATTCACTAAACAGTCTCTGATTGGCTGTAGTGTAATAGACTAACGGTTGTATAAAACCAATTAGTATTGAGTATAGGGGGCCACTAGATGAAAAATTTCTTACACTAAAGACGTTGTTGTTATAGACAAGGCAAGAGTACTGTCTTGGTTGCTAATTCTGCATAGCAGCTATCTGGATTTGTTACCATATATCGCCCTATTCAACAACTTGGTGTATACAATTTCTGTGATTGCGGAAAATATGAAAACCTTTATATTAACATTTATATTGTCATTTGTATCATGTATGCATTATCGACTCTGTATGAACCTAAAAGGGGAAACATTTATCTGGAGGGAAGCTAACATCAAAACTCTGTGTTGTTTCACAGCGTTGATAGGAAACAGTATTAACCTGGTGTAGAAAAGCCAGGCAGGCTCTCTGCCATATGGGGAGAAAAGAAAATTAAATATGATTTTAAAAAAAAATTTTGTGTTATGACATAAGACCAGGAAGATCACTGGCCGTCTTCTTCAGCAAGTCACCGTGATTGTACATGACTTGATAGTATTAATGTAAAATGTTTCCTTTATCAAGGAAAATGTCAAACGGTGGTTTGAAAGTCATTTATCCAGAAGGGGGTACCAACCAAATTGAGAACGTTAACTAATTGTTTAGTTACCATACTGATGTCTGATGATATTGAACATGTTAGGGTAGGGAAAGAGAGAGATTATTAGATGCTGAGTGGGACATATTTGTATTGTTCCAGAGTTTCATCTACGAGTGAGCCCAGGTGATCTAACACCTGTCCCTAAGTTCTGCAGTGAGGCCTAACTACTGAGTGCCTACACAGTGATTTACCTATAGAAGCAGAATCGTGTCTTGGCAGTGGAGGCTGTCGTTTTATACATACTTCAACCAGCCTGGTTCCAGAGACCTCAGATAAGACTTGTCTGGGAAATTGATATCACAAACACTCCACTCTCCCAGTTTTCACAAAAGATAGTGTATCAGACAGTGAGGAACAAAAACGTTCAATAAACTTGTACCCGTTTCTAGGAGCAAGAGATACTTGACATTTTCCCAGTTTGAGACATATAAATAATTGTGGGCTAACACCGACTCAATGACAGTTGTAAAATAATTGGTTGTAAATAATTTCATTATCATGTTGAGTTGATTATTCCTGTGTCAGAAGAACAACTAGATACAGGAAAATAAATTATAACAAAATAAGTTACATTCCAAACTTTACCCAGTGACTTGGTTAATCATTGTTTATTAGTAATAGGTGTAGTTGTTGTCCTGTTCATATACTTCATCACATTGCATATACCCTAGACACTTGCTAGACAACCTACACACACCAATACACTTCAGTAGGGGAAGATATATAATCGGATGAGGTCGTGGTGGAAGCAGACAAGTACCCTGTAAACTTATTTGTACTTAATAAACCTCAGGGACTTGCATAGCTGACCTCACACCAGATACCATTAATATAATATTTAAACCAATAATAAACAACAAATTCACCACATTAATTGGGACGCTCTTCCGGGATTTAAAGGTTCTTAGTACCCTACATTAAGTGAGTCACTAGTCCCAGTATTTGTAAAATCTAATAGTAAAAATAATTTGAGAGTGGTTTGAGATATCATTGCCCTTTGTCTTGTGTTTAGAGTTGGTTAATTAGTTAAGGTAGTGGATAGTATTTCATATTGTTAACTATAAAATGGCCGATATGGCTAAATACAGATCTGCTGCTGTGCAGACTGCAAAGGAAATGAATTTAGATGGGCAAGCTCTGATTCAGTATGTGACATCAGAGTGCGATAAGTATATGGAAAGGGAAGATAAGAGATTAGCTGAGGAGAAGAGAATTATGTTAGAGGATGCTAGGGAGCTTAAGAAATTAGAGGCTGATAGGGAGGCTGAGATCAAGAGGCTGCAGTTAGAGGAGAGGAAACTTGAGGCTGAGGCCAAGAAAGAAGAAAGGAGACTTGAGGCTGAGAAGGAGAAAGAAGCTAAGAGATTGGAGGCTGACAGAGAAGATAAAAGACTCCAAAGGGAACATGAACTACGACTAAGAGAGTTGGAGTTACAAGGCCATGCTCCTGATAATGGAAGTAGCTCATCCACCTCCGACTCTGCTGCAGGCCAGATTGCCTCAACCTCAGCCATGGGGTTCCAGTTGGACCCATTTGTAGAAAAAGATGATGATATTGAGTCATTTTTATCTAGATTTGAGAGGTTAGCTACTATGTATGGGCTAGAGAAAGAGAGGTGGAGTATGAAGGTATCTCAGGGGCTTAGGGGAACCTCTTATGAGGTCTTCGCCAAACTGAGCAAGGATGATCAAGATTACTACGACATTCTTAAGCAAGCTCTTCTAGTTAGATATGAGAAAAATAGTGAATTTTACAGAAAGAAATTTAGGAATGCAAAACTGTTGAATGGAGAGAATTACCACCAGTTCTCTGCACGCCTGGAGACATACCTAGAGAAATGGACTCTCATCATCTCATCTCAGCCCGTAACCCGTCATGGGTCGTAGGGGTGCCATGGTGGAAGCATCAGCAGACAGGGTCCTCCACTGCTCTCTATCCTCAGCAATGCGTACAAGTGTGGAAAAACTGTGTCCTGCCCATTCTTTGATGTTATCAGCCCAGGATTTTCTCTGCCTTCCTCTTCTCCGTTTACCTTCGACTGTTCCCTGAAGGATCGTTTTCGAAAGGGAGTCATGACGAGTTACATGCCCAAACCAGGCAAGCTTTCGACGTTTCACTGTTGACAAAAGTGGTTCTTGGTGGCCTGCATAGGTGTTTATCTTCTCTCTAACATAGACATTTGTTTTGTGCTCTTTATAGCAAATGCGCAAAATTCTTCTATAACATTTATGCTCGAAAGCCTGAATCCTTCGCTCCGTATCTGCAGTGAGTGTCCAGCTCTCACACCCATACAAGAGAATAGATAATACAAGTGATTTGTATAATTTGATCTTCACAGGAAAACTGATGTTACTTTTCCAGATCACATTCAACCTTGTCATGGCAGCTGAGGCCATCTCAAGTCTTGTCTTGATTTCTTTAATTGATCTTCCATCACTGCATATAGTGGACCCGAGATATTTAAAGGTGTTAACTTCTTCTAACGTTTGCCCATTTAACGTAATGTTGGTCGGAACATGTTTCTTATGGCTATTCACCAATATCTTGCTTTTTTTCTATATTAATTTCCATCCCATACGTTCTTGTTACTTTCTCCAGTCTAGAGGTAAGGTCTTGAAGTTCTGATTCTGATCCAGCTATCAGATCAATATCATCAGCAAAACGTAGGTTGCACAGAGGTCGGCCTCCAATCGATATGGTTGATTTATAATCGTAGAGAGCCTCTTGCATAATATGTTCTAGATAAATATTAAAGAGCACTGGGGACAGGATACATCCCTGCCGAACTCCTACAGTTGTTTTGAAAAATTCTCCAATGTCGTTGCTTGCAAAAACAGCACTGCTTGCGTCCTTGTATAGTGCTTCAATGATATCTATGATGTTGGTATCAAAATTGAATTTTCTCATTACTTGCCATAAGCCTTCATGCCAGACTCGATCGAAGGCTTTTGTGAAATCGATGAAGTTATGGTATAAATCGTGTTGATGTTGGAGATGTTTTTCGATAAGTAATCTAATATTGAAGATTTGTTCTGAGGTACTTCTTTTTGGTCTAAAGCCAGCCTGTTCCTCTGACAAGATTTCTTCTGATTTCTGTTTTATTCTGTTCAAAAGTATCCTTAACATCACCTTACTTGGATGACTAATAAGGCTAATGGTTCTGTAGTTCTTGCACATTTTTAGATTTCCTTTCTTTGGAAGCGGTATTACTAATGACTGCGTCCATTCTTTTGGCCATTTTTTTGTACTCCATATCTTCTGGCAAATTGTTGTCATGATTTTTACTATATCTGGTCCTCCATATTTCAAGAGCTCTGCTGGGATATTATCCACACCCGGTGACTTCCCTCCTTTCATCGAACATATAGCCTCTTCCACTTCTTCCCGTAATATTGCTGCATTTCCGAGTTCCCTGTTTTCGCACTTAATGTTGTTTAATATGCCTAAGTTAGTGTCAAGTTTACAGTTATATAATTCTTTACAATATTCTGTCCATCTTCTCATTACAGCTGTTTTTTTCATTGAGCAGAGCCCCCTTGCTATCTTCTATGACAGTTACCCTGGGCTGTTGGGGTTTTGATAGTTTTCTTAATGTGTCAAAAGCTGCCTTGCTGTTACCTTTTATTAGCCCCGTATTAATGGACTCACATTGATCAGCTACCCATTTTTCTTTGGCCTGTTTCATTTTCTTCCTAATATTTTTTATTCACCATACTGTATTGCCATGCTGCTTCAGGAACCTCTTTCTTAACCTTTTTCATTTCTCGCCCGTGTATCACATAACTTCAGAATGTCATCTGTAACCCATGGTTTGTTTATTTTCTTTCTTTTACCAAGTATTTCTGTTGCTGATTCAATGAGCACGTCTTTCATGTTCTCTGTGATTGAGTTGATATCATCCTCCAAAAAGTTGAGAGCTGCGAATTTTCCTCCAACAGTTGCCTCAAAGATTCCCGCGATTTCTGGATCTTTCAGTTTGTCTAAATTGAATCTTAACTGAGAACATCTGTTTTGATTATAGTTCTTTTTAAGTTTAAGCTTGAGCGTCATCAATACCATGTCGTGATCACTACCAATGTCGGCGCCAGGAAAAGTCCTAGTCTTGGCTTTATTAATACTGGACTTGAATCTTTTGGATACAAGAATAAAATCAATTTGGCCATGTATCTCAGTTTTTGGGGCATGCCACGTTGTTCTTCTTGATAACTTATGAGGAAATAGTGTATTTGCAATGGTTAGTTTATAGTTGCTGGCAAATTCTAGTAGCCTTAGTCCTCGATCGTTAGTTTCACCTGTCCCAAATCTCCCCACTGTACCAGCCCAGTGACCGTATGCATCTGGCCCTATTTTAGCATTCCAATCACCTAACACGATGAGAAGATCTTTCTTTGGAATTTTCTTAATTGCTTCATCCAGATTGTCATAAAATGTATCAATTGCCTCATCCTCATAGTCAGTAGTGGGGGCATATACCTGTATGATGGAGATGTTCTTTGGATGTGCTGCAATACGAATGGTGATAAGCCTGCTATTTATTGGGGTGCAGCTGATGACAGAGTTCAATCTATCTTTATGTACGATAAAACCTACTCCATGCTGATGTTTAGACTCATCTCCACTAAACCAAATTTTGTGACCATCATCCGTTATTGATTCACCTAATCCTGTCCATCTGACTTCTGCTAGGCCCAGGATGTCCCACGAGTATCTAACAAGTTCATGTGTTAGTTCTTTGACTTTTCCACACGCATATAGCGTGCGTACATTCCAAGTTCCAACAACAAAACTTTCTCTTGGAAGTTTCAAAACAGGTGTTTTTACCCCATTCGCTGACTTATCACTCTCAAGGGGCAATGAGAGCGCGGTCGTGAGAAATGGACTGCTCTGGGGAAAACCCAAGATTTAAAGGAAATAATTATGACTGAGCAGTTAAGAGAGTCCATGGCTCCAGACCTGAGAAAATTTCTCACGGAACAGGGTGCTGAGAGGCTGGGGGAGATCTTAAATATGGCTGAGAGATATCAGGCAGCCCAGTCTGAGATAGCAAGTTTAAAGAAGAAGCCTATAGACCATAATAAAGCTCCACAAAACCAAAATCAACCTAAATTTGAGCACAGAGATAAATTTAACAAGGGTAAAGCCTATTATGATAAAGCCAAGTTTGACCAACGAGATAGAAACTCGCAATTGAATGATAAGAAACATTTTCCTCAGGGAAATAAATGGTGTAAGTGGTGCAAGAAAAATAATCGTGACACCACAATGTGTACTCGAAAACCTCCTAACTTTGCTGCAATGAAAACGGGGAGAAAGGGACAAAAGGTTAAACCTATTGGACAGCAGGAACCTTACCACCCCCCAGTTTGTGAGGATGTTGTATGTAATGGTGTCACCATTAGGTGCCTTTACGATACAGGTTTTGATTATGACTCAGTCGTGAGCTCTCACCTGGTGCGAGCAGATCAATACACCACAGAAACAGTGGAGATCCAAGCCGCAACCAAGGACGTAGCAACCATGACACTTCCCATTGTTAGAATCTGTGTAAAAACTCGCCATGTGGAAGGAGTAATCAAGGCAGCCGTGATAAACGAACCCATCTATCCTCTGATATTGGGGTGTCGTTATGTATTCTTGGGGAATCCCAGGAAACCTGTGATCATGGCAACAGTGCAGACCAGGTCACAGTCACGAAAGGAGGAGGATGAACCCATAAATACTCATCCAGAGGAGATTAGGAAGGCACAGGCGGAAGATAGGTCACTCAACCCGTGCTTTAAGAAATTACCTAAGTGCCATACACCTCCTACGAAAGGAGACTACTATATGAAGAATAAACTGTTGTATAGGAAGGCCGAACAACAGCAGATGGATTGATTTGCCGTTGCCCTAAAGACGCCAATAGGCGTGATGGGAAACAATGGCAAAGAAAGCCTATCTGCTGTTGCCCTAAGACGCCACTAGGCGTAATGGCCACTGACTGCTTTGACGGTCGGTGGCTAAGGACGGAAGAAGAAGAATAGGAAGGCCGGAACTGGATCCAATGGTCATGGCCAGCTGGTTCTTCCTACTTCATATAAGAATAAAGTGTTGGAACTAGGGCACGCGATTCCTTTCAGTGGTCATATGGGGATCAGTGCAACAGGACAGCGTATAGCTTGTCATTACTTCTGGCCAGGGATAACTGAAGATATAAAAAGATATGTGAAATCCTGTCCAGAGTGTCAAAGGGTAGCTCCAAAGCATTGGACTGCTCCTGCAACTCTAGGGGAGATGCCCATAGTGGGAAACCCTTTTGAGAGGGTTGCAGTGGATATTGTGGGACCTCTCACTCGAACCAAGAGGAGGAACAGTTATAGTCTCACTCTGGTGGACACTTGTTCGATGTGGGGAGAGGCAGTTGCCCTGTCATCAATAGATTCCAAGCATGTGGCAGAGGCATTACTCACCATATTCACAAGGTTAGGTTTCCCGCACCAAATCTTGACTGATAACGGCTCTCAGTTCAAGGGGAAACTAACGGAAGAAGTTTTCAGGCTCTTCCAGGCCAAGCACTTTCATTGTAGCCCGTACCATCCCCAAGGGAACGGCCAGGTGGAGAGGTTCAATGGGACTCTCATTTCTATCCTGAGAAAGCTGGCACATGAGAAACCTGATACATGGGACCAATTTTTGCCCGCTGCGTTGTTTGCGTATCGGGAAGTTCCACATAATTCAACCGGGATGGCACCCGCAACCCTGTTATTCGGGAGGCCAATAAGAGGTCCATTGGAAGCCTTGTTAAGGACATGGACTGATGAGAAGGCAGTGAAAAATGTTACCTCATCTTATAACTATGTGAACGAACTGACCACTCGTCTTAAAACTGGATGGAAACTGGCAAATGACAATCTCAGACAAGCCAGGAAGAAACATGCTGCTTACTTTAACAAGAAAGCTAAGGATAGAGAGCTTAATGTGGGAGAGAAGGTGCTCCTTCTTCTACCCGGCAGCAGTAACAAGTTACAAATTGGATGGCAAGGGCCATACACGGTTCTAGAAAGGATATCTAGAACTAATTATAAAATCGACAAAAAAGGTAAGGAGAAAATTTATCATGTGAATCTCCTAAAGAAATACCTGGAAAGAGAGATCCAGGATGAGACACATCTCATGACCTTGTCGATAGCCACAGGAATGAAAAAGGAACCACTCGCCTCTCACGAGTATCCCTTAAAAACAGAGGAAACACAGGCACAGGTGAAGATCAGTAAGCACCTGACTAAAGCCCAGAGGGAGCAGGTTCAAAAGGTTCTGGTTGAACATACAGACGTGCTAACAGATAAGCCGGGGCATACCAATCTATTAGAGTATGACATGAAAGTAATAGACCCAACACCCATCTGTATGAGGGCCTATTCCATTCCTTTCGCTAAGGAGAAAGCTTTGAAGGAGGAAATTGAGTATCTGTTAAAGGAAGGAATCATTTCTCACAGTGAATCTCCTTACAGTTCCAGTGTGGTTTTACTAAGGAAACCTTCTGGAGAACACCGTCTGTGTATAGATTACAGAAAACTGAATGCTGTCACAGAACATCAGGTGGATCCATTGCCAGATACCAATCAGCTGTTTGCCAGGCTGAATAAGGCAAAATATTTTTCTAAGGTGGATCTGAGCAAAGGCTATTACCAAATTCCAGTGAAGCCTGAGGTTCGACCTTATCTGGCATTTAGCACCTCGGAAGGCCATTATGAATTCAACATGTTACCATTTGGCTTGAAAAACGCCCCGAGTGTGTTTTCCAGAATGATGCGAAAGTTATTGGATCCCCTGAATAACCCATGTATAACCAATTTCATGGACGACATTCTTATTGCTACTGAGACATTCGAAGAACACATAAACTCTCTGAATATGCTATTTGATAGGCTCAGGGAAGCAAATTTGACGGCTAGACCAACCAAATGTAGTGTGGGGTAAAAAGAACTCGAATTCTTGGGACACACAGTGTATCAGGGAAACATGACCCCTGACCCCAAGAACCTGGAGAAATTACAAAACGCACCGAGGCCACAGACCAAAAAAGATGTGAGGTCTTTTGTATCTTTATGTGGATTTTATCAAAAATACATAAAGAACTTTAATTCTATTTGTGCACCGCTGACAGACTTAACTAGAAAAGGTCAACCTGAAAAAATCATTTGGTCAGCGCAGTGTGAATTGGCATACCAAGAGTTAAAAGATAAACTCACTAGCAAGCCGATATTGAAATTGCCTGATCTAAGTCAGGAATTTGTGGTGAGAACGGATGCGAGTAACATAGGATTAGGGGCCACTTTGTTACAGAGGTCCACCTCACAGGATGGAGAACTGAACCCAGTTGCTTACGCTAGCCGCAAGTTAAACAAAGCGGAAAAAATTACTCAACAAGTGAAAAAGAGTGTTTAGCATTGATCTGGGCCATAAAAAAGTTCCAAATTTATCTTTATGGTAGGTCATTTGTGGTGCAAACAGATCACCAGCCTTAAGTGTTCTTATCTCAGGCCAAGCATGAAAATGCACGTTTATTAAGGTGGTCTTTATTGATCCAACCTTATACATTTTCCATCGAATACATACCCGGTTCGGAAAACGTGGGAGCGGATTTCCTGAGTAGACATCCTTGTGAGGCAAATCAGGAAAAACCTAGGGAATAGTACTTTGTTTACGCTAATTGTCTCACAGATAATAACTTGCAGTGAATGCATGTTTTAGGAAAGGAGGTGTGTAGTAAAATCTGTGAGAACAAACGACTCCCAAATGCATATATATAGACCCAGCCCGTGGATGTCTGACTGGCTTCCTCCCATATGCCAGCCGCACGCTCAAATTTGTATACCGAAGTAAGGCCTAAACGATTTGCCGCGGTTTAACATTATACACTTTGCTAGCGTTGGCTTTGAGATTTAAATATTTTCTTGTGCCAGAAATGCGATACCATGACTGGCGTTTGAAAGACCCCTTTTTCTCGACACGCGTTCTGGACATATATTCACACGCTGGTTTTAGCAGACGATACACACACACACACGCAAGTTGTTAAAAGTTTGTGACGTAGCGTAGTGTTCGTTCTACATACGGTAGTTTGAAAATAAAAGGAAAAATTAACCTTTTTTTGAATATGCCGTACTGAATGGGGGGGATGAGACGGATTATCGGAAGGAGTGTCACGGTTCGTGTTTACCAATTTAAAATTGAAGCATTGTAGGAGACAACACGATACTAGGCATTAGAAAGACTTAAAAGAATAAATATGTACTGACTGTGTAATAGATAACAGCAGGATTAATAAGTATGTATGAGTATTTAAAACTATTAAGAAATAAAGAAGTTGGACAGAAGTCAGATAGACAGATCTCAGTTTCGCCCGTAGGTGGGGTAAAGGGGGAAGGAGTCCATAATTTGAATATTTGAGGTCAGTTTTATTTGAAAAGGAACGCTATTCACTAAACAGTCTCTGATTGGCTGTAGTGTAATAGACTAACGGTTGTATAAAACCAATTAGTATTGAGTATAGGGGGCCACTAGATGAAAAATTTCTTACACTAAAGACGTTGTTGTTATAGACAAGGCAAGAGTACTGTCTTGGTTGCTAATTCTGCATAGCAGCTATCTGGATTTGTTACCATATATCGCCCTATTCAACAACTTGGTGTATACAATTTCTTTGATTGCGGTAAATATGAAAACCTTTATATTAACATTTATATTGTCATTTGTATCATGTATGCATTATCGACTCTGTATGAACCTAAAAGGGGAAACATTTATCTGGAGGGAAGCTAACATCAAAACTCTGTGTTGTTTCACAGCGTTGATAGGAAACAGTATTAACCTGGTGTAGAAAAGCCAGGCAGGCTCTCTGCCATATGGGGAGAAAAGAAAATTAAATATGATTTTAAAAAAAATGTTGTGTTATGACATAAGACCAGGAAGATCACTGGCCGTCTTCTTCAGCAAGTCACCGTGATTGTACATGACTTGATAGTATTAATGTAAAATGTTTCCTTTATCAAGGAAAATGTCAAACGGTGGTTTGAAAGTCATTTATCCAGAAGGGGGGTACCAACCAAATTGAGAACGTTAACTAATTGTTTAGTTACCATACTGATGTCTGATGATATTGAACATGTTAGGGTAGGGAAAGAGAGAGATTATTAGATGCTGAGTGGGACATATTTGTATTGTTCCAGAGTTTCATCTACGAGTGAGCCCAGGTGATCTAACACCTGTCCCTAAGTTCTGCAGTGAGGCCTAACTACTGAGTGCCTACACAGTGATTTACCTATAGAAGCAGAATCGTGTCTTGGCAGTGGAGGCTGTCGTTTTATACATACTTCAACCAGCCTGGTTCCAGAGACCTCAGATAAGACTTGTCTGGGAAATTGATATCACAAACACTCCACTCTCTCAGTTTTCACAAAAGATAGTGTATCAGACAGTGAGGAACAAAAACGTTCAATAAACTTGTACCCGTTTCTAGGAGCAAGAGATACTTGACATTTTCCCAGTTTGAGACATATAAATAATTGTGGGCTAACACCGACTCAATGACAGTTGTAAAATAATTGGTTGTAAATAATTTCATTATCATGTTGAGTTGATTATTCCTGTGTCAGAAGAATAACTAGATACAGGAAAATAAATTATAACAAAATAAGTTACATTCCAAACTTTACCCAGTGACTTGGTTAATCATTGTTTATTAGTAATAGGTGTAGTTGTTGTCCTGTTCATATACTTCATCACATTGCATATACCCTAGACACTTGCTAGACAACCTACACACACCAATACACTTCAGTAGGGGAAGATATATAATCGGATGAGGTCGTGGTGGAAGCAGACAAGTACCCTGTAAACTTATTTGTATTTAATAAACCTCAGGGACTTGCATAGCTGACCTCACACCAGATACCATTAATATAATATTGTAACCAATAATAACAACCAATACACCACAGAGACAAAGTATCTCACGTCTTTCTGGGTTTGTGGCCTCGGGTCTTTCTTTAATTTCTCTAAATTCTTGGGGTCAGGGGTCATGTTTCTCTGATGGACTGTGTGTCCCAGGAATTCTAATTCTTCACATCCAACGCAACATTTGGTTGGTCGGGCTGTTAAATTCGCTTCTCTAAGTCGATTAAACAGCATGTTCAGAGAGTCAATGTGTTCTTCAAATGTTTCTGTTGCTATAAGGATATCATCCATGAAGTTTGTGATGCATGGATTATTCAGAGGATCCAACAATTTTCTCATCATTCTAGAGAAGACACTAGGCGCATTCTTCAATCCAAATGGCAATCTGTTACACTCATAGTGTCCCTGTACTAAAAGCTAGGTACGGTCTAACCTCAGGCTTTACTGGAATCTGATAGTATCCTTTGCTCAGATCCACTTTTGAGAAATATTTAGCTTTATTTAGCCGGGCAAACAACTGATTTGTATCCAGCAATGGATCCACCTGACCTTCTGTGATAGCATTCAGTCTCCTGTAATCTATACAGAGTCTATGTTCTCCAGAGGGTTTTCTTAAGAGCACCACACCGGAACTATACGAAGATTCACTGTGTGAAATTATTCCTTCCTTCAACAAATAGTCTATCTCTTCCTTCAAGGCTTTCTCTTTAGCAAAAGAAATCAAATAGGCTTTCATACAGACAGGTGTGGGGTCTATAAGTTTCATATCGTATTCCAATAAGTTTGTATGCCCCGGTCGGTCCGTTAACACCTCTGTATGATCATCTAGAACCTGTTGCACTCTCTCCTTCTGATTTTTCGTTAAATGTGTACTGATTTTCACCTGTGCCGCTGTCTCACAGGGGCGTAATGGATATTCAAATGATGAAAGTGGTTCCTTTTTCATCTCCATTGCAATAGACAAGGTCAACAAGTGTGTCTCTTCCTGATTTTCTCTTTCCAAATATTTCTTCAGGAGATTCACATGATAGATTTTTTGTTTCCCCTTCTTATCTAACTTATAATTTGTTCTAGATACCTTCTCTAGAACTGTATATGGACCTTGCCATCCAATTTGTAACTTATTCTGACTACCGGGTAGAAGAAGCAGTACCTTCTCTCCCACAGCCAAATCTCTGTCTTTAGCTTTCTTGTTGTAATAGGCAGCATGTTTTTTCCTGGCTTGTCTCAAATTTTCATTGGCACGTTTCCAGCCAGTTTTTAAACGAGTGGTCAGCTCATTCACATATTGGTATGAGGATGTAATATTTTCCTCTGCCTTTTCATCAGTCCACGTTCTTAACAGAGCTTCGAGTGGACCTTTTATTGGCCTTCCAAATAATAATGTTGCCGGGGCCATACCGGTTGAACTATGGTTCCCGATAAGCAAAGAGGGCGGCGTGAAGGTACTGGTCCCATGTATCTGGTTTTTCATGTGCCAACTTTCTCAGGATCGACATCAACGTACCATTAAATCTTTCCACTTGGCCAACTTGGACAACGGGCTGATCACCCGTTTGCCAGTCACTTCGATTACGGAAACAACAGCAAATGGGTTGATTTGCCGTTGCCCTAAAGACGCCACTAGGCGTGATGGGAAACAATGGCAAAGAAAACCTATCTGCTGTTGCCCTAAGACGCCACTAGGCGTAATGGCCACTGACTGCTTTGACGGTCAGTGGCTAAGGATGGAAGAAGAAGAAGAAGTTCCCTTTGGGATGGTACAGACTACAATGGAAGTGTTTGGCCTGAAAGATCCTGAAAACTTCTTCTGTTAGTTTCCCCTTGAACTGAGAGCCATTATCAGTCAAGATTTGGTTGGGAAAACCTAACCTTGTGAAAATTGTGAGTAATGCCTCTGCCACATGTTTAGAGTCAATGGATGACAGGGCTACCGCCTCTCCCCACATAGAACAGGTGTCCACCAGAGTCAGAATGTAGCTGTTCCTCCTCTTGGTTCGAGTGAGAGGTCCCACAATGTCCACGGCAACTCTCTCAAAGGGTGTTCCCACTGTGGGCATTTCCCCTAGAGTTGCTGGTGCAGTCCAATGCTTAGGTGCTACTCGTTGGTACTCTGGACAGGATTTTACATATCGTTTGATATCTTCAGTTATCCCTGGCCAGAAATAGTGACAAGCTATACGCTGTCCTGTTGCGCTGATCCCCATATGACCACTGAAGGGAATAGCATGCCCTAGTTCCAACACTTTAGTCCTATATGAAGTGGGAAGGACCAGCTGTCCGTAACCATTGGATTCAGATCCAGCCTTCCTATAAATCAACTTGTTCTTCATATAAAATTCTCCCTTGTCTGGAGGTGTATGACATTTGGGAAACTTCTTGAAACACGGCTTGAGTGTTTTGTCCTCCGTATGTGCCTTCCTCATATCTGGATGAGTATTTATTGGATTTTCCTCCTCCTTTTTAGACTGTAATCTGGTCTGCGCCGTTGCCAATATCACAGGTCTCTTGGGATTCCCCAGGAAGACATATCTATACCCCAATATCAGAGGGTAGATTGGTTCATTTATCACTGCTGTTTTGATTATTCCCTCCACATATCGCGTTTTCACATGTATCTTAGCGATAGGGAGTGTCATGGTCGCTACTTCCTTGGTTGCAGCTTGAATTTCCACTGTTTCTGTGGTGTATTGATCTGCTTGCACCAGGTGAGAACTCACAACTGAATCATAATCTAAACCTGTATCATATAAGCACCATTTGGTGACACCATTACAGATTACATCTTCACACACTGGGGGGTGGTACGGTTCCTGTAGTTCTTCAGGTTTGACCTTTGTTCCCTTCTTCCCAGATTTCATAGCAGCAAAACGAGGAGTTTTATTTTTACAATTTTCAGTGATATGATTGTTCATCTTACACTTTTCAAACCACTTCCTTCCTTGGTTTTTTTTTTTTTTTTTTTTTTTTTTTTTTTTTTTCGTACGCCCGCTAATACTCGAGGCGAAATCTCAGGTTATTATTAATATTTTTTTTAACCTGACATTGATTTTACGTGAGTATCCCTTTGTTTCTTGTACAAAGACAGGTGTCCCTCGCCATTCAGGCAAATACTCTCCGATTTCGGAGGTACCCATTAGAGCTGGGTCGGCTCAGGAGCCGCCAGTCCCTGGTCGACGACACTCTTCAAATGTCCTCGCCAGGTCTCGAGTTAATCCAGTCCAAATCCCGGTCAACGAAAAATCTTCAAATGCCGTCGCCCGGGTTTGATCCTGTATCACCCGGTCGCCAGAGCGGTGTTGTAACCACTACGCTAGCGCGGCCCCCCTTCCTTGGTTGAAAGATTTTCTTTCATCAAATTTCCTTTCATCGAATTGTGGGGTTTTATTTTTATTGTCATACCGTGGCCTATCAAACTGGTGCTTACCTTTGTTCTGATCTCTATCATCAAATTTATTAAAGTTCTGTGGTGCCTTAAAATTATCTACCTGTTTCTTTTTATTACCTGTTACCTCTGCCTGAGCTGCCTGATACCTTTCAGCGACATTTAGTAACTCACCAAGCCTCTCTGCACCTTGTTCCATGAGAAACTTTCTCAGGTCTGGAGCCATGGACTCTCTTAATTGTTCTATAAGGATCATTTCCTTAAGATCTTGGGTTTTCCCCAGAGCCGTCCATTTCTCCAAGTATGTCTCTAACCGTGCAGAGACCTGGTGATATGTCTCACCTGACAGTAGTTTAGCATTCCTAAATTTTTTTCTATAAAATTCTCCATTCTTTTCATATCTTAACAAAAGAGCCTGCTTTAGCATGTCATAATTGTCTTGATCATACCTGCCCATTTTGGCAAAAACATCATAAGCTGTTCCACGAAGCCCTTGTGATAACTTTAAGCTCCACCTTTCTCTCTCTAACCCATACGTGGTAGCTAATAGTTCATATCTATTTAGATAGCTCTGGATATCATCTTCTTTCTCAACAAAATGATCTAAATGAAAATTCATAGCTGAGGTTGAGGCTCCCTGACTAGCAGTGGCATCAGAGGTAAAGGGACTGGCACCATTTTCAGGAGCATGGCCTTGAAATTCCAACTCCCTTAGTCGTAATTCGTGCTCCCTCTGTAATCTCTTATCTTCAGCTTCCCTCTCTGCAGCCAATCGCTTGTCTTCCCTTTCTGCAGCTTGCCTTCTTTCCTCTGCTTCCCTTCCTGCAGCCTGTCTCTTTTCTTCTCTTTCTGTAGCTTGCCTTCTTTCCTCTGCCTCCAATTGTAACTTCTTAGCCTCAGCCTTGAATGCCCTAGCCTCTTTGTCAGCCTCAATCTGCAACCTCTTAAGCTCTTTTTCAGCCTCTAACTTTCTTTCAGCTTCTTTTTCTAATCTTTTTTCTTCGCGTTCAATAAATTTGTCACATTCAGTAGTGACATAAGCAATCATAATTTGCCCGTCCATTCCTAACTCATTAGCAGCCTGCATAGCAGCAGATCGAAATTTTGCCAGGTCGGCCATTTTCTAACAGGCAAATTTATACAATGTCTAACTAAACAATTCAATCTATAACTAATTATCTAAGGACAACCACAGGCACTGAGAGCTCAACCTTATTTATTTTCCACCCAAGGATACCTTTTAATTTTTTATTATTCCCTGAAGTGAATTACCCCCAATATATATAATAGGAGAAGATTCAAAATCCCGGACAGGACCCCAATATATGTGGTAAGTTGGGATGGTATAAATATTTATAGGGGACTTAGTGTACTGACTGAGATCAGCTGTGAGGTATCTGTATCTAATAAGTGTGGTGTGTTACAGATGACCTTACTTTGCTACCACATTTAGATCTCAATCAGACTTATTCTGGAATATTGTGATGACTACGTTGAATGTCTAGGGTTATGATAGTGATGAAGTGTATGTTCACAACAACCAACAGACAGATAAACACTTTAATTAAAATCCACAATACTTTACAACACTGTGACACTCACATACATAGAACACTCTAGAAGACTATCTTAAGTAAGTCAAGCGTTAACTTTTAAATTATGTATTAATTCCTGTCAATAATAGATATCCTGATTCAACTACAGAGTGAATCAGGAATCACAATCAAATGTAATCACAAGTGGTATATACACTGTGATGAATTTACCATGATACAACGTTAAAATATCTCCAAAATTAACGATAAAATGTAGGGATAAAAATAATGCGTAAGATACTAGGAGACATGCTCGCCCATGCCCGCCCTTCCTGCCACCATTCAAATTATCTAGTTAGACGTGCAGACGGAACGTTTACCCTTTGTAGACGGGGGGGAATGAAACGGAGATCAAAAAGGAAAGATATGACTGAACACGTGTTTGAAGTTCGAACGGCAAAAAGACGCAATTGGGGGTGAAAGGAAAAAAATTCACGTCCCTAGTTGACACAAAGTAAGGAAATGGACAAGAAAAGGACCTTAGCTCTTATTCGAGACAGTCATTTCTTGGACGTTTTTCGATACTTGGTCTTTATTTGAATGCCGCGGCAAAACACATGAGAGAAGGTTCTCGAACAAATTTCAAAAACTAAACCTGAAAAAAATATGTTTTTTCTTAATAATAGAGTTATGAAAATAAAACCTAGCTAGTTTGATAGCCCATCTTGAGCAGAGAAATAATATGCTTTCATTTATACAGACGGATGGATAATAAGGAAGATATTGACAAAAGACTGTATTGTTCATATAAGACGAGCGACTGCACTGTTAAACAATGTCACTAAAGTTTCGAAAATTTTGGCCTTGAGCATGCAAACGTAAAAATCCAGCTGTAATTAAAGAGAGGGGAAATGGTGGAGAATTGTAGCTAAAAATAACTTAGGAGGCAGATTTGTGTAGGAAATGCATGTAGAACCAAGCGTGTTTTTTATGAAAAAACAAGTAGAGACAGACGGACTAACAGACCGTAATACATACTTGACTGAGATTTGACTGAAGTGACTTTTGGTTGTAGATTTGAAAGTTAGGGGGGAAGTCGGCGATTGGTCAACGCATTTTATAGTAGCGGGACAGAGATGTGAAAGTTTGCCATTTGACATAAGTCTGTTCAGAGACGCAGTTAAATTAATAGTGGTGTTGATTCCAGAAGAATACAAATATATAGTGGGACGCCATCATACAGCCGGCAGCTCAGCTGAGTTTTGCTAGCAAATTTAACTGTGTTCTCAATTCTGAATTCTGGTAAGAATGAACAGTATTTATTTTGTATATTTTAATAATTCGAGTGATTGATACTGCCATATCATAAAAATGATTACGACAAGTAAGTGTTCGCTCTAGGTCCCCAGCCCAAGTTCAGGGTCTAGAGACATATATACAAAGAAAATATATAGGAACGCCTAAATAAAACTATGAAAAAGGATCTAGTGTTGAGATCAGTGGAACATATCACCTATCTTATTCAATAGCAGGAAGCTATTGAACATATCTCAGACGCAATGTAGTCTTGGGGAACTAGTACTAGGTGAAACCAACTGGGTAAGATGTGCTGTGTGGTCAGAGAGATCTGACTCAGTCTGTGTGGTGTTGTTGTGTAGTGTTGTGTGCAGAAGTGGCTCAGGAGGTAGAGTTCTGACACATGACCCAATACTTTTGTTTCAGAATTGTGAGTTTCTGTTTGGCACCAAAGCGGTGCCAAATGCTGTAGTGATATACACAAGTGTGGACCAGTGCAGTCTAACATTTTGTCAGAGCAGCAGAATATTGTACTCCAGCACGGAGAGGAAGGGCCACCAGACTCCTGTACAAGATCGACGCAGTCCAGATAAGTGAGATCTGGCCTGCTGGATATTCACCAACGAATTCACTAACGAATTTCTAACGAATTACCAACGAATTACCAAAGATTTATCAACTAATCTACCAACTAATTCACCATCAAATAAAGACATACCATTGTGGGAAATTAAACCATGTATTCATCCCCTAAGTCAATGGACAATGTTTGGTAGTCATAGACTGGGAGTGATGACACCACCCCAACAGCATATCTAGTAATAAGTTCTCCTGGGACTATCTTAATATAATTACTATTAACCAGTCATTTGAAATAATTAGGTACACATATTCCATTTTATTATGTCATATGATTATGCATTCCATTTATAACTCCATAATATTTCTTGTGTTCTGACCAACTAAACATTTGGTTCAGAACAAATAAATTTATCAAAAGATTTAACATTTTAAACTAAAACAGCCTGAGTTAGTTCAGTGTGTTATAAATTTTATTAATATTATTAGACTTATTAAATACCTGTGTGTGTGTGTGTGTGTGTGTGTGTAATCTACCACAACACATTACATATCAGTACCCTAGACTTTTAACGTAGCTACAGTCATTAGTAAAAAAAGATATGTGTGAGGTCGTAAGTGGTAGTAAGAAGGGCCTTCTGTAATTCACATCTACATTTATCTCAGGAGCCTTCACAGCTGACCTCATACATCACACTAGGTAACATCAACCATACAATACCATCAAAATCCACTACATATATTGGGGTCTTGTCCAGGGATAATTAGCTTATCAGTAATATTAGGATCTCCTGGTGAGAGAATTAAATCAGGTGGACAAATTGTAAAAATTAAAAGTGTCCCTTAAAATTGAAAGTGAAAATAAAAGTTGGTGAATCTTCACAGCCAGTGGTAATTAATTAATTGATTGGTTAATTAGAATTACCCTAGTCAATAGTTAATTAGAATTACTTTAGTTATTGATTAGTTAGATTTTTACCTTGATCATTGTTATTTTGTGTGATGGCTGAGCTGGCAAAGTTCAGATCAGCTGCTGTGCTAACGGCGAAGGAAATGGGAATGGATGGTCAGGTTTTAATTCAGTATGTAACTGCTGAATGTGACAAGTATATTGAAAGGGAAGATAGGAGGGAAGCTGAAGAGAAGAGGTTACAAATTGAGGCTGATAGAGAACTTAAGAGGCTGCAGATTGAGGCTGACAAAGAGGCTAAAGCATTAGAGGCAGAAGATAAGAGAAGGGAGGCAGAAGAAAAACGACAGCAAAGGGAAGCAGAAGATAAAAGATTGACTGCCGAAAGGGAGGCAGAAGATAGAAGGTTGCAAAGGGAGCACGAATTACGACTAAGGGAGCTGGAATTACAAGGCCATGCTCCTGAAAATGGTGCCAGCCCTTTTGCCTCAGATGCTACGCCTAGTCAGGGAGCCTCAAACTCAGCTATGGAGTTTCATTTAGACCATTTTGTTGAAAAAGACGATGACATAGAGGGGTACCTCAGTCGGTTTGAATTATTAGCTACTACATATGGGTTAGAGAGAGAGAGGTGGAGTTTAAAGTTATCACAGGGACTGAGAGGTACTTCTTATGAAGTCTTCGCAAAAATGAACAGAGAAGACCAAGACAATTATGACATGCTAAAGCAGGCTTTGTTATTGAGGTACGAAAAAATGGTGAATTTTATCGTAAGAAATTTAAAAATGCCAAACTGTTGTCTGGGGAGACATACCACCAATTCTCTGCCAGACTGGAAACCTATTTGGAGAAATGGACTGCTCTGGGGAAGACCCAAGATCTTAAAGAGATGATCATGATAGAGCAATTGAGAGAGTCCATGGCTCCAGACTTGAGAAAATTTCTCATGGAACAAGGTGCAGAGAAGTTGGGGGAGGTTTTAAATGTCGCTGAGAGGTATCGGGCAGCCCAGGCAGAGGTAAGTGGCACTAAAAAGAAGCACATAGAAACTTTTAAAACTCCACAGCCATTTTATAAATTTGAAAATAGAGAACAGGGTAATAAAGGCAGGACAAACTTTGAACGGCCAAGAAATGACTATCGAGACAGAAACTCACAGTTCAATGACCAAAAATACAATGACAGAAAACCGTTTAACCAAGGAAAAAGATGGTGCAAATGGTGCAAGAAAGACAACCATAACACCGAATTTTGTAGAAGGAAACCTTCAAACATTGCTGCAATGAAGTCGGGGACTCAAAGATTAAAGGTTAATCCTAATGGACAGCAGGAACCTTATCACCCCCAGTTTGTGAGGATGTTATTTGTAATGGGGTCACCATAAGGTGCCTTTATGATACAGGTTTGGATTATGATTCAGTTGTGAAGTCTAGCCTAGTGGACCCAAGTCAGTATACCACAGAAACAGTGGAAATACAAGGGGCGACTAAGGACATACCACTCATGACACTTCCCATCGCAAGGATAACGGTGAAAACTCGCTATGT
The DNA here is from genome assembly GCA_024509875.1 of Oreohelix idahoensis. Lineage (NCBI taxonomy): Eukaryota > Metazoa > Mollusca > Gastropoda > Stylommatophora > Oreohelicidae > Oreohelix > Oreohelix idahoensis. The sequence goes on along the minus strand of JAMPIV010013696.1, from coordinate 114,111 downwards.
GGAAGGAGAAATCAGAGCAGCAGTTATAGATGAACCAATCTACCCTCTGATATTGGGGTGTAGATACGTCTTCTTGGGGAATCCCGAGAGACCTGTGATCATGGCGACAGTGCAGACCAGGTCACAGAAAAAGTAGGAAGAAGGTGAACCTATAAATGCTCATCCAGAGGAGATGAGGAAGGCGCAGGCTGAGGATAGGACACTCAAGCCATGTTTTAAAAAATTGCCCAAATGCCACACACCTCCAAGCAAGGGGGAATACTTTATGAAGAACAAACTATTATACAGGAAGGCCGGAACTGGAACAAATGGTCACAACCAGCTGGTTCTTTCCACTTCATATAGGGATAAAGTGATGGAACTCGGGCATGCGATTCCCTTCAGTGGTCACATGGGGATCAGCGCCACAGGACAGCGTATAGCTTGTCATTACTTCTGGCCAGGGATAACGGAGGATATAAAAAGATATGTCAAATCCTGTCCAGAATGTCAAAGGGTAGCTCCAAAGCACTGGACTGCTCCTGCAACTCTAGGGGAAATGCCCATAGTGGGAACACCTTTTGAGAGGGTTGCAGTGGATATTGTGGGACCTCTCACTCGGACCAAGAGGAGGAACAGTTACATCCTTACTCTGGTGGACACTTGTTCTATGTGGGGAGAGGCGGTAGCCCTGCCATCAATAAATTCAAAACATGTAGCAGAGGCACTACTTACAATATTCACAAGATTAGGATTCCCGCATCAAATCTTGACTGATAATGGCTCTCAGTTCAAGGGGAAACTAACGGAAGAGGTTTTTAAGCTATTTAAAGCCAGACACTTTCATTGTAGTCCGTACCATCCGCAAGGGAACGGCCAGGTAGAGAGGTTTAATGGGACTCTCATTTCTATCCTGAGGAAGCTGGCACACGAAAAACCGGATCTGTGGGATCAATTCCTGCCCGCCGCGTTGTTTGCGTATCGGGAGGTACCACATAGTTCAACCGGGATGGCTCCCGCAACTCTGCTATTTGGGAGGCCAATAAAAGGTCCATTAGAAGCTTTATTAAGGACCTGGACAGATAAGAAGGCAGAAGAGACTGTTACCTCATCTTATCAATACGTGAACGAACTGACCACTCGTCTGAAAGCTGGATGGAAACTGGCAAATGATAATTTGAGACAAGCCAGGAAGAAACATGCAGCATATTTTAATAGGAAGGCAAAGGACAGAGAACTAGCTGTGGGAGAGAAGGTGCTTCTTCTACTACCCGGCAGCCAGAATAAATTACAAATTTGATGGCAAGGTCCATATACGGTTCTAGAGAAGGTGTCTAGAACAAACTATAAAATTGACAAAAAGGGGAAGGAGAAAGTTTATTATGTAAACCTTTTAAAGAAGTATCTGGACAGACCACTCCAGGAAAGCACCCCCTTACTGACCTTGGCTATCGCAACTCAAATGCAAAAGGAACCACTCACCTCGCATGAATACCCATTACATCCTTGTGAAACAGCGGCACAAGTAAAAGTCAGTAAGCACCTGACTAAAAATCAGAGGGAGAGAGTTCAACAGGTTCTGGGGGAACATACAGATGTATTAACAGATAAACCAGGACATACAAATTTGCTACAGTATGACATGAAACTGGTAGACTCAAACCCAATCTGTATGAGAGCCTATTCTATTCCGTTCGCGAAGGAGAAGGCATTGAAGGAAGAAATAGATTATTTGTTGAAGGAGGGGATTATTTCACACAGTGAATCATCTTTTAGCTCCAGTGTAGTTTTGTTGAGGAAACCGTCTGGGGAACACAGACTGTGCATAGATTACAGGAAACTGAATGCTGTCACAGAAGGACAAGTGGATCCATTACCAGACACAAAACAGTTATTTGCCAGATTAAACAAGGCAAAATACTTTTCAAAGGTGGATCTTAGTAAAGGCTATTACCAGATTCCAGTGAAGCCTGAAGTGAGACCTTATTTAGCGTTTAGCACATCGGAAGGACATTATGAATTCAACATGCTACCATTCGGATTGAAAAATGCTCCGAGTGTATTTTCAAGGATGATGCGCAAATTGTTGGATCCCCTGAATAACCTATGTATCACGAATTTCATGGATGATATTCTCGTCGCCACAGAGACATTTGAAGAACACATTGACGCTCTAAAAATGTTATTTGATAGGCTTAGGGAGGCGAACTTAACTGCTAGGCCAACAAAATGTTGTATTGGATGCAAGGAGTTGGAATTCTTGGGACACACTGTATATCAGGGTAACATGACCCCTGATCCCAAGAACTTGGAAAAACTGCAGAGAGCACCTAGACCACAAACAAAACAGGACGTGCGATCATTGAATATCGGTGCAGATTTCCTCAGTCGGCACCCCTGTGATCAAAATTAGAGTAGTGGTAGGCGGGAGGAGTAATTTTATCTATGTGTATCACTGGTTTTGGAACTTGACATAGTGCATGTTCTCAGGTGGGGAGATGTGTGATGAATTTACCATGATACAACGTTAAAATATCTCCAAAATTAACGATAAAATGTAGGGATAAAAATAATGCGTAAGATACTAGGAGACATGCTCGCCCATGCCCGCCCTTCCTGCCACCATTCAAATTATCTAGTTAGACGTGCAGACGGAACGTTTACCCTTTGTAGACGGGGGGGGGAATGAAACGGAGATCAAAAAGGAAAGATATGACTGAACACGTGTTTGAAGTTCGAACGGCAAAAAGACGCAATTGGGGGTGAAAGGAAAAAAATTCACGTCCCTAGTTGACACAAAGTAAGGAAATGGACAAGAAAAGGACCTTAGCTCTTATTCGAGACAGTCATTTCTTGGACGTTTTTCGATACTTGGTCTTTATTTGAATGCCGCGGCAAAACACATGAGAGAAGGTTCTCGAACAAATTTCAAAAACTAAACCTGAAAAAAATATGTTTTTTCTTAATAATAGAGTTATGAAAATAAAACCTAGCTAGTTTGATAGCCCATCTTGAGCAGAGAAATAATATGCTTTCATTTATACAGACGGATGGATAATAAGGAAGATATTGACAAAAGACTGTATTGTTCATATCAGACGAGCGACTGAACTGTTAAACAATGTCACTAAAGTTTCGAAAATGTTGGCCTTGAGCATGCAAACGTAAAAATCGAGCTGTAATTAAAGAGAGGGGAAATGGTGGAGAATTGTAGCTAAAAATAACTTAGGAGGCAGATTTGTGTTGGAAATGCATGTAGAACCAAGCGTGTTTTTTATGAAAAAACAAGTACAGACAGACGGACTAACAGACCGTAATACATACTTGACTGAGATTTGACTGAAGTGACTTTTGGTTGTAGATTTGAAAGTTAGGGGGGAAGTCGGCGATTGGTCAACGCATTTTATAGTAGCGGGACAGAGATGTGAAAGTTTGCCATTTGACATAAGTCTGTTCAGAGACGCAGTTAAATTAATAGTGGTGTTGATTCCAGAAGAATACAAATATATAGTGGGACGCCATCATACAGCCGGCAGCTCAGCTGAGTTTTGCTAGCAAATTTAACTGTGTTCTCAATTCTGAATTCTGGTAAGAATGAACAGTATTTATTTTGTATATTTTAATAATTCGAGTGATTGATACTGCCATATCATAAAAATGATTACGACAAGTAAGTGTTCGCTCTAGGTCCCCAGCCCAAGTTCAGGGTCTAGAGACATATATACAAAGAAAATATATAGGAACGCCTAAATAAAACTTTGAAAAAGGATCTAGTGTTGAGATCAGTGGAACATATCACCTATCTTATTCAATAGCAGGAAGCTATTGAACATATCTCAGATGCAATGTAGTCTTGGGGAACTAGTACTAGGTGAAACCAACTGGGTAAGATGTGCTGTGTGGTCAGAGAGATCTGACCCAGTCTGTGTGGTGTTGTTGTGTAGTGTTGTGTGCAGAAGTGGCTCAGGAGGTAGAGTTCTGACACATGACCCAATACTTTTGTTTCAGAATTGTGAGTTTCTGTTTGGCACCAAAGCGGTGCCAAATGTTGTAGTGATATACACAAGTGTGGACCAGTGCAGTCTAACATTGTGTCAGAGCAGCAGAATATTGTTTTCCAGCACGGAGAGGAAGGCCACCAGACTCCTGTACAAGATCGACGCAGTCCAGATAAGTGAGATCTGGCCTGCTGGATATTCACCAACGAATTCACTAACGAATTTCTAACGAATTACCAAAGATTTATCAACTAATCTACCAACTAATTCACCATCAAATAAAGACATACCATTGTGGGAAATTAAACCATGTATTCATCCCCTAAGTCAATGGACAATGTTTGGTAGTCATAGACTGGGAGTGATGACACCACCCCAACAGCATATCTAGTAATAAGTTCTCCTGGGACTATCTTAATATAATTACTATTAACCAGTCATTTGAAATAATTAGGTACACATATTCCATTTTATTATGTCATATGATTATGCATTCCATTTATAACTCCATAATATTTCTTGTGTTCTGACCAACTAAACATTTGGTTCAGAACAAATAAATTTATCAAAAGATTTAACATTTTAAACTAAAACAGCCTGAGTTAGTTCAGTGTGTTATAAATTTTATTAATATTATTAGACTTATTAAATACCTGTGTGTGTGTGTGTGTAATCTACCACAACACATTACATATCAGTACCCTAGACTTTTAACGTAGCTACAGTCATTAGTAAAAAAAGATATGTGTGAGGTCGTAAGTGGTAGTAAGAAGGGCCTTCTGTAATTCACATCTACATTTATCTCAGGAGCCTTCACAGCTGACCTCATACATCACACTAGGTAACATCAACCATACAATACCATCAAAATTCACTACATACACAATTTATACATAGGATCTTTGTCCTGACATATAATATTATTACAATATGTGTGTAAGTTGTGATGTAGTACTATGATGTAATACTGGCTTTTAAAGCTAGGTTGTTGTTTGTCATCATGACTTCATGTGTTTGTTACTGGTGGAAATAATATTGGAAAGGTTCACAGTTTCTTTTATTTGAAAACAAATAACTGTCCCTCTTGATTTAATGTACAGTCAATTTTAGAGGGGGATACACAAGATTGAGCTGCTCTGGCCAACGAAATCTTATCTTCTGTGTGGGCGGCAGGAAAACTGTCTCCTCTGCTCGCTTGCTTCTCAGTTATCTTGAAAAACAACACTGGTCGATATCTTGAACAAGGAGTATGCTACCAGCCTCTGGATTCAGCAAAGCTCAGACCAGGTGCTGCTCTATTACTTCAGTACCACGGTCCCTGAAATAAGAAGGTTGTACCTCCTACTTCAGAACTAATTTATAATCTATTTCCACACTGAAGCACAAGACATAACAAACACAGAGTTCAGCGCTGTAGGTCAACTGCTAGCTTCTCATGTAACAATATACACCAGTATTCCTCTCCCTAATGGTTACAACGCCTCAGCAATTCCAGCATTAATTCCTTCTATACAAAAAGATAGGTGTCATAGTACTATTTGGCAATCCCATATAGGTGTCGCAGATATAGTTAGTGGTGCACTCCAATTGACGTTGAATGAGAATCCAATTGTCGCATAAAGAGTTTTGTATAGTAAGGAAGATGTGTAGAAAGCACATAGACCTTTAGACACTAGTTTTCACAGATGTGAGCTAGTGTTGAGGGAAAGAGTTAACAGAAGGGCACAGGTTGGTGTCAGTGATTCTCTCACCTTTTAGACTGCCAACTCATGTATTTTTCTGGCGACGACTAACTCTTTCTTACTCAAATCTTTTTGAAGATGAACTAGTAGTAACAGGTAATAATACAAGGAGGGTTGAGAATGTTTTTCTGAACAGAACATACAATCTACTAAGTCAAACTCAGAATGATGGTGAGTTACAGAATGTACATAATTACTTTAATTACAGTAGAAAATAAAATCAATGTAGACATGTATTTTGAAAAGAAAAAGAAATACTAGGAAATTTAGAACTGTCAGTGTCTTTGGTTCAGATAAGAAGTAAGAGGCTATTTTCCTCACTGACGAAAAGTTTATTCCTATGGCTATTTCGTGGAAAAGTGAATCCTGATTTTGGTCTGGGTTTTAAGTAGACTTATCTGCTTCAGTCCAAGAGATGACTAGGCTTTCCGTTAACCTGGTTGTGAAGTTGCGTTATGAAGTTCAGGTGCTGACGATGTGTTGACTGCTTAAATCGGTAGACTGCTCAGGGTTGCTGACTAGTGATATCACCGCTAGGTTTGAGACGTAAGCACTAGTTCTCTCTGTAGCATAGAGCAACTAGGCGGTTTACTCGCAACAATTGACAGCAATCAAAATCCAGAAACTGGCTAGGATTCTGCAACTGGGCTGTGGAAGATAATGCAGGTAATCAATCTTCTGTTTTATACAGATATATTAACTACAGCCATTCTGGACATTTCGTCTCAGGATGGTGCCTAATAATATATTTACCTGAAACCATAACAGTCAGTCTTCCTTAAAGGCGGCTGTCCGTTTGTTTACAAATTCCTGTCTAGCAGTAGTCTCACACTGGTCGGGTCAGTAAGGTCAACCTTTGTTATAAGCAGACGCCTGGCCGTGTGCGTTCATGCGTGACGGCATTGGAGGAATATATTTCATTCACTCGTTCCTTGAACAACATGGTTCTTCTCTCGTTCGCAACAGCTTTTTTCATCACTTTCCTAATACAATTAGCTTGTAGTACTTTCTCATATCAGCCAGTACTTACATCATTATAATGCATCAATAACATTCAAAATACATAAATGCAAAATAGCTATCAATATAATGTAAAGAAATAAAACCACAATATTTAGTATTTCACACTTTACATCCATTAACTAATCCCTTGATATAAGAGTTAGCTAATTAAGCGAATACTGAGAGTTTGCTTACCGCTCAGGACTTTATCCACAGCTTAAGAAATAGAACTTTAGTAGCGTTTTACACTCAATCACAATATACTTGTAGATATGAGGTAAGTTGAGGTTTCTATTCTATAACTTATAAGCGTGCGTTGTCTTCCCAACGGTTCTCAGCAAGTGATCTTAAAATTCAGCATTCGTTCGCATGAAGTTAAAATATTTCCTGATTCCCACGCCAAGAGTTAATTATTTCCCGGCTCATGTTTAGACACGTACCATGATTTATCGTGAGTCTCCAGTTGACCACTGAACACGGAAATATAATACTCTGGGAACCACTGGTTTCGACCAAGCTAATAAATCGTATAGACATCTTTAAAGAAATGCTTTTTAAGTGCCTTTGTAGAAGAAGCTAGAATTTTGGATCGAATGACAGGACTATTAGCGAAGACTTGAAAAATCAGCTAAAGAAACGAACACAGGTGCAAATATTTCCGTAGAGAAAAACAGACAAAATGGGAAGGAATAGAAAAGTAAGGAATTTTAACATAATCTAGACAAAATCTTCGAGCACTCTGTGACAATAGGCCTATGCAGTTATACTCCTCTCCGACAAGTTTTGTTCATGGTGGAGCAATATCTAGGCTTTGCCTCGTGTTTGCTACTGAAGCACACACATACAGACATAATTTATCAATTCACATTCAATTTTCATCTAAAAGATATCAAATCTGTCTAGCTTACCACAATTCAAGGAAATATTAAACAAGTACGTTGACTGGCGATGAGTTATGGCACAATTCCGATCTGCCTCTGTCTCAGGCTTTTATTAGAAAAATATGAGCTGGTTCTCAACGCACTTGCTTCTCACAAAGTTTATTTTCAAAAAGTGGCCCTGAACTGACGCTCCTAATTGACTATATCAAATGGTCTAACCAATGAGACCATGTTTACAAAAGCCTTTGAACAAAATTTACCCTTCCTACCGTTTCCATTAACAACCAAAAATAGTATTTGCAGTCGACTAATCATGTTTCGCCTTACATATTATTCTAGCCAATCAAATCGTATCTAACGTGTTGGCCTCATTTCCCCTAAAGCAGTGTCCAAACATGCCATTCTGAGCAAATATGATCTTGTGCTGTCAGACAACACCACTATAATATTTTGGCTATAATTTGTTAATTACTAGACTATTGGCGTAACACCTAACATATTCTTTGTCAGCATGTCCTAAGGCACCCAAGTATATAAGTAATGGGGCCAAGTGGCTTCGTTACAAATATGTATTATTCTAGGATAGTCGTGTATTTGTTTTTTTTATTTATTGTTTTAGAACCGCCACCCGTTCTGCCTTTTCGACTGTTCTGTCAGTATAAAATCAGGATTTCAGACGTAAAACAGTATTGTGTCATGTTTCCTAATAAGCATTAACCATGTTTTTTTAAAACCTTACCTCGTATTGGTAGTGTTTTTTGTCACAGTTTATTTGAAAAAGAATCAAGCCTGCATGCCTTTCGCGTGTGGTGGCATTAATTTTTAAATCGCGAGACGACGTGGTAGCATTGCCTGCGTTCCTCCGTACATCTCTCTCTCTCTCTCTCTCTCTCTCTTCTAAGCCCGTCTGTCTTTTAGTTTACGTAGTGCATATAATGACATTAATGTAATATTAAATCTAGGTCATTACGCAGTGTGTCTATCAAGGTCGTATAAGAAATACAGTACCAGTTTTATTTTTAGAAACGCGTGTAGTTTATGCAGACGGAGCATAAAAAGGGGTTTTCTTGTTTAGCTAGTATGACGTTCTATAATACAGGCGTACGCTATTGTGACCGCACTGTTCTTTTACCATTCTTCTTTCCTTTTATTGAATTACTTCGTTAGGCTTTACATTTACTTTCTATTTATATATGTGGATTAGAATTTCTCACGACACCTGTATACCCTGTATGTGTTGAGGTCCTATTTTTTGTGCGCTTGATCTCTCTGCCTCATAGCCTCCAACACTTCCTGCGTGATCCACAGACAGACAGACAGACAGATAGACAGATAGACAGATAGATAGATAGATAGATAGATAGATAGATAGATAGATAGATAGATAGATAGATAGATAGATAGATAGATAGATAGATAGATAGATAGATAGATAGATAGATAGATAGATAGATAGATAGATAGATAGATAGATAGATAGATAGATAGATAGATAGATAGAAGGATGGATGGATGGATGGATGGATGGATAGATAGATAGATAGATAGATAGATAGATAGATAGATAGATAGATAGATAGATAGATAGATAGATAGATAGATAGATAGATAGATAGATAGATAGATAGATATATAGATAGATAGATAGATAGATAGATAGATAGATAGATAGATAGATAGATAGATAGATAGATAGATAGATAGATAGATAGATAGATAGATAGATAGATAGATAGATAGGAATGTACGTAGGTAGGTGGGTGGGTGTAAAGTTTCTTTTCTTCTTTCCACTCTGTAAAGTGTCAGTCGGTGTGCTCTGTAAGGAAGAGTGGTGTGTTGTTGAGATCAGGCATGCTCCAGTCTACCCAGCTGTAATTGGGTAACTCACCCTAGTCCTGAGTTAGGGAAGGCAAAGGCTCCAGGGGAAGCAGGCCCTAAACTTGGTCACTCCAACCGACGCAGGATGGTGTATGTATGAAGTAGAAGTGTAGAGTGTGATTACCGCGAATGGTGTACTGTTCGTGTGCTGACCAATATAACCACTCATACACTTGTGTCTACAAGGCACCAATGCAGACTGCTGGAATCTTTGTTTACTCAATTTATTCAGACGTACACACTGGGACATACGAGTACATCATGGTATGTTGACATATCAATTTGTAGGTATACATAGCAGATCTGAAGTCATGACACATTCAGAAATAAGGGGCAGTACATCAAAAGTTCAATTGTCATGATACATTATGGCCGCATCCCCCTATCTGACTAATTGCGTCAGTGAAGGCAGATCGGTAAATAACTAAAGTTACTTGACGTCCATAGTTTGTAGCATATATTATGAAACCACGAAAGAGGGGGTTTCTAGCAAGATTGAGATCTCCCTGTCACTGTCCGATAATAGGATAAATAATCTGTTCTCTTGGCAGTGATCAAAACATATGATGACCGAAATCTAACATGGCTGCCTCCCTGAGTTGTCGTTCACTCATTCATAGGAAGGAGAATATAAGCCAGAGTTAATTTATAATGGGTATATAAATGATTTCATAAATGTTCCCATACAGCTCTACGGTGATCAGGTTAGTTCACGTAGCCATAACCGCTGTAGGAAAGTCTGTCATCTTTGTCGATACAAAACACGACCCTAGCGATACGAAGCACAATGTTCCATCTAGGTCGAATCGACATGAGATCATCAAAATAGGGTCTGGCAATACATGGAGTCCGAATTATACATTGTACCGTACCTTAGGAGAGTCTCTAACATAAACTATAGTAGAGATACCATCTCCTTTAGAAGAAAACCACTTCATGAATCATATTTCCTTAAGAATCTACCAGCCCTTTGAAAAGTGCGTACCCGCCATTATCACGGTACATCGGAACTCATCACGACTTGTCAAGACAACTCATACTTCCGCTAGACCGGAATAACAAGAATCTAGTCCCTCCTACCCATCCAAAATATACAATATAGGACTGATTCTACTTGTACTAATAATATGTAATACATATGAATTCAGGCCATAAACACAATAAGCAAATTAATATATTTTCTGGCCCTAAAAAATAAGTACAAACGTAAGCGCAATATCCTTGCGCCGGATCAATATCCAGAACGATTACTCCTATAATCAAAAGTGTGAATCAAACATGGATTATCTCGCTTTCCCCATAGACAGCATTTTCATACACAAATGAATGAATGTCTATATTTTTCCCATATTAAATAGCCATATCGATTTTTGTAATATGTGCGTCAAAATATGCACGCAACAGTGGGTAGGTAGGTGTGACAGAGTTATGTAAATATATTACATGAATCCACACGTTTTTGCTCCCACCTGGTTCCTACCTTTGCTTTCTTATTAGTATGCACGTTTGGTTAAACGCAGAACCCCTACACTTCGATATCTGTCTAACTCATAATTTAGCCACGCATATTTTCGTTTCTCTATATCTTACAAGCTCTAGGAATGTTTACAAACAGACCTATTAGCTAGTCCAGAGCCGTTAACTGTAATTATCACGCGAACAATTTGGCAATCGTTGAAATAGTGACAGATCAGAGAACGGGTCGTATATTTGTAGAATCAAGGGCGGTAAGTCAAAAGACGGACCTTTGACGGTTGCATTTCCTTAAGGGGAGATAAGCACAGTTCGTGATCCCAGGGCCCGTAATTCGCTACAGTATGAGCCGAGATCAAAAGACCGGTTTGCTCGGTGGCCCACGTCTATGCGTCAGCAAAGGCGTGAAATAAAGCTTTAATTCAGGAATCGACCGCAGATTTTCCCAAAATCTGGGCGAAGGCGCTATATCTCGCAAGAGATAGCGAATTTCTACATATTTTATATATATATCCCAGCTTTTAAAATCATTTATCTAGTAGCCTCAGAATTTTCGGAACATCTAGCTTTGAACCCTAGACCATTGCTATAGTGAATTTCTTAGTATTTCAATTGGAGATAGTTTCTTTTTCTATGCTGCGTACGGGTCACAAACCAAAACCTACCAGCGGCCTGAATCTGAGAAAAGGGGTCTAAGTCCAACAGTACCAAAAAACATTCTTATATAAATATCGGGTCTTCGAGGTTGACCGGTTTGGCCCTCTTCTTTCACCCAGGAAGAGAGAGAGTACCAACAAAAGACTATAAGAATTATTGTAACTGGACCTATAGCTATCCAGATTCTTTTTCCATTTTCATGTACATTTAGCCTCATGTAGCGAAATTATAAAAAATTAATATTTCCCAACTACCGACCACTGTGTTGTGGCGAGGATTTTTATCCCGAGAGATTTACATACCTGACATTCTCTTTAAGTATTGGAATTACAAGCTACTGACACCGTGAACACTAGATCTCGTAATTATTTTCTTACCTGGACGAATTGATGTGACATAAACAGATCCAATTAACAGTAACAAAGTAAGCGTTCCCCAAATAACAGGAGTAATCAAACTTTGAGGAGCTAGGGCTTATTTTGCCAAAACACAACCCAACACTGTATTTGCTGTTTGTACCATGGAGATATGTTCCAGATGTTGTTAATCAACAATTAGGTAAGCACGACTGATAGTGGCCACAGTTTGTCTGAAGCGAGAGAAAGAAGGAATGAATAATTCTTCTATTGTATAATCATTGTACTCACTTTGTTGTGCCTTTCTTTTGTTTGCTAATACTGTTATTTTTTCTGAATAGATTAATTAGGAACTCTGTTCTTTACTTCTTCTTTTTCTTCCGTCCTTAGCCAACGACCGGCAAAGCAGTCAGTGGCCATTACGCCTAGTGGCGTCTTAAGGGCAACAGCGAATAGATTTTCTTTGCCGTTGTTCCCATCACGCCTAATGGCGTCTTTAGGGCAACGACAAATCAATCCGCTCGCTGTTGTTTCCGTAATCAAAGTGACTGGCAAACGGGTGATCAGCCCGTTGGTTGTTCTTTACAGTATAGTCAAATTCTATACCATAGCGCAATTCTTTTGACCTTTTGGGGGTTATTTAACTTCTTCTTGTGGGATCTTGTCTCAACAGAGGGGATTGCACTTATGGGGTTTATTTCTTTATGATTTCTGTAACCTATGATTTTTTTTCTATTTGATATTTGATACTGAATGTTGTGAAGTTTTCCTTTATGATAAATAAACTTAACATAAAACTTAATTACCTGGGTTGGTCAGCTAGGCCCTATATCCCTACTCCATTACTATAGTTTCACGTTTGTGCGTCTGATTGTCGTCACTTATCTGTGTGTGTGTATGTGAGTGGTTATAGCGTATATGTTAATATATACAGAAAGGTAAACTGTCTGATAAACAAATTTCAGTCGTAAGATAGGCTGGACTAGAGTATCTTCCAAATCCAGGGACAGACTCTACCTTTTCACCATTCACTCGTGAAATCTATTTCTTTACCTTATCTCTCACTGAGGTACCACCTTTTCTCCAGTTCTTCAGACGGGACCTATCTATCTTAATCACCTATCAAAAATCTACGACAGTAGGTATAAATCAAGCAAGAAAGAAAGAAAGAAGTGGCTGAAAGAATGGATAGATGGATTAATTGATGGATGGACAGGCGAACATACGGACGGACAGCTGTATGGATGGATGGATAGATAGACGTGCAGTGTCTGAATACTTGACATTTTAAAATTTACAACCGTTTCCCTACTGCACACTTTAAGATTTAGCCTCAAACCAGCAAGCATAACTTGACGATCTAGTTAACCTAAGGTGTGTCGTATGAATATTTCTCCTGAAGCTGACGTATCTTTCAGTTTCACACAACGCTTTATGGATACGCTTGATGGGAACTGTATTCCTGGTTGGCATTCCTTGTCAGGGAACATTTCAAAAAGTTTCCCTTAGGCACATTTCACTAGGCAGTTGAGCGCTTGGGTGCCTGCCTTCACACTTCGTATGTCCAGATATAAGTTTAACGTTTGTGGTAACTGATTGCTTTTTCTGTGATAGTAAGTAGGCCATGCTCCATTTTTAAAAAAAATAAAAATACAAATCGTGGCTTTTTTTCGCTTATCAGCATGATCAGGTGCTAGTTTCCATGGACTAACCAGTTTTACTCCACACTAGATTTTTTTGTAACCTATTTTTTTTTTAATTTCCTGTTAAATGTAGCTTTGAATGACAATTAAGATTTCAAACTGAACGATAAAATAAATCGGAAAAAAGATAACGCCGATCTATACAGCAAAGATGGGGATGCGTAAGGCCATACATGGCGTTTTGAAAGCAATTCTTTCTCATTACTCCCACATAACCACATCTGCTTCGCTGATAAAGTAGGCGTATTCCTCGGGCTTCTCTCATCGCCATACACTTTCTTCACAAATGGTTTAGTGAAGGTCATGCTGACAATCTACTTCTCTTTTGAAGCCGACATTCTTGGAGGACGTGATCTACTGTTTGCTTATCTTTCCTGCATGTCACATGTCAGTTTGTCCGATTTTTAAATTGTTTAACAGATGGTATTTGAGTGCAGTGCTCTGCTCTCAGTATGAAAATACTTTACTGTATCACTTCTTGGCAAGCAGCAATAGGCTTCTGATATATCTGACAATGTGTTCTCTGTGCCATTTTTCTTTGATATTTTCTTTATACTATTGTTTTTTTTTAAATCGTGATTTGTTGCCAGTAGCGAAGGCACTAGACGCCACAGAGATGTGGTTTTACAGAAGAATGTTAAAAATACCATGGACAGCCAAAAAGAGTAATGTGGATGTTCTCAAAGAGGCCAATGCGCGAAGGAAACTTATTTCACAAATTAGAAAGAAGCAATCCACTTTTTTTTGGCATGTTATGAGAAGAGAAAGACTGGAATATATCGTAACAACAGGTAAGATTGATGGAAACAGAGATAGGGGAAGACAAAGAGAGCAAATACTGGACAGTTAGACATCGTGGCATGGAAAGAAGTCAACAACAGAATTGATAAATTGTACTGGAGATAGGAAGTTGTGGAGAGACATGATCTCCTACGCCACTAGGCATGGTACTTGAAGAAGAAGAAGAAGAAGAAGAAGAAGAAGAAGAAGAAGAAGAAGAAGAAGAAGAAGAAGAAGAAGAAGAAGAAGAAGATTTGTTGCCATGTCTTCAATCTGAATTTTGCATCCTTCTTCTTTTGCAAGCACACCTGCCTTCTCCTTTTAATATATCTTTTAGTGGACATGAACCCATTGTTGAATTTGTCACTGGTTTCCATTTCTGTTTCAACGTAAACTAACCAGGTTTTTTAACGAACTGGAGAGCAGTAACTTACAGTTAGTGGTATTTATTTCCAGGGGTCCTCAAGCAGTGGATAAAGGTAAAGACTATGACCGTCATTAATTTTGATGTCATACTATATCTGAAAACATGACAGTTTAAGGGTGCACTACCCCAGTTGTGCATTATTTCCTTCATGTGTTGGAGATGTATTGTTTGCTCCTGAAACATGAAAAACAACAAAAACGAAAACTATGAAGTTACACACTTTCATAAATGGGTGTTTGCGTAGAACAGAAGGATTGGAAATTATGACAAGATCACCAATGTTGAACTGATGACAAGAACTAGTCAATTGCCAGTAGAACAAGAGATGAGAAGAAGGTGATGGCGATGGATAGGACACACACTGAGGAAACCTGTTGATAATATTACCAGGTGGCCCTTATTCCGGAATACAAAGGTTAAGAGAGGAAGACTGAAATAGATGATGAGGGGAATATGAGACGGACGTGAACATGTTGAGGAAGATATGGAAAGACCTTGAGCTGATGGCACATGACAGGAAAGCTTGGCGAGAAGAAGCCTATGCTCCTTGGTGAGCTGAAAAATAATGATAATGTTGATGATGATGATGGTGGTGATGATGATGATGATGGTGCTGGTGATGATGGTGATGATGATGATGGTGGTGGTGATGAAGATAATGGTGGTGGTGATGATGATATTGATGATGACGGTGGGGGTGATGATGATGATATTCGTATTTTGAATCTGTCTAACAACACGGTCATATTTACCGCGCTCACTATGGGATAAATGGACCGATGGAATAGCCAATCAGAACGCTCCTTTTCTAGTATGTATAAAGAAACCTTTTTATGTTTGACAGAAAGGGCCTATTCTGTGTATTTGATAGGAAGGAGTTATTTTATTTCTTAAAGAATACCGATATATACAGGGAAATACATAACTATTATAACATCTGGGATATTACTTAATAAGTAGGTACAAAGACGGCCTCATAATAGTAATTTATTTAAAGAGAAAAACTGGTTTTAGTTATATTTCTACATCAGGGTAGTTCCCGATTTACCTAATTAAAGACTGCATAGATTTAAATGCCATGTAATAACTAAACAACAAAGATATAGAAAGATAGAGATAAATTAGCAGTTTAAATATCACTTTAAATAATTAAAAACGGCCCAGTAATAAGTTAGATATAGAATATTTAAACTTAGTCACATTATACGGGCAAGCTGAAAAACGTTTTGATTCTTAAACACACATTTGGTCCGTGCTTCCGATTGGGCGGACACGGCGCTATATATAGAACTGGGACTTAGGGGAGTTCCGCCACAAAATTTAAATATACCTAGCTGAATGAATCGAGCGCAAACTGTTACTGCAAGGTCTTTTGCCGCTGTGATCTAGAAGCAGACTTAGATTCCCATTGAAAGCCGGTATCAGCTTGTGTATTATTGCCTGATGGTAAGAAAGATATATATATATATATATATATATATAGATATATATATATATATATATATATATATTAAAGAATATATATAACATATATTATATATTCATATATATATTTATATATAAATCAATTTATTAAAACTTTAAAACTGTGTAAATGTGTGTGTGTTAGATGTGATATAAAATAAAAAAAGTTAAACATTGATTGTTTAAGCCTGGGCAAGCTGAATACCCGCTTATGTGTTCGGTGATGTGTATAAAAGTAGAAAAATCACGCAAACTGTTACAATCAGAGGAAAACACGGTATAACTTTGTATCTATTACCGCCTGATGTAGGGCTAAGGGAAGATATATTTTTGTGTGTTTGCCGCATTGAGGGCATACCTGTGTGATTTTGAAACGAAAGCCAGCTTTAGAAAATGTGTAGAATATTTGTAAGTAGGGCAAAAATTACGACTGTAAGTTTTAATAGGGTATTTGAATGAGTATTTCATCCTAGAATTACACACTATTCACGAACATAGGATAGGAGTACAGGAATTGTTAACATGATGTAATCAAGTTGTTACTTGCTATGGTGTACTTAACCAAATCATTGTATGGCAGCCAATCATGGGCTAAGGAATCTATCATAGGATGTTTACAGGAAATGAATAATCACATGGAACTGGCTGTAAGAGAAATGAAGTTATATGTCCGGTGCAAACTGTTACCACAATTTCTGAATAATGTTTATGTGTGTGTGTGTGTGTGTGTGTGTGTGTGTGTGTGTGTGTGTGTGTGTGTGTGTGTGTGTGTGTGTGTGTGTGTGTGTGTGTGTCTGTGTGTGTGTGTGTGTGTCTGTGTGTGTCTGTGTGTGTGTGGAGTGGTGCTGGAGCCTACACGGAATGCGGTTATCTTTCATTCCAGGTTCTGTCTCGATATTACCAAGTACGAAACATCCACTGTAGAGGAAGTCTGTTGGTGCCTACAGCTCTTTATATACCTAGAGCCATACCACGATTCCCAGCCTGGAGTTGCAGTTTGTGTAATCCTTGCCTGGTGGATGCAGATCATCATCTAATAAGATAGGTGGAATCTAGTTCCACTGTACAGCAAATCCAGCCAAAAATAAAGTTATAAAAACCACACATAATAAAAAAAACATTTAAGGATGATATATGAAGAACATTTGTTCAATAAAGTGAATTCTACAGTCCAGGGACAGTGATTATAGTGTTAGTAAAGAAAATAATTGACATTATCTCGTTACCTTTACCATATTATTCATTATGGAAAAGTACATTCCATATTATTTATTTAATGATGTAAATACCATTTGATTTCTTTTAGAATTCCTGACCAAAAAAATAAAGCGGTAGAGGACAAATAAATTGTAAATAATTTCAGTCAGTCTTGCTTAATAATTCTTATTAAGTTAATGTTCTGTATTGAAATTTATTACATATAATTAATTCAATTTTCCCCTAGATAACTAGCCAGTAAAACAAAAGTATATTCATTAATCAATGTGGGATCTAGAGAGGTAGCAGATAGATCTTCAGTACCCCACACTATCATCATACTTGAAGGTTTACATAGCTTGGCCCCACTATTGATGTCGATACACCCTTGATCTTTTCAGAGAAGGGGGTATTTCTTATAAGACCAGTCTCTTATCTGGCACTATCCTGGCATCATCTGATACACCTTTGTGTCCAGAAAAGTCTTTATTTTAATAACATCCAAACCTCTCGCGACAATGATTATGATGATTGTGATGATAATGATGATAATGATGATGCTGATGATGATGTTAATGATCATGATGATGGCTTACTTAAGAGACTATTTCATGTTTTCCATTTTTTTTTTAAAATATTGGATAAAAAGCCATTTCTAGAGTCAGAAAATGAACGGTCGCCTAATGAAGATCAGCTTCTTAATTTATCTTGAGATGGCTTTTTAAAGGTTATATTGTCTTCCATGGCTTTGATAGACTTTTGGTTACTCTCTGCAGCCTTTGTGTCATGGTGGTTTTAGAAGGGCAATACAATACGTGTGCCTTTGCCCCTTCAAACCAGTGTGAGTTCACATTTTCAGCCTTCGCCCATATGAAAAATAAATACATCAATAGACTTATGTGGAGCAAGATCTGTTCCTTAAAATATCGTCTTTTGAGTCAGATATTCGGAAGTTTGCTGCTGGAAAGCAACATCAACCATCCTATTGAACTATTAACTTTTTTTAAATGGCGGCAGTTAGATATTTAACGTCTTCAGATTCCTTCCTAGATAATACTCTGTGTCACGCTGTTTCCTGCACACGTCTTGAATCTATCCTTCAGCAGTCACACCTTCGCTATGGTGTGCGTTCTAATACTGTCAAAAGAAGCACAGAAAGCACTCATAAAATTGAAAGCAATTTGACCCAGACTGATATCAATGTAGCGAAAGATTTTCCTATTATGATAATAGTGGTAGAGCAGAAGTAGAATCTCTCTCCAGAAAGTATGAAGTTCCAGTGCCCGAGAAGTACACTGGTATCACAAGTGAGTTACAGCTGTGAATACTCTGAGCTGGACAATAGATTTAGGCTTCAGAAGTATAAGTTGCTACTTTCGCTATCGTAACCCTATGTGGTAATATAATTAAATTTGAAAAGGTAACTCAAAATTTAACAGTTAAAAATTTAACAAGTCAAATGAGTACAATTATCCAATTTATTATGTACATCTATATATTCTTGTAATGATAAATGGGTGTTGGAAGATGGTAAAATGTATGATTATTTACAGTTACAAATTAAAATAACTAATAGAAAAAGTCTTGGATTTATCTTCCACTGAATTTACAACAAAAGGATTGTCACATTATCTCTTGCCATCTAGTTGTCATCATTAGACCGTCGTTTTAGAAACTGCTCACAGGATTTGTTGGATGGATACAAAGAAACTCAACTTTAGCCACGTCTGCTCGAGGTTCCTCCGACACACTGGAGTACGGAAGACTTTCCTTCAGCCCGCCCTATAACTACGGGGGACTAAGGTGTTGAAGTTTGGTTGACCTCTAGGCTTCAGTGAGCTGGATCAACTTCTTCAAGTCTTTAGTTTCTCGATCAGGAATGATCATAAACATTGATCATAAAAAACCTGGAACAAGAAGTAATAGGTGGCCATGTTGTTCCAACAATCTCACCACCAACTACTGTTCATGATGCGACCATGTCTTCAGTGTTTGTATATAAATGAATGAATCATGGTAGTATGTTACAGAGATAGCATGATAAGATAATGTATACTGTGCAGAATTAACAAATTACATGAATAAATCATAGGTTATGATACATGGGTACGATATAACCTTTGCCTTCCACTTATGGATGTCAAGTCACTTATGTACTTGCTGGTATGTCGTAAGCTTCCAGGCAAGAACTAACCATGATATATGTGGCTAATCAATTAATGGTTATGCTTCCTGACAATGCCGGTGAAGGTTATCTCTGGTTAGCGTCATTCTCTTTTTTTATTATATCTGATACAATCAATCAGAAATAAAATCTGAAATAAAATGATATTATTCATACATATATCTTTAATAAACTTACATACCCTCTTAGGATCTATAAGCTCACGGTGAGATTATTTTAGTTAAGTTAATCTGCCCTGCATGCAGCGTGAAAAAATAACTTTTCTTGCAGATACTGTCTTCCAGTTTCTCACTTTGGCTTGTGGATTTGGTGTGTGTGATTTTCAACGCGTCCCTCTGTCCTTATATTTCAGTCTCTCGCCCGTCCGAGAAAGCACCTCCTAAACTCCCCAAAAGATTTTAGTTTCATCTCCTGATTTGAGGCGATTTTAAGCAATCTGTGTTTTTCCTGTACTTGTTTTTTCTCTTCTGTTCACAACACACTTATATTCTTCCGTCCTTTCTATGTATCATTCCCTTTTCCCCATATGAGGCTTTCATTCCATATAAGTTTTATCCAAATCCGTTGAGGCTTGTTAGTGTAATAAATTTTTAAAGATTATTAGCTAACTTTTAGCCGATGTGATGAAGGTGAAAAATATTAATTATCTTTAAAACTATTTATATTTGGATAATATCCTTTTGGATATAATTCCTAGTCTATCTCCTTTGTTGAGTTATATTTATTTAATATTATTCCAACCGGGCGTTCTCCGGTAGTTAATAATTTAATTTTCAGTAAATGCATACTTTTAAAGTCCGCCATAATTCCTATATAGCTTATTTCCTCATTCTTGCAATACCGTTCCAGCTAAACGTAATTCACATTTCCCGTCCTTAAACTTCAAAGAAAGACCCGCCGAGCCGACCTTGCACTGTGTGTGTGGGTGTCACGTGGGCGTGTGTCGCGCTAAAACCAAGCAAGTGTTAACAAATTTCGCTACAATCAACAACATTCAAAACAGCCAAAAGGAAAGTAAAGATAAACAACATCCATTGTTATGCACCAACGAATGATAAAGAAGAATCTGCGAAAGAAGAACTTTTCACGAGACTATAAGATATCGTGGATAAAAAGGGAAGAAAAGACATTAAAATCTTGACGGACAACTTAAATGTGAAGATAGGAACAGACAAAGGCGACTTTAAAGACATCATGGAAAAGATAGACTCGGAGCAAGCAACGAGAATTCAGATATTCACAAGTTTCCGGTCTTTATGTCAACTCGCTACAGGAGGAAACAAGTTTCTACATTTAGGAACAATAACAGTTTTATCAGACCTAAAGGCCTTCATATTTGGACATGCGCTTTAATTTAACCGACTAGGTTGAACGGAACGCGCCTCGCCAAAACAAGGCAAAATTTTGTTTTTAAAAAATACATTTAGGAATTTATAAAGCAGCATGGATATAATGACACCACAGGACAGAAAATCAAATTTGATATATATGAATAAACAAGAAGTTTGATCATCATGACATGGCGCTAAAGGATGTAGAGAAGCAGTTGTGACTTCAGATTATTATATTCTGTTAATCAAAATAAAGATGAAGCTTAAAAACGTCATATTAATCTCTTCTTACGACAGTATTGTTCTTCTTTGTCTTCTACAGACCTCCGGGACTGTACGGAGTAACATAGATCTTTATCTAGTTATTAACGTAGATCTTTATCTAGTTATTGACGTAGATCTTTATCTAGTTATTGACGTAGATTTTTATCTAGTTATTAACACAATTGGCAGGCCTAACAACACATAATTAAACTTGAACAAAACATGATTAAACATGGTTTTTTTTAACAATTCTTATCAAGAAAAAAAAAATAAAGCAGGGATTAAATGGGTTAATTTAACTTCTTTGGGGTCGTCCACATATAACGTCACGCAATTGTTCCATTATTAACCCACTTCCACCCTTGTTACATTTCGTCACAAAATCCCAGACCCCACCCCTAAATGTGACGTAATGTCTGTTCTCCAATTTTCCGTCTGTCTATTTTGCTATCTTACACCCCCCACCCTATTTTAGGCAAGCACCTTAAATGGATAGTGAATTTCCACGCTATTTGTCATTTTTTTTTTTGGCAGCACACAAGTCGGTTTTTGTACATGTATTTTATTGACGTGACACCAAGAAGTGGAACAAAGACAATCATAGTTACAGTGTGAAGATCAAATGTTTAATATTGTTAAAAAGTTGTTGTAGACTCTAGTTAAGTTCTCTTATTCAGTGGGACAAGGGTCACTTCCATTTCATATAACAGGACATGGTAATTAACGTCCATTGACCTTCTCCCAAGGACGTTTATTAGGCAAAAAACGGAGCATTCTCACGGAGCAATAATTTATATCATACTTGTAAGCATCCCAGACTTTGTTGTAAAAATTCTTGGTTCATATCCAATCCAAACAAAAGTATAACAATACCCAAGTTAGTGTTTCATCTTGGCTAACCTCTCGGTATCCATACCACGACTTTGGCATAGGTAAAACGGCATATTAAACATGTGAAGCATATATCTATATTCATTAACTTGATTTCCACATATGGATTCTCCTCTCAAAAGATTCCAAAGGCTATCGACTCCGTGTGTCCAATTCTAGGAATGTCACTCCGATGAATTCCCGCTAGACCATTAATAGGAGCGGCCTGATACTTTAATTTACATAATTAAACTTGCCATACGAAATGGGGCGACACTTACTTCAGACATCCACTATTGGCTTCGCCATGAAGACCAATAGATACGAATACAACTGCTGGCTTCTTCAAATCTGCCAGGAATCAAATAATAACACTGCGGACATAAAATGTCGTCCGAGCTGCCCCTATCATGACGTCACAATCTACTCAACTAGGTTACACGTGCGTCTATTTTAGGCAACGGTCACCTATTGCGTATGGCAGGACCGAAGACTACCCCCTTAGGTAATAAATGTACGTAACAGAGAGCTTCCTTGTTAAAGCGCAAGCCTCTCGCGGTAAAGGTAGCGCGTTGAAACCACGGTGGCGTCACGTTACAGTCTATCATTTGTAAATGGATATCCGAATCTACTCTTGGGTCAGGAAAGGCAAAGGCAGTAACGTGGTTACTTGATCCAGTATTGTGAAGTCTCTAAGACTTCACTCCACTACGGCAGTATGTGATATGAGACTACCTTTTTTACCCATGTCTGATAGTCTGAAGATTTGTGGTTGTTATGTTCGTTACTCTCCATGTTGAAAGCCATACAACAAGACTGACTTGACATTTGAATTGATTCTGATTTTTGTGTTGGACGTGACTTCTTTTGATCTCCATCCATGTCTTTGATTTCATCAGATTGTTGTCGCGATTCTGATAAACCTGTTACTGGTTTTTATTTCAATACTAGTGTAAAAGCCCGTCATAAGACGGGACTTAAATTCAAAAGAACCAATACTTAACGGCAATGTTACTTATTTAAAAGTATTTTTAAAAACCAAAATCTTTGTTTTACATCTGATGTTAAAAGTCTGAACATGACAGAAGAGCGTCTTGATTTTCTGTTGTTTTAATCTGGTACAACTTAGATCACGGATCTCCGCATCTTCCAGTACAATTTTACTAATAATGTAGTTTTACACTCTTTAATATTAATATATGTTTAAGTACTTTTTTAAATAAAAAAAATACACCGATATTAAAAAAAAAAAAGGATCCCGTTACACGCCCATTGAGGCATATTGGGAATATAGTGTTAGGCCCATATTTTCTTGACCATCGGCACACTAGGGGTGATGTGGTCACCATCACGCCGGCCGCCTTAACCTTCCCAGAAGTTGCTCTGGTACCCAATCGGGGCTGGGTCGACCCAGGAGCCGTTGGCGGCTTTAAAAAAATCCCACCTCATCTGGGGATCAAACCATAGACCACTGAGCTAGGAAGCCAGTGCACCAACCACTATGCTACCGCATATAAAGGAACCAAATAATTGTGTACAGAGTATGAAAGAGAGATGTTAGTGGCACCGTCATTTGCGCATTCTTCTTTGGTAAGTGTTACTATGTTCGGGAGAGTACATATAAGGGAAACAATACAATTAATGTCTAACTTTCAACCAAAGTTGCATCCCTTAGCGTTACGCACTGACAGAAAAAGCTGGGATTTTATATATAGGATATCCGATATTTCAGCTGGGATTATAATATTAACCACTAAATATACCCGATAAAATAATGACGGGGAAAGAACTAAAGCTAACGTCTTACCCTTTCAACATCTGCAGCACATTTAGAAGTATGGGGAACTCATTTTGTTGATACTAAATGAAGTTAATTTTACCCAGTTTTGTAAAGTTTTGAAAAAAAAATATTTAAGCTTTTTTTTTTTTTTCAGAGGATGTAATTTGTCCTCATCCCTGTCTAAGGGAAACAGTCAAACTAACAAAAAAATAACAATAAAATATTTTACATTTTTAACACTTTATCATGTGTTCCATTTATTGTTTAAAATATATACAAGGTAAATGCAACTTTAATGGGGGGAAAAGATGTGGCTGTATTGAGCGTTGCGTAGTTTAGTGTAAAGGCTACCAGTGCGCGACTACAAGTTCCAGACTGCAACTTTGTTGGAAAAAGGTTTGTGAAGTCTGTTTCGGGACGCCTAAGAGATATATTTAGGGGATATCTGTAGTCCACAAGGGAGTTGTTATCTATTGCGGATAAAAGTTAACTATTGCGGATGAAAGTAGAAATATAAGTTGTGTAAAAAGCGAGTATGACTCATAAATTTGTGTGTGTGATGTCTCATTTTTCCAAACTCCCATCCCCCTATCGTCACACAACGTCACAAAATGTTGACCCCCCTCCCACTCACTGCGTACCGTCATATGTGGACGACTCCTTTAGAACGGTAAGTACACTTTCTAAATCAGGTATTTCAATAATGCAGCTATGTAAGCCAACAGTCATTAAGAGTTTTGAACTTCCAGTATGAAAGTCTCACGAGGGGCTGTATTGGTGTTAATGAAGAGTTTTTATGCTAACTCACACACACATATAAGTAAGCATAAGTGTATACGCGTTTTCTTGTGCAGGGTTTCTCAACATTTAGAAGTGTAGATAATTTCGCAGCCCACCCTATCAAACAGGTAAACTAAGCAGCGGATTCCAACATTTGCATGTCGCCGCCCCGTTAACACTCATGCTGTGCATAGCGCCACCCCCACCCAACCGCCTCACTGAAGAAACAAATTTATTGAATTCGCTTTACATCAGGTATATTGAGCACGTATTACAGATCTGAGCATTTATTACACAACAAAATAGAGTGTTCATTTATTAAAAACATCTAAAATTGTGACTTAGTTGGGTATGGTTTATTTAAGTGCTCCCAGGGTCTAGAGTGTTCTGTTCTTAGTTGAAAGAACTGTTGTTGATATGCATGGCTACATTCGTTGTGAACAACTGGAATCGTTAAAGCCCGTTCTTCTATCCACCTGTATTAACGTCATTTTTAAATTATTCGATATCTTGCGTATAATAACCGCTCAAATGCATTCCCAAATATAATTATATAGCTTCAGACCTTCCCGACTATTCAGTTAACTAAAGTCTAAAGAAAGAGGAGCTTCTCAAAGCTAAAGCTCATTAAAACATATCTCGGCAAACAAGGACGACCGATGAAACAGTTTAGCAATCACGTCACAAGAAATGAAGGGCTTAGAGTTAGGCAATACACTGCAAGATTGTGTCGAAAAAAAGCAAGGAAGACACGTTTTAAAACGTACAAGTGAGATTTGCAATATATTCGCCGGCGGTGTGGGCAAGCACGCGTCCCTTACTTGCTGCTTTTGCTTTCCCTAACTCAAGAACAGAGTAAAAAACACCCATTTAAATCTAGGTGGCCTGGAGTGTGAAACTACCACATTTCAAACCTTTAATATTTGCCTTAAGAAGAAAGCGTTCTAACCACTCTGCCCCACGACGTTGAGTCTCTAACATCTCACTACTCCTATGTCCGTATCTGCTATAGGGGGTTGGAGTGGCTAATAGGTATGGCGTCCGCCTCTGTCACAAAACGTTTTATGCTTGTACTTTTGCACCCTTTTCTCTCTCCTCCATCGTCCTATTATTTGACATATTTTATGCATCTACATTTTTTGCCAAGCCACTCCCAGACTTGTTTACGTTTCGCCAGGTGAATCAATATAATACCAAACTAGTTAGACAGATCAGCGGATTATACTTTTATCACGTAAGTCGTCTAGCCACCTGTGATGCAGGCAGTAAACGTGAAGAGGAATAGCGACTTTGACGTAATTCATTTTAGGGGCCAGCGACAAATAGGGTAGTAACCATCTGGGTTCACGGTCTGTCTGTCTGAGAAATCCGTCTGGGGGATTTACGTAAACACAGGTAATATACGTAATCGCTTCCGATGGACGTTCTGTATCAATAATACAGATAACCCGTCTGGGGAGATTATGTTGGGCAGGAAATGAGTTCACCGATGTGTTTGTGAGTTTTCATAAAAGTGCAATCGGAAGTGTTACTGCCATATCTGAAAGAGGTCACGAGTTTAAATTTTAAAATTTGATATTTTAAAACACTCGGGTGATAGTAAGGATTTAACACCGCGACTCATCTAGTTCTAAAGAGATTGGATTGGTTTAATTTGAGAGACGGAATAGACATTGGATTTCAGTGGCAAATTCGTTGGAAATACAATCTGGGATTTGAACTGAGAAATGGGAATATTATCTAGCGAAATCAGAGACACAGATCAGACTGCATCGCCACGTCAAGCTAGCAATTCCCCAGAGCCAGAGAGAAGGATCGGACAAAGGATTCCAAAACTATAAATGACAGATTGACTTATTTGGGCGTCTTTACAACTTAAAAGAGAACCAGCAATTTTAATACAACGACTGCAAACTTCACGAATCATAAACACAAGTCATAAGAGGAAGAATATAATTACCCAGACAAGTGATTCGAAGCATCGCATCAACGTGCTGTGTCCATCCATCTGTGCCAGGAGATTGTGTTTCCAAAAGTTACTTTTGGGGTAAGTGTAAATATTTATTTTACCATGTGAATGTGACATGTCTGTACTTGCTAAGTGGTTATACAAGTCATAGGAGGCTGGCAACCTCAACAAATGAAAATAGTATGTTCATAAACCACTACAGCAAGCACTGGTGTTTGTTTTATGCTAATTTGCTCTGAAAAGCAAAAGCAGCAGCAACCACAGACTCCGAATGAAGCAGCGGTGAGGGATGATTACATCCCATGTGCATCAAGTGTGTCGTATAATTTTGTGAGATATATGTACCTTGTTAATTTTAGTTCATGCACAAATCATTGCATTCACGCTGTCCAAGCACATATTTTCCCAGTTTAATACCCAGAAGAATATTCGTGATTTCTAATCATCTCCCCTGAGCTATGCTGTGTATACTCAAGAATTTAATTATTCAGAGAGACTAACATTGGTGGGTGGACAGCTAGACAATGCGCCTGTTAATCTTCCAACCCAGTGTACTTAGCAGAGGCATTTGTTCTTTTTATTTTGTCTAAAGTTCGTGGTACGAAGCTGCAAAACTAAAGATTCTACGCCACAAGGTGTGAGTCAAGAGCAGGGATTCAACACTACCACCTACATTGGACGAGTTGGATGAAGAAGTGCCCTCATCACAAAAGAATTGACGACACCACAGCTGTGTCGTAAAGTCGTGTGTAAACCCGCTGCTTTGTTAAATACACTATGTGGATATACAAATGTGCACAGCCAATCCGCGTTTAAGGAGTCACGCAAGATGGCTGGCAGACTCTGATACAGAATAAATTACACAAAGTCACGGTCACGTAAGATGGCGGCAGACAGAATAAATTAGGCATAAAACAAAGTTCGGAACTCTGAAAAACGAAAAGTACGAAACGCACCTAACCAATCAGCGTGTCCCTGCAATCGAAAACGCCGTGAACCAATCAAAAGGGATCCTTACGCAGTCGCATCTACCTGCGTCTACATATATATATATATATGTGTGTGTGTGTGTGTGTGTGTGTGTGATAGGGTGGGTGAGATGATGATGATGATGTTGTGATATTTGATCACTCTCTTGCACACTCGCAACCGACCCTAATCAACAATAAACTCTGATTCTTAAGGCAGGGGCTGTATTTATTTTTACAACCCATTCAGTGACTAAGAGCACACTGAAGCAAACATTAAACAAATAAACCAACAAACCAAACACCAAACAAACACCCAACAGTGCTCGATTGCTAATCTGAAGAAGCAAACAAAGCAACGACTAGTTAAAATCATAGTTAAATAATGATACTCTCACCTGCCAAACAGTCCTTCCACGCCACCTGACACACTCAACTATCCCACACGCACACACACACACACACACTTATGCGTGTCGTCCAATGCGACTAGTATGGTGTTGTGCATGAGGCTGGATATCTCACCATGTAACACACATTGCTACCGAAACCACTACTGCAAGAGCACACACTCTGCTATCACACACACTCATGCATGTCGTCCAATGAGACTAGTATGGTGTTGTGCATGAGGCTGGCAATCTCACCATGTAACACAGATTGCTACCAAAACCACTACTGCCCGAGCATATGAATACTTCATGCGGAGGCAAACCACACTGGTGTCCCCATGCTCCCTCAGGAGCGGAGAAGAGAGATATATATCTCCGAGTGAACCCACGTGCTCTCACAAACCATCCTAAACATAATCATAATTAAATAATCATAAAATGGACATACAATAATATTCAACTATAAGTACAACAAATACTCTCAATAATGAGAATAAACCACCACCTCGCAACTGATCCATCTCAATATTCGTCACTGCCCTCTGAACATGTCGTAAGTGACGACTGGTGCGCCTGGCCACAAGCGTGTCGTATATGACCCCCTGATGAGACTGGGAACTCATCACATGAAACACATCGTTACCGAAACAACCACTGCAATAGCATAAAAATGCTTCTTGTCGGCTTGTGATGGACACCAGTTGCACTGGTGTTTCCATGCTCCGCAAGGAGCAAACAGAGAAACACCTAACTCAACGTGCTTTACGCACCAAGGAGTACCTCGTGCTCTCCAGAAATCTAAATACATATTCTCACCTCACTCAAAGTAACCCACTAAAGATATACAGTAGAATAATCAATGATCGTGAAATACCACTAAATTACTGTCGCATCAAAGAATAAAATATAATTATTCTTAACTTTCACAAACGAACTAAATACATCACCTAAGGGAAATTTAACACAACTCTCTCTTTCCTTTACTGGGGAAAATTACATTTAACCTACTTTCACCCACGTGTCAATTCACACAGTATAAAACTGCGTAACATTAAGTGATAACTAAGAGTGTTAAATGCAGGCTTGCTGGCGCCGCTTTTATACAATCACCACGTGGCTGCCATCTTACCAATAGTTTAATAATATCTAAATTCAAGTAATAAATCGCTTCTCTGCCTGGTTTCATGTGTGAAATAGTTTGCCTTTCTTATGAATGAAATAATCGCTCTTAAACTTTCACAACTATCTATCTATTTCATTAAACATTAGAACTGACACGCTCAATATAATTTCAGAATTATAGAACATTAATGCTAATCTAAATTAACTCACGTGCTCAAGGCATCTACACTCTGGTGTCTAACTTCGTTTCTCTCTGGTCTGGACTGATACTGAAAAGGGTCGCTGCTGGCCATCGCATTCTTTATATAGGCACTAGGCTAATCACTCGATTTTAGTGCGCTGCGCGGATTAATTGCGCCACGCAAATAACACATGCGATTATCGCTCTAGAAATAGCGAAAAAACAAATAAAACCTACAGCTATTTAATATAACACACAACTATCAAATATACACAACTAATATTTAGGCATTATTATGGCCTAGTAATAAATCTTCATGAAGAATTTTCACATCCCAGCAATGCTTGCTCGCGCCATCACGTGGGCTGACAGTCACGTGGGCTGACCGTAAATATATGGGCGATAAATACAAAACAAAGTTTGGCCATCTACACTGATGGATCCAAAGGTGATAGTGGGCAACTAGGTGAAGGAGTAGTAATACCCCAGTGGGGAATTAAAAAGAGCTACAGTGTAACTGAAGGGGCTGCGATTTTTACCGCAGAGATGATAGCAATTCTAAAAAGTTTAGAAATAATCGAAGATAACCCACTGTCGTAAATTTATTTTTAGAGAAAGAGTCTTAGAAATAGTAGTCCGGTTTAGAGTGTAGAATGATGGTGAAAAGCTCAGTGATAGAAATGTAGAGATTAAATAGTTGCTTCACATAGTGCTGGAGGAGAGTAAAGACAGACTTATTTACGACAAATCGTTTCTCTCAATCTGCTCTTCAGGCTCATACTGGTCAAACAATTATTTGCCAGTTTCCAGACACACACCTGCTCTCACACCTATGTGGTGCTTCAAACACACAGACGACGTGGATACAACTATCTTAAACAAAAAGGGGAAATTGTATGGGCTTTGGGTAGTCCAACACAATAACGATTAAGTTTATGTTGTTTATTAAAGTTAAAAAAGACAATCACTAAAACAATCATTTGTTTACAGCAAGAATTATCAAAATTACAGAAAAATGCAAATAACAAGGTAGGGAGGGGGTGAAGAAGATTGGTATCGACTAAGTGTTGCGTGCATATTTTGACGCACATATTACAAAAATCGATATGGCTATTTAATATGGAAAAGATATAGACATTCATTCATTTGTGTATGAAAATGCTGTCTATGGTAAAGCGAGATAACTCATGATTGATTTACACTTTTGATCATAGGAGTAATCGTTCTTGATATTGATTCGGCGCATGGATCTGACACCCATGTCCGTACTTATTTGTTAGGGCCAGAAGATATATTAATTTGCTTATTATGTTTATGGCCTGAATTCATATGTATTACATATTATTAGTACAAGTAGAATCAGTCCTATATTGTATATTTTTGATGGGTAGGCAGGACTATATTCTGTTATGCCGCTCTAGCGGAAGTATGAGTTGTCTTGACAAGTCGTGATGAGTTCCGAGGTACTGTTTACAATGGCGGGTACGCATTTTTTCAGGGCTGGTACATTCTTCAATAAAAATGATTTATGAAGTGTTTTTCTTCTGTAGGAGATTGTGTCTCTACTAGAGCTTGTGTTAGAGACTCTCCTAATGTACGGTACCATGTATGATTCGGACTCCAGGTAATTCCAGACCCTATTTTTGATGATCTCATGTCGGTTAGACCCAGCTGGAATTTTGTGCTTCACAACGCTAGGGTCACGTTTGTATCGACGAAGATGACGGGCTTCCATATAGCAGTTATGTCTACGTAAAGTAACTGGATTACTGTAGAAACTGTTTGGAGGAACTTTAAGAAATTATTCTTATACATTTCAAATTAACTTTGGCTTAGATATACCCTCCTGTGAGTGAGCGACAACTCAGGAAGGCGGCCATGTTACATTCCTGTCATCGTATTTTTGAATCACTGTCCAAAGAACGGGGCATGTATCTTACTATTCGGACAGTGGCAAGGAGATCTCAATTTTGATAGAAACCCCTTCCATGGTTACATATATGATATAAACTATGAACATAAAGCAACTTTAGTTACTTACCGATCCGCCTTCACTGACGCGCTTAGTCAGATAGGGGATGCGGCCATTATGTATCATGACATTGGAAGCTATTGATGTACTACCCATTATTTATGAACGTGTCATGACTTGTGATCTGCTATGTATGCCTACAAATTGATGTGTCAACCTGTACCCATGATTTACTCGTTATGTCCCAGTGTGTGCGTCTAAATAAACTGTGTAAACAAAGATTCCAGCAGTCTGCATTGGTGCATTGTAGACACAAGTGTATGAGTGATTAGACTGGTCAGAACACGAACAGTACACCATTCGCGTTAATCACACTCTACACTTCTACTCCATATCTACACCATCCTGCGTCGGTTGAATTGACCAAGTTTAGGGCCTGCTTCCCCTGGAGCTTTAGAGGGAAACTACTGATTACAGCTGCCTTTGCCTTCCCTAACTCAGGTCTAGGGCGAGTTACCCATTTACAGCTGGGTAGACTGGAGCATGCCTGATCTCAACAACTCTGTACACTACAATGGACATATACAGTAGTGACACCACAAACAACATGTTACAGTGATTGATAGTGGAGCTTTACAGAAAGATTATATACAGAGCACTTTACAGTGGTGAGCCAGATTCCTGGGTCCAGCCTACGCAGTTTTGTTGTGTTGAGAATCACATTTTGCATTTGCAAGAACATTTGTTTGACCACATCAACACCAGTAGGACAGCTATACAATCAATGTCAGCTTGACCTGTTCTGACAAGTGTAGCAATATCTGGGTCAGCACTTGTTGACATTTGGCACAGTACAGTCAGGATTCTAAACTAGTGATTGTTTATCCTGCTGACATAGAAGAGCAATGTTGAACTTAAAGTGCGAATTTCATCGTTGGATCTTCTTATGTGCTCAAAAAAATTGAACAGTGTAACAATTAGAAAGCAAATCTATTACTCAATAAAGTGGTAGTCTAATTTGTTAAAACTGAGCATACAGTACAATACATTACAACTGCAACACATTTCATTATATGATACACACATTGATGATTTATATGTATTTATGTTTATATATTATTTGTTTATATGTGTGATTGTTATGTGTTTGCGGGCCTGGATGGGAGGTGACTAGAACAGGAAATACCAAGTGATATTGGTCTTGTTCTGGCGTTCTATAGGGAGCAATTTCTTAATTGAAATTTGCATGCAACATAGTTTGCAAATATTTGGTTAGTTGTGACGACTGTTTCATATTTGTATTTGTAACATTTTTCTGTTCTTTATCTTTGTTTGATTTGTTTGTATAATTGTAGGTCTCATCTTTCCTTTCATTTCAGTTCTTTACACCCTTATGTTTATACACTGTGGCGTTATTTGTCTTGTTATATTATGGCAGTTATCATCACGGTTTCTGTGATCATTTTTTTTCATTTCTCCTATTTAATTTAATTTGATCTCTGCAAATGTTTTCAGATTGTCTTTTCTTGTTTGTCCTTTGTAATGTCTTTAGTTGACATATGACATAGGAGGTATAGTTGAATACACTTATATTATAGTACAGATCAGTACTTTATGATTATTATTGTTATAAAGCAAAGTGTACAAGACCTTTATAAGGCTTGTCTCCCACAGTATTTGAGATATACAGTTATTGTTTTCCACAGGTACTCAAGTTATCATTGGTTATATGATAAACAAAATAACCATACAAGTTTTTCACTAAGACTAAGTCTATGGTATAGACTTGTCTCCCATTAAAGTGAAATAGGGTAATTTATTTACTTTTTTCAGGTTTCTGATTTAAGAAGACAAGATGTCTACATTAGATTACTTTATTGCACAAGGAAAATCTCTTGATAAGACTGGGAAAGACTTAGAACAATGGGCTGTTGCTCAATATGACAAAGCATTAGCTGCAGAAGAGAGAAAAGCTGCTGCTGAAGAGAAAAAAGCTGCTGCAGAAGAGAGAAAAACTCTGGCTGAAGAGAAAAGATTAGAAAGAGAAGCTGCTGCTGAAGAGAGAAAAGCTCTGGCTGAAGAAAAAAGATTAGAAAAAGAAGCTGATACTGCTGCTGAACTAAAGAAATTGCAGATGCAAGTGAAGGAAAGGAGATTTGGTGCAGAACAGAAAAAATTAGAAGTTGCAGCTGAACAGAAAAAAATTAGAAGTTACAGCTGAACCAAAAAAATTAGAAGTTGCAGCTGAACAGAAAAAATTAGAAGTTGCAGCTGAACAGAAAAAATTAGAAGCTGCTGCTGCAGCTGAACAGAAAAAATTAGAAGCTGCTGCTGCAGCTGAACAGAAAAGATTAGATAGAGAAGCTGAAGAGAGAAAAGCAATAAGAGAACATGAGTTTGAATTAGAGAAATTAAGATTGACTAGTATGAGTAATATTAATCAGGCATCTGGTGATAATGGTAAACCTTTTAATTATAAGGTCAAGGTGCCAGCGTTCAACTCTGCCAGTGATGATATAACATTCTGGCTTGATAGATTTGAACGTGCTTGTCGAGCTCATAATGTTGACAAATCACAGTATGTGCATCAGTTGTCTGAAAATTTAAAAGGGGAGTCTCTGACTAAGTTATCTTTGGTTGAAGAGGCCGACAAGGATAATTATGATGCTATTAGGGCAGCTTTGATAAAGAGATATCAGCTGTCAGAAGAAGGTTATCGTCTTTTGTTTAAAACAATGAGACCTGAGGTAGGTTTAGAATTCTCAGATTTCATTTCAAAAGCACGACTTACACTCTCACGATGGATTGAATTATCCAAAATAGAGAAAACATTTGATGGTCTTACGGATTTATTGCTAAGAGACAAGGTCATGTCTTCGGTAAATAAACCATTCCTAGAGTTTTTACATGAGCGTAAACCTAGTACATCAAAGCAAATGGAAGAATATTGTGACCAGTATGCCACGGCACACCCTGACATGATTCTTAGTAACTCTAACATCAAAGAGAGTATGCCAGTTGCTTCGGCAACAGAATATAATCAGAATTACTCACACAAATTCCAAGGAGCTAAAAATAAATTTGATAAAAAGGTTAATTGGAATAAATATCAAAACCAAGATAACCACTCAAATCAGGGTTCTTCTTCGAAGAACTGGAATCGGGCTGATAGTCCTCGACACGCGAGGGGTACCCATAATTTTAGACATTCTCGAAAGGGGAGTAGCTATAGGAACTACCCAAGTGCTTCATGGAGAGAAAAGAACCAATATTACAGGGATACTCAGTATAATGAGCGTGATGATTATGATCATGAATATTATGATTCAAACCCAAATAGGGGTTATAAAAGGGGAAATAATAATTATAGAGACAATTATAACCGAGGTAGATCACAACACAAAAGACATGGTAAATCTTATTACCAGGCTAACTCTGCACAACAGGAGTTCCACGACACCGGTAATCAGAATAATGATAAAAAAGACTCCAATAGTGTAGCAAATTCCGCTTTCGATTTTGCTAGAGCATCTGAGTGTTCGCAATGCAAAACATTATTCGATCCAACCACAGTTTCTACTTTAAGCTGCGGTCACCCGCTTCCCGCTCTCCCTGCGTCAATCGCACATAATGGAAGGGGTGCTCTTGTTTTCAATAGAGGCTTAATAGATGGTACTCCAGTATCAATTCTTTTCGATTCGGGGTGCACTGCCATCGGAGTGAGGCAATCACTCGTAAATCCTTCTCGAGCTACAGGCGATGTAGTCAAATGTGTAACATTTGGTGGCACATTGGAGAAGTACTCCACTGCCATTATCAATATTGCTACGCCTTTCTTTACAGGAGTGGTGCAAGCATGTCTCTTGCCGAATCCGATCGCTGATCTTATCATCGGTCGCATTCACGGAGTGAAAGAATGCACTCCACAGCAAATTTCGAATTGGGAAAATGTTAATATGCAATCTGCCAATGCAGTAATCACTAGGGCTCAAGCTCTTAATATGCCACAATCTTCACATTCTGAAGATAATGATGCGCAGATCCAAGATGATCCCTTGGAGATTTCCCATGATTCCTTTATAAAACAGCAGGAAGATGATCCTACTCTAAAGAAATTCTTTACTCTGGCAACAAAAGGTGATCCGAATAAGGATACAAATCGTAAATCTTGGGTTACGATGAAGAATGGCGTACTTGTACGTATGGTACAAGACTCCGCTAAGTCCATTCATTCTCAAATCCTAGTGCCTAAAAATATGAGAGTTAAAATCTTACAGCACGCGCATGATTCGCAGTGTGCTGGACATATGGGTTTTTCCCGTACTAAAGCTAGAGTTCTTGAATCTTTCTTTTGGCCTGCTGTGAATAAGGACATACGAATCTATTGTCGATCTTGTAAAGTATGTCAAGAGATTAAATCCAGAGGTCCACGTCATGATGCACCTATTCAGGCTGCAGACATTCCCATTCGACCATTTCAAAAAATGGCGATAGACATCATTGGTCCATTTAAGATAAAGTCTGCTAGAGGACACCAATTTATTTTGACGTGTGTTGATATGTGCACACGTTGGCCGGAGGCTGTTCCTCTAAAGAGCATAACTACTGCTGATGTCGCAGATGCTCTTTGGTTAATATTTTCTCGTCTGGGGTTTCCAGCAGAAATATTATCCGACCATGGTACCCAACTCATATCGGATACCATGTCTCAAGTAATGTCGACTCTTAAGATAGAGAGATCGCTGAGTAGTATTTATCATCCTATGTCCAATGGGATGGTGGAACGTCTGAATAGAACTCTGAAAAAACCTACTAGGTAAGATAACAGAAGATCATCCTCAGGATTGGGATAGGGTTTTACCCGCGGCTCTCTTTGCATATAGAGAGGTCGCCAACGAACATACAGGATTTTCTCCCTTTGAACTTGTCTTTGGCGCGAAACCGCGAGGTCCTATGGCCTTACTTCATGATCTTATAACGGCTGATAATATTGTCGATGACACAAAATCCTCTTATGAATATGTCATCGCACTTAGACACAAGATTATTGAAGCATGCAAATTGGCAACTGCTTCTTCTGAATTTGCGAAACAGAAGGCAAGGGATTTTGCCAATAAAAAGAGATGCTTGCGACAACTTTGTCCAGGTGACAAAGCATTTGTCTTGCTACCTTGTAGGGAAAATAGACTTCTTATTTCTTGGAAAGGTCCGTACGATATAATATCAAAAGTTTCCGATGTTGACTATATCGTCGATATTGACGGGAAGCGTAAAACCTTCCACATCAACATGCTCACGGAATTCCATGAACGTCCGGATTATTTACAACCTGTTTTCCAGGCAACGGACGATTTTCCAGTCCAACATGGACAGTACTCATCTCTGTCAGTAATACAGGATGAGGAAACGAGTTTCTCGGATGTAAATCTACCTTTTCCAATGATTCCTCTTCACTCTAATGAATCATGGAAAGATGTTGCAATTTCTCCCGAATTATCTCCAGGAGAGCAGAAACAAGTTTCTACTATGTTAGAACAATTTCAGGATGTCCTTACTGACATTCCTGGTCAAACTGATGTCATTCAACATGACATTATTCTTACTGACCATAGTCCTATAAGAGTCAGACCGTATCCTATCCCGATACATTTTCAAGCACAGGTAGAGAAAGAGTTGGATGAGATGATAGAGTTAAAAATTATTGAACCATCCACATCAGCATATTCTTCGCCGATGGTTATTGTACGAAAAAAAGACAATAACATACGTCTTTGCGTGGATTATCGCAAATTGAACCAAGTGACGAAATTTGATGCTGAACCTATGCCTTTACTAGAAGAGCTACTTACGAGACTATCGAATTCTCATTTCTTTACTAAACTCGATTTGTCTAAGGGATATTGGCAAGTTCCATTATCCGAACACGCCAAACCGTTTACTACTTTTTCGACGCCTAGGGGTCTATTCCAATGGAATTTCATGCCTTTCGGTCTTATGAATGCCCCTGCAACATTCGTACGCATGATGCGTCGAATCCTATCTCATCGCTCAGATGTCATTGCGTATCTTGATGACATCTGCCTTTTCAGTGATACTTGGAACGATCACTATAATGGGATAAATGAACTATTGTCTATCTTACGCGAGCATAACCTGACAGCGAAACCATCGAAAGCATGTATTGGTTTTAGCGAAATATCTTTCTTAGGACACCGTGTTGGTCATGGGTTCCTAAAAACAGAAGACCATAATACAAGTAAGATACTTAACATTTCTATTCCTAAGACTAAAAAGCAAGTGCGAAGTCTCTTAGGTCTAATACAATTTTATGGACGATTCATTCCGAATCTGTCCTCCATTATGTCACCTCTTTCTTCCTTGCTAAAGAAAGGGTCTCCTAATGTAGTCCATTGGACTCAAGAATGTCAATCCTCTTTGGATAAGGTTAAAACTATGTTTTCTACTTTACCTATCCTAGTATTGCCTTCTAAGGATAAGACATTTATTCTTCGTAGTGACGCTTCATCCACCGGGATTGGAGCAGCACTAATGCAAGAGTACTCTGGAACTCTGCATCCTGTGATGTATATTTCTCGTAAATTAAATGCCGCAGAGAAGAACTACTCGGTCCTAGACCGTGAATTATTGGCTATGGTTTGGTCAATCCTTAAACTGCAAAGATTTCTTCTTGGCGCGCATTTCATCGTGGAAACTGACCAGAAAGCTCTTACGGCTATTCAGAGTAAAAATCTAAAGAGCGCGAGATCAACGCGTTACGCAATTGCTCTGCAGCCATTTCATTTTTCGGTGCGAGCTATCCGTGGGTCAGAAAATGTGATGGCAGATATTTTGTCTAGATGCCCACATGATTCATAACTGTTAAATTATATACCTAACTTTGATACAGTTGTTCCTATGTTGAAATGTGTACACATAGGTAATATCATATATTGATTGTAACACTACTTAGCGGTTCATTGATATTTATTCACCGCTGATCTTTCAATGTTTTTTTCGTCTTTGATGATCATGATGTTAAGATATCTTAGATGAAATTTATGTATAAACTAATGTAGAAATTGTGTCATTGCTAATATTGTAGTATGCGTTGGTGACACCTCTCTGGAAATATTTATACTTAGAGAAGTACTTTCTCTAAGGTCAGAAAACTTATGCTTATCATCTGCGCATTGTTATTGGTGCGTTGTGAGCCTATTGTATGTTGCTCCTAGATGTATTTCAAAAAAAAATGTATCATTTTTTTTTTCCCGAGGGGTGTGGTAATCTGTTGCGTGCATATTTTGACGCACATATTACAAAAATCGATATGGCTATTTAATATGGAAAAGATATAGACATTCATTCATTTGTGTATGAAAATGCTGTCTATGGTAAAGCGAGATAACTCATGATTGATTTACACTTTTGATCATAGGAGTAATCGTTCTTGATATTGATTCGGCGCATGGATCTGACACCCATGTCCGTACTTATTTGTTAGGGCCAGAAGATATATTAATTTGCTTATTATGTTTATGGCCTGAATTCATATGTATTACATATTATTAGTACAAGTAGAATCAGTCCTATATTGTATATTTTTGATGGGTAGGCATGACTATATTCTGTTATGCCGCTCTAGCGGAAGTATGAGTTGTCTTGACAAGTCGTGATGAGTTCCGAGGTACTGTTTACAATGGCGGGTACGCATTTTTTCAGGGCTGGTACATTCTTCAATAAAAATGATTTATGAAGTGTTTTTCTTCTGTAGGAGATTGTGTCTCTACTAGAGCTTGTGTTAGAGACTCTCCTAATGTACGGTACCATGTATGATTCGGACTCCAGGTAATTCCAGACCCTATTTTTGATGATCTCATGTCGGTTAGACCCAGCTGGAATTTTGTGCTTCACAACGCTAGGGTCACGTTTGTATCGACGAAGATGACGGGCTTCCATATAGCAGTTATGTCTACGTAAAGTAACTGGATTACTGTAGAAACTGTTTGGAGGAACTTTAAGAAATTATTCTTATACATTTCAAATTAACTTTGGCTTAGATATACCCTCCTGTGAGTGAGCGACAACTCAGGAAGGCGGCCATGTTACATTCCTGTCATCGTATTTTTGAATCACTGTCCAAAGAACGGGGCATGTATCTTACTATTCGGACAGTGGCAAGGAGATCTCAATTTTGATAGAAACCCCTTCCATGGTTACATATATGATATAAACTATGAACATAAAGCAACTTTAGTTACTTACCGATCCGCCTTCACTGACGCGCTTAGTCAGATAGGGGATGCGGCCATTATGTATCATGACATTGGAAGCTATTGATGTACTACCCATTATTTATGAACGTGTCATGACTTGTGATCTGCTATGTATGCCTACAAATTGATGTGTCAACCTGTACCCATGATTTACTCGTTATGTCCCAGTGTGTGCGTCTAAATAAACTGTGTAAACAAAGATTCCAGCAGTCTGCATTGGTGCATTGTAGACACAAGTGTATGAGTGATTAGACTGGTCAGAACACGAACAGTACACCATTCGCGTTAATCACACTCTACACTTCTACTCCATATCTACACCATCCTGCGTCGGTTGAATTGACCAAGTTTAGGGCCTGCTTCCCCTGGAGCTTTAGAGGGAAACTACTGGTTACAGCTGCCTTTGCCTTCCCTAACTCAGGTCTAGGGCGAGTTACCCATTTACAGCTGGGTAGACTGGAGCATGCCTGATCTCAACAACTCTGTACACTACAATGGACATATACAGTAGTGACACCACAAACAACATGTTACAGTGATTGATAGTGGAGCTTTACAGAAAGATTATATACAGCACTTTACAGAGTGGAAAGTGAAACTTTACATAAGCCCTTCCCGCTTATTAGACAAAGATAAACCCAGTCCAAAGATAGATAGTTATCATGAACATAGGTAAGTTAACCTAACAGTAAAGTTAATTACTCTGAAAAGAGGTGTTACAAAATTAGGTATGGGTGGTAGAAAGAATCCTGTTCTTCCCAATTGTTCTTCCCTTTACTAAGCAAATGAAAAGGAGGGGGTTTTAAACAGAGTTTATCAAAACTATCCCACTTAAAGGAACAATGCCGGGGATACAGAAAATGTATTACCCGGTAAGCAAGTTAACAAATGGGTTACAAAAAAAGATTAAATTTTCTGTCATTCATACACGCGCTAGTAAAGGCCTTCACTCATCTTGCTCTCACTTACCGATTGTGAAAAAATCTGGCACTCCATAGAATAACACAACAGCAGTTACACCTCAAACTAAATGTATGAGTGTTAGTTCAAGTTCCAGCCCCAGATTAGCGGGTAGGCTGTCAGCACATAAAAAGGATCCCGTAATCGCTGGAAAATGAATCTGTAATTGTGTCTCTTTTCTTAATAACAGTTTCTATGGGAGGGCACGGTTTCTGATACCGGGGTGAGGATGGTGTAGTCTATTTGACTTTGCCGCTGATATTAAAAATTCTTACGCGTGCTGACACATTTTATCCGTGAGGTATGGTTTAAGTCCAGGGAGAAAAAAACTAGTCACATCACTGTTCGGTAAATATGTATTCTCTCTCTGTGTCAGTAAACTAATAAAAGCTCGGGCCAGTGTTCTTCTTCCCGTTACGACTTAATTGGCTTGATGGTGTGTTAAATTTGTCTTTGGGTGTGCTTTCTTTGCTATAAGTTAGATAGCGGAATTCCAAACATAGAATCGCCTCAAAGATTAAAAATTT
Source organism: Oreohelix idahoensis (assembly GCA_024509875.1). Classification (NCBI taxonomy): domain Eukaryota; kingdom Metazoa; phylum Mollusca; class Gastropoda; order Stylommatophora; family Oreohelicidae; genus Oreohelix; species Oreohelix idahoensis. Next base: position 73,000 of record JAMPIV010013696.1, on the reverse strand, counting down.
ACACAGTCTCAACAAGTTCTGAGTCAGGGAGACTCTACACACTGTTTATGCTTTGCTTTGCTTAAATTGATTTGCTTTATTGCTTTCTTAATGCTGGGATCGCACAGGTTACGATCACTCTGTATGAAAGAAAAAAAGACATGTAATATACCTAATAACAAATAACCTTCTAAAGCGCGATGAATTTTCCGTTAAGACTATTTTATATACGCTCGCGTATTTAATTATGTATTTAATAAAACACTGCGCGAGTTTTAGTGGTTAAAACACACATCTATAAATATAGGACTTAACTAAATTTATTAATTATAAATTCCTTCGCGACTTTAAAAGTTAATTTAAGCATTTAACATCTATTATCTTTTGGAAATAATATAGCAGGTATATCATTACATTTACAACTGGAACTATTGAGATGGTTTAATTTAATAGATTTAAATTAACACAAAATCCAGTGAAATAGAATGAATGAACTAAACCACTGATCACTTTACACAATATATATATTACCGCTTTGCACAGAAATAGAATTCACTGCAAATATATATAAAATCCATGGGATAATCTAGCAAGATTTCAAATATAGCTAGTGCTTCTGTTAAGTTCTGGCCAGAGAGTGATAAAGTGTATTTCTACGTGGTCTGTATATATCTAGAATGAAATGAAAGATGAGTGGGACATGAGAAACTTGACATCTTTTTAGATCTCAGAACACTTTTGGGGATCTGACCGCCAAATCCAAAGAGAGAAGCCGCCCCTGGCCTCTCGTATCTTCGCTCGCTGCTTGCGTCGGCTTTCCCCGTTCGCTCCCACTGCGATCGGTTCCGTGTTTAACACCGAAATGCGAAATCGTTTCAGGGACCACTACTGTCTTTGATCGTGGCGCTAGCTTTCCTGAGATCCCCCCAGTCCGTTTCTTTGATCGTGGTCGCTGCTATCTGTTTGATGCTGGCACCGCCCCCACTGGCCAAGTTAATGAAAATACTGCATATGATTGCTCAAGAGATGACCATGGGCGTGATTTAATCTCTCCTTAAATCAATGCGATGACCAGAATGAACGGTAGATAAACTGTCCACATATCAATCAGCAAGCGTGTTGCCAATCTGCGTGGAAAGGTTGCATAGCTAATGAGTCCAGGTGAAAAGAAAAATTCCGTTTGACGAAAGGTTACAATATTTCGGGGGCACTGATGTTATCCAAGGGGTCGTTACGAAGAGTCGTATCATATCATTCAGGATCGGCTGCGTTCGTCTGTCACACCCACCAGAGGCTGTTACGATATTTACGGACTCACTATCATCACTACAAGCACTAGAACACACAGGTAAATGTTGCCGGCCAGACATAAAGGAAAAAATTCTAGCAATTAATACATCACTAGGGAACAGAGGATGTAGTGTGAGGCTAGTGTGGGTTCCAGCACACATAGGTATAGCTGGTAACGAGTTGGCAGACCAGAACGCCAAGAATGGGAGAATAAGTAAAAACAATATAAGAGCAGGACTGGGAAGGTCGGAGATCAAGAGCCAAGTGAAGCTAACTATAAACGAGGAATGGAAGACAACATGGAAGAACAGTAGAAAAGGCAGACACGCGCTCAAACTGCTGAAAGAACCAACAAGGACGTGCCAGGTCAGAGAAGAATTACAGATGCCATCGAACAAAAAACTGTGGCGTCTCCGTCTCGGTGCAGCATACTTTATGATAGAGGAACCACACTGCCAAGAATGTCAGGAAGATAATGACATAGACCACTACCTGATCCACTGTAAAAAGTACGAACAACAAAGGCTTGAATTAAAAACTTACTATAGAAATCACAATATAGACATGACAGGTGATAAGGTGTTAAGTATAGATGCCCCAGGAGATGCCCAATCAATACTTAAAAGATATATACATAAAACAAAGGAAAACATATAAGGTTAGTACTTTAGAAAAGACATTCAACCAAATAGAAATTAAGCAACAAGAACTAACAAATCATTAAAAAAACAACAACAACAGGAAGAAAAACAAACAACTTACTAATTACTCATAGGATAAGGAAAGACAACGAGGTTTAAAAAAACAACTCAAAAAGAACAAATACTAATACAAATTAAAACCAAGTGTAAAGGACAATAATTATATATAAACAATACAAAAGAGAAAATAAAATGGACAAATACAAATATAAATTAAAATCAGCAACTGCAAAAGACAATAGTTATTTAAATTGAATACAAAATTAGTAAATAAAATAACACTAAATACCCCAATTATAACCAATTTTCAGGTTGAACAGGGTAGACCAACATGGAACGAGAAGAGGCAATAACGGTCAGCTGTTAAGTGCCCGTTCTCCACCCATCGCCTCTTCAAAACAACAACACAACAACAAAAATAAACACACAGACACGAAGACCAGCCAGAACGATAGACTAGAGAAGAGAAAGCTGCCAAGACTGATTCCTGCATACCTGCATGCCGGGCAGACATGCTTCACTAAGTCGAGTCAAAATCTGGCTTGTATTAATCTTAAAGGGTATGTAAACTTACTATAAATAATCGTGAAACTAATATCACTTTTAGGAGTTTTAATATGACTATATCATGTATAATGATTGTGTTTGACTTTTGAAGAAGGAACCCACCTGAAAATAACCTACACCTATATATAATTAATATCACTTTAGGATTTTAGTTTTACTATGACTGTATCATGTATAATTATTATATTTTATGGAATCAGGTATAATGATTGTATTTCCTGGTATGAGTGCTGAAGAAGAAAACCAATCTGAATATAACCTAACAGTCCTTGTTAGGACTCATATAACTCCAATCTGAATATAACCTAACAGTCCTTGTTAGGACTCATATAACTCCAATCTGAATGTAACCTAACAGTCCTTATTAGGACTCATATAACTCCAACCTGAGTATAACCTATGACTGTATCATGTATAATCATTATATTTTATGGAATCAGGTATAATGATTGTATTTCCTGGCATGATTGCTAAAGAAGAATACCAACCTCAATATGACCTAACAGTCCTTGTTAGGACTCATATAACTACAACAGTATTGTTAGGATATATTTTACCAGCCAGTATAGCACTTATCAGATAAGGCCTTGTATATTATAGGTGGAAGGTTTCATAAAGTCGGTGTAAACCCACTTCTTTGTTAATACACTATGTTGATATGCAAATATGCACAGCCAATCCACGTTCAACAGATTCTGGGACAGATTAAATTACACGAAGTCAAGTTCACGCCAAGACAGAAAAACTTAGGCCTAAAATTTCGGAACTCGGTCATTGAAAGTACGAAAAGGCCCGGCAATTAAAAAGACGGAAACGCCGAGAACCAATCAAAAGGGTTCCTTACGCAGTAGCCTTTTACCTGCGTCTACCTATATAAATGGGCGCGTTTTACTCAAATACACACACAAACACGAAAGCCAGCCAGAACGACAGACGGGGGAAGAGAAAGCTGTCAAGACTGATTTATGCTTACCTGCATGACCGGGCAGACTTGCTTCACTAGGTCGAGTCAAAATCTGGCTTGTATTAATCTTAGAGGGTTTTATTCGTGTCATCCAACCTGAGGTCATATGTTCGGGTCAATCCAGCTGCCTGGAACTTCGCAGGAGCATAGTGATTGTATCGAGCTACATCCTTAGTCCCCCTCAGTCTTGGGTGGGCTAAAGGAACGATCATCAGCGGGTGTTGTGTGCATCAAACTAAAAAGGACAGCACTGCTTTAAGAGATGAGTACACATTAGTACCATTTCCGTCGACAAGTGTGAGCTATTAACTGTCTATGAAGAAAAAGTGATTTAGCGTAGTGAGAGACAAGATTAACAGCACAGCTGATAAATTTTCTGTAATTGATTAACAGCACAGCTTATATATATATATATATATATATATATATATATATATATATATATATATATATATATATATATATATATATATATATATATATATATATATGTGTGTGTGTATAATTTTGTTCCTATAATTGGAAGACTTGTTGTATATGTATATATATATATATATATATATATATATATATATATATATATATATATATATATATATATATATATATATATATATATATATATATATATATATGTAAACTTACAAATCCATTACATTCCATCTTCTAACATCCACCCTTCAGCACAAGAGTAGATAGTGTATATACTTAATAAATAACTAAATTGTATTTGAACGACTTGTCAAGTTTATAATTGTTAAGTGAAATCTGTTTCCTTGTTTTAATATCACAGTTAGTTATACAGCGGGGTGGCATTTTATGACTGTCTCCACTCTACTAATTTTTCGAGATCAGATCATTCACAGCCATAACTACTCTGTGATACCAGTAGTTCTCTCATACACTGGGACTTCACCGTTTTCCTGCAGAAATTCTATTTCTGTACTGTCATTACTATACTGATCCTAGATACAATAAAAACCTCACGCTACAGAAGGAAACGGTTACATCATACTTAGGTGTACAAGTTATTGGATGTATTCATGTATTGAATTAGAAAGAATGTTTTGCAAGTAGACACCTGTCTTGTCTTGCTATTGCTAAATCATGCTGAGCCATGTTGTCATTCATCCTACATGCAGACACCTGAGACACGCTCATCTCATACACTAGGAATAGGTGGGCTTGATGACAGAAATTAGCCCCTATTTATCCTTGTTACAGGTTTATTCGTGTCATTTAACCGGAGGTCTTATGTTCAGGTCAATCCTGCTGCCTGGAACTTCACAGGAGCATAGTAGTTGTATCGGAGCTACATCTTTAGTCCCCCTCAGTCTTGGGTGGGCTACAGGAACGATCATCAGCGAAGAAGTGGTGTGTGCATCAATTAAGAAGGACAAAACTGAGAGATGACCATCTGATGAGTAGACATTAGTACCATTTCCGTCGGCAAGTGTGAGCAATTAATTGTCCATGAAGGTAACGTGATTTAGCGTAATGAGAGACAAGATTAACAGCACAGCTGATATAATTTTCGTATAATTGATTAACAGTACAGCTGATTTAATTTTTCTATAACTGATTAACAGCACAGCTGATATAAATTTTTTTTTCCTTTACTTAGACGAAGGACTTGTTGTAATATATATATAAATATATATATCATCTGTAAACTTATAAATCCATTGCATTCCATCTTCCAACATCCACCCTTCATTACAAGAGTATATAGTGTATATACTTAATAAATAAGGAAATTGTATTTGAACGACTTGTCAAGTTTATAATTGTTAAGTGAAATCTGTTTCCTTGTTTTAATATCACAGTTAGTTACCCAGCGGGGTGGCATTTTATGACTGTTTCCACTCTACTAATTTTTTTTAGATCAGATCATTCACAGCCGTAACTACGTTGTGATACCAGTAGTTCTCTCATACACTGGGACTTCACCATTTTCCTGCAGAAATTCTATTTCTGTATTGTCAGTACTATACTGATCCTTTATACAATAAAAACCTCACGCTACAAGCTGCAGGACTCACTTAGACCAGCTAAGTTCTTATTAAAGAAAACAGCAAAAGGAGAAAAGAATTTTATAAATTACTCAACCCCTATGTCAGTGAAGACACTTTTTATATACATCTAAAATTCACCATCATTCCATCATTATTTTAACCTTTTTTAACATCACCAGCACACTCCTATATGGCAGCGAGACCTGGACGACCTATGCTAAGCAAGAAAGAAGGCTCAATACCTTCCATTTACGGTGTCTACGCCGCATCCTCGGCATTTCGTGGAAAGATAAAGTGACAAATGTCGAGGTGTTGTCACGTGCTGGCCTTCAAAGTATGTATACACTGCTTAGACAGCGCAGACTTCGCTGGCTTGGCCATGTTCGCCGCATGGAAGATGGTCGCATCCCAAACGATATCTTCTACGGACAATTGGCAGATGGCAAGAGAACAGTTGGGCGACCACAGCTGAGGTTCAAAGATGTGTGCAAGAGAGATATGAGGGCACTGGACATGGATCCAGCAACATGGGAGGATGAAGCTGCCGATCGCACTAAGTGGCGATGCTATTTACGGCGCCACCTCAGATTGGGCGAAGAGAGGCTCACACAACAAGCAGAGGAGGGGAGAAAACGTCGAAAGGAGCACCAGGAAAATAAGCAGCTGAGGGCTGTCGCCTTAGGGGCGCATTCCCATAGTCAGTTATGACTGAAGGGGCTATTATTATTATTATTTTAACTAATAGATTATTAAATTTGTTACATGTTATTTTAAAACAAAAAAATCATTGTTGATTCAGTTATTATAGGTATGAAATCAAACGTATGAGCAAGACTCTTTAAAATATATACTTACTTACTTACTTAGTCGTTTCCCTTCTACCGTGAGGTGTAGAGGTTTGGAAGAGAGAGCGCCAGACTATCCTATTGGCTGTCTTCCTCCTGGCCTGGTTCCATTCTAGTCCTCGGTCCTTCAAAGATTGTCTAATGTTGTCCTCCCAGCGGACTCCGGGTCGTCCTGGGGGTCTGGATCCTTGGCTCTTTGTTTCCCATGCTTGTCGTGGTAGCCGATCTTCTCCCATTCTGCAGACATGGCCAAACCATCTTAGTTGGCTGCAGGGGGTGGGATTTAAGGCCTTGACGTATCGTCTGGTTGCGTACCATGTCTCTTCTTAAAATATATACATCTAGACATATATTTACATCTATAGAGCAAATACTTATAAAAAAATTTTGCTCGATTTACACCAGCTGGGGGCTTTAACAGGCTAAAACCATTGCTTAATTCTTCACAAAAGGCGACGGATCAGATATAAGTTAATAGTTCTTGGCCCTATGCCGCATTGTTCTTGACTTCTGAAAATATCTTGTAAAAATTCCCTTGAGATAGAAGCATCATTATCCTTCTATCTACAACTCTGCCATGAGTAATCTTGTGCGAAAGTAGACACCCCTGAAGACCCATATTAGATGCACTTGAGTGTTGGCCACTGGTGGACCACTACTGCAGAGCAAATGGGAGGCAATCCGTGACAGCCTCTAAATCGAAAGGTATCGGTTTCGATCCCAGCACAGGGAATATAATTTATTAGATTTTTTCCAGAACCTGTGGGTCCTAGTGATGGCATACTCCCCCGGTCTCTTGGATAGTGAGATTGGATGCCAAGACTTCTCGGATAAGGGTGGAAAAAAATAGAAGGTCCTGTGTGCAAGTTGCGCACGTTAAAAATCCCTCGCCAGTTGCAAATCGTAAAGAGTAGGCCATACGGCCGCTGCCCTGGCAAAATGTAAAAACTTGGAAAGCTACTCACCACAAAAATAATTATAGAATGTGTGAATCCTGTATACTCATATTGGGATCCTCGCCAGTGCTACGGAGTTCGTGCACTGTGCTGAGATCCTCATTGTGCGATCTAAGGGAGGAGATCGGAGCATTGAGAGAGTTGTCCGTGTGCAATGAAGGTGATCCTTAAAACCAAACCCAAACCGTATCTGCTATAGGAATATGTGTTTCCCTACTATGTACACATTTTTAAAGCAGGCTTATTATACACTGACGCTCAGTGACAGTGGATCAAGTCAAGTCATTATACATGTTTCACAACAACATAATATTTTCCGCCTTTACTAGCAACCAAATATCGGCCTCACTGATTTTCAAAACGAGGTCGAAAGCAGTCTCGTAAACAAAAGGTGGATTGTTATGTTATACATAATTTGTAGCGCGTTCATGCGTAACCAGAGCCGGAATTGACGGTGCTCGGTGCGCGGGACAAAACAAAACAAAAAGGGGGGTCATTGGCCCCTAATTTTGATTCCAAATGGAGATCAATGGTTCCCAAACTTGTTTTCTCTGGGCCAGGCTCTCACAGACAGAGGTTCACTTCCACATCTATATACTAAAGCATAGTGCTTGGCTGGTGGTCATAAAATGACGACTCCAGATATGCTTCCATGTATACGTTACCTGGTTAGAAACCTCTGTCTCATTGTTTCCTTTACCTGCCTCTAATTCTTTCTTGAACGACGGGAGCCGCGCTGGTGTAATGGTTACCACATTGCGCTGGCGATCAGGTGTTCAAGGTTCAAGCCCGGGCGTAGGCATTTGAAGAAGTGTCATTGACCGGGATTTTGACTGAATAACCTGAACGGCTCCTGAGATAAACCCTCTGTGGATGGGAAGGAGCGAAGCTCCTGACCGGGTTGGAAGGAAAGTCCACAGACTTCCCTGCCTCGCAATGACATGTCATTGGGCCGAAGGGCTGAAAGCCCAAGTGCCGCTGGTTAAGAAAAAAAATTTTTTTTAATTCTTGAGCGACATGTGGCGAAGTGGTTACAGCGCTTGTTACGCGAGGCAACCGGGTTAGAAACCTGGATGGGACCCAAAGATGCAGCAATAGAGAATGCAGTCAGCGACCCATAGCTTGACTGCTTGCGTCAGGGTCAGCGAACCAGAGCTGACCAAGACCCTACTCCACCTCCACGTGGTGGTCCTGGAAACTGGCGGCATCACTGCAGTCTGGCTGAGAGAGTAGGGATCGAAGAGGGAAGGCAAACCCGGTCCCCAAAAATGCCGTGCTGAAGTCGGATGTGTCGGCCGAAAGGCGCAGATATCGCAGCTCCGGCGTAAACAGACACAACGCAACCAACGTCCTCTTCAGGACGAACGAAGAAGAAGAAGAAACCTGGTTGAGTCATGATCCTGCCTATCCAGGTGTAAAACTGGGTACTTGTCTCTGCTCTTAAGGCTAAGGCAGCGAGATGAGGAACCGGTCACTGCATCTCATAATACTGATCTCTAATATAGTGAAGTCTCTAACACTGCACTTTTGTACGATTACATCTATCTAATAAGTACATGATTGGTCCAACAGATGTCTGCTCCGGTGGCATCAGCCCCATGATAGCCGAACATCTATTGCAGTCCTGCCCAACATACAGCAATGAACGGAGTAGCATAAGGCAAAAACCTACTTCTCTCCACTGGAGATATCAGGAACCTTGAGCTGACTACTGCCTTTTTTTTTTAAGAGTAATTAATGTGGAAGTCTGAAGACAAACGTGGAAGAAGCAGAACAGGTACGAGTACCCTGCTATGGCACAACCTTTTTTTAAAAATCAGTTTCTTTTATCCTGTGGATTCATGAACAAGGACTGCCTTGTAAGGCTATCAGCTGGTGTTCTTAACTATAAAACAATATAGTAAAAATCCATGTACAATAAAGTACTCTACAGCCATTACACAATCGAATGCCACATTAGCTGAAGCAGCACACACTTAGACCCTTTAACACACTTTCTACTTCAACGCAGCACAAAAGATTGCATGCTGCTGCATTGTGAATATCTCTCTGTCTCTCTCTCTGTCTCTGTCTCTGTCTCTCTCTCTCTCTCTCTCTCTCTCTCTCGTGTTATTTATTTATTTGCGTTGCAACAAGCCAATGTCATTCATTAATTCATTTACACATGCCTACACAGGATCGCGAATACAGAAATATTTAAAAGGTGTCACCCAGAGCTTGTGTATTGAAAACAAATTACGAAATTAGGTCAATGGGAAAAGTAAAGACAGTAACCGTAGTAGATACTGCAGGAGTGTTGCAGACATTACTATACTGCGGTAAAGGTAGTCCCAAGGCAGATATTGTTGTAGGTGGTGCTAAATTGTCTTAACCGACTTACTCTCACTTGTGGCCGTGTATGTTTATACGGCACTAGTAGTTTATAGATTTTATTTAGTCAGAGTTAATCCTTTATATGTTGTGGTGGTTCAAGTGCTAACTGGCCTTCCGCCAGAGATGGTGATACTTGACCTTTTGTTATTTGTTTCAACCCAGGAATGTTCTTCCCTTTAAGTTTGGTGATAAGCAAAACAGTTTCAGCACAACCAGGTATATCCAAAAGAAATTACTGTAAAGTTCCGCAAACAGCAATGTAGAAAAATTCAATTAGAGTTTATTGATGTCATTAGACAAACACTGTAAATTTCACAATGATGATTGGTTATCCAAGATGAGAAAATATGTAATCCAACTGAATAATATATGCATATCCAAATAGAATAATATAGGTATATCCAAATAGAATAATATACTGATTTGTCTATTAAAAAACTTGTCTTGGTATCCTCAAAGACGCCAAGCGGTCACATACTGCAAGGCGATGGCGCAGTTTAGTTGGTCCTTGGTTCGGTTCCCGGTAAGACTTTCACTTATATTTCTTTTCTGTTGCCTGGTGTGTTCTTTCTGTCGAACGGGTGCCTGTTTGTTACCCAGATTTATTTATTTCGTAGGGAAATGAAGTGAGAGACTTCACCAGGGTAGGTACAACGTTTTAATAAGGTGGAATGATCATTTCCATTTCTCGCTGCCTTGGCCTTCCAAGAGCCATGCACTCATTTACAGCTGGGTATACTAGAGCGTGAAGCCTATGGGTTTTTATATCTCTATCGCAGAGTGAAGATAATTTGCCTATTTGAAATTTTCTGTCCATCCTGTATATTGCTTTATTTTCTGTCTATCCTAAGTTTCTGAAAAAAAATGTTTCTCACGCACTTGCCTTTCCCACCTTAACTCAGGTGAAGCTTCGGTCAACCAGCGTCCATGTCTGTTAGGATTTTCCAGACTCGGCTTTCTAGATATTTATGGCCTGTCTTCTTTCCCATTGTTAATACTTTTGAGCTCGGAACCACAGCACGTACAATCGTGACATTCAATATGCAAACTAATTTGCGGCGATACTTTTGCATATCGTGGGAACTTTAAAAATGTAGCGGGTAAATCGAAAATAATTCTTTCTTTCTTTAAGAAACTAGTTTTAGACTTCACTTGGTGATAGCATACTGAAGGAGAAAGACGCACTTCTTAGTCTTGTAAAGTAAAACTGTGCATAGGGAGACTTGAGTTAAACAAACAAAGTGCCCTCTAGTTTAACTTACAGACTATAAATTCCGGTGCGGGTATGTATTTGCTTTTCCAGTATATAGACAATTAGCTCAAATATATAGATATGAAATATATTACTATCATGGTGAAAGTTAAAGTGTATTATATAAATGGGTTTCCTTTACCATGTATGTGTCATAAATGCTTACAAAAATTCATTTATTTTCACTGCTTATATTGTAAAGCAATGTTATGTTACAATGTTTGTATCATTCATAATTTCAATGATCATTTTACTTTTCAATGTTTGTAACATTAATGTATGAGCATATTATTATGAATGCACAATTCATTCATAATCCTTTTTTTCACTATTTGTGTAATATTTTTTCTTCTTTAAAATCATCAACTTGTTGTGAGTTTGTTTTCTCGTGATAATCTTTACTTTCGTTGTAAAACCTTTATTGATTTATTTACGTCTCTACATTGAAATAAATTGAGTTAGACTTGATAGGATTGTTCGTTCAGTTCAGACTACCAAATCCTCAATCTAACTTTACTTCTTTACCCTACTATTTGTGAGTGACACAGTGTGTGCAAAAGAGTAATATTGTCGCCAGAGAAAACAAGAAGAGCGGTGTGTGTGGTTTTCTTAGTGAAGCACTCACTGACTCAGCCTGTGCCTTCTGTCTATCTCTCTTGCGCATCACTGTCACACGTCACTGTGCACTACTCTCCCTCACCTCCCTGCAGCTGTCAAGCTTTACCTACTGTTAATTAAATTTTCATGCGTCAATCTCTATACTAGGTCTCAGCTTGTATGAGGGTTTTTATATCTCTATACTAGGTCTCAGCTTGTATGAGGTGGGGTTGCATGTGTGTGCCTGTGCGTGTATGTGCATGCGCGCGCGGGTGTGTGTATGTGTGTGCAGTTTCTTTTTTACACCATCAGTGGTGAAATATAATGCGACTTTTCTATTAGCGAACACTATTCGCTAACGAGTAACCAAAATGTTTAACCGGAAGCGGAATCACCAGACAGAGGCAAGACTTGTTAATGGTTAATATTTAGTCATTGTTGTTGTTGTTGTTTGACTAGAACTGCTGAGCTTCTCGTTCTTTAGCAGCCAATACCAAGTTGAAGATTCCTTGGTATTATCTACAGTGTATATCTAGGCTTTTCTTGTTGCTTTTCTGCCATTCATAAACGTGTTGAGTTGAAGTCATGAGCTCCAGTTTCTCCAGCTTGGCTGGCATTTACAGGATCATCACATCTGGTCTCAAGCTAGGAGGAAGGAGCGCGTGGCATGTTGTGCATTCCCCGCCATCCAAGGAGATTCTCCAAATATACAGAGCTAAAATACTGTGCTCTGGTTCTGGGCTCTCCCAATGAAGTGTCACGTCATACACAGAGCTACTTTTCAGTTCCCCCTGCCTATCCTGGGGCCCATAGTGAGATCCTCCTGCACGGAGCCAACCAGGTAAAAGCCAGAGTTACATCTGGAGCTCAAGTGACTCCTCCAAGCTTGGTGTGTAATGCTGGGTTCTCAACATGTCTCACCACAGGGGGAATCCCTGGAAGTGTGTGGATGATTTCAAGAGTCAATGAGGGTGTAATTAGTCTCACAGACAGAGGTTCACATCCACATGTATGTACTAAAGCATTATGTTTAGCTGGTCATCATATAAGGAATGACTCCAGATATGCTACCATGCTTACATTTAGTCATAAGATTAGTAATTATGCATAAATATTTTATAACAGATCCTGTACCGACCCGAAAGCCACATTGAGAATAATAGTTGAACAGAGTCTGGAATAGAATTCACCGCTATAGATTGGATTTGCGGACCACGAAAAGGCATTTGACAATGAAGCCATCACTTTGGAAATTGATGAGGCATTATGGAATTCCCACGAAGGTCATTTACGTAATAAAGAAGACTTTTGAAGACATGACATGCAGAGTTCTTCATGAAGGACAACTTCTAGAACTGTTTGGGATAAGAAAGGGAGTACGACAGGGATGCCTGTCGTCTCCATTTCTTTTCTTACTTGCAATAGATTGGATTATTTAAACAATGACATCACACAACAGAAACGGAATCCAGTGGAATCTGACTAAACAACTTGATGATCTTGATTTTACAGATGACTTGGCACTTCTGTCCGATGGCCATAATCTGATGCAAGACAAAATGAAAATACTCGATAAGAGGTCACGACAAGTGGGTATGAAAATACACAGGGAAAAGACAACGATAATGAGAATCAACACGGGTTCCTCAGCAAACCAGAGCTGACCAAGACCCTACTCCACCTCCAAGTGGTGGTCCTGGAAACAGGCCGCATCACGGCAGTCTGGCTGAGTGAGGAGGGATTGAAGAGGGAAGGCTAACCCGGTCCCAAAAATGCCGTGCTGAGGTCGGATATGTCGGCCGAAAGGCGCAAATATCGCAGCTTCGCTGTAAACGGACACAACGCAACCAACGTCCTTTTCAGGACGAACGAAGAGCAGGGAGGGAAAATGAAAAAAATGATGTACATTATAAGAATAATACTTACAGTTTCAAAGCTTTTCACTCAGTGTAAATGTAAACGAAAAAACATATTCATGTTTAAATTAACAGAAGTTTCACACTTCAGCTTTGAAGACTCTTCTTGATGTTTATTTGGAAATGAGCTTCACCCTACAAGCCTTGACCAGAGACGAGTGACAGCAGTGTACAGAAAACCTACCCATCAGGAGGAGGATTAGAATCATCATTATATAGAAAACCTACCCATCAGGAGGAGGATTAGAATCATCATTATCAGCTAAGTTAACCTATATGCTACCACTTGAACTTTTTATGAACCCAACACTACCATCACCAACGTGATGAGTAACTTTCTCTTGTAATTAACTATTATTCCTTTCTTTTAAACTGTTAAACTTAAAGTGATTATTAAATTTTGTTATTTGTAATTATATCAATTTAACTTCGATTCAATCATTTTAAATGTACAATATGTTTGTCTCAGTCAAAGTTACTAAACACACACTCTAAACAGAGCTATACTATAATAATAATTCCACTGATTAACTCAGTGGTGGGGGCTTAATGAGCTAGAATAAACCATTGCTAAATTCTTCATAAACGTGTCGGCAGATTACAGAATTAACGTGCTCAGCAACAGCCAGCATTGTTTTCGCTTATCTGAATGCCTTGTGAAGACTCCCATGTGATAGAAGCTTTACTACTCTTCTATCTACATTCCTACCAAGAGTAATCTTGTGTAAATATAAACTCCATTGAAGCCTATAATAGACACCCTTGAGTTTTGGCTACTGTTGGACCACTACTGCAAAGCAGGGGAGGCAATAATTTCATACCTGGGCACATTAATAATAACGGATGGAAGTTGCATCTTAGAAGTGAAGAGCAGAATAGCTCAGGCAAAAACAGCATTTTATAAAATGAAGAGTATTTTATGCAACAATTCTTTGTCATTGGAAGTAAGAAAGAAAGTTGTTCAGTGTTATATAACACCAATCCTGACATATGGGAGTCAGTCATGGACAATTAGTAAGCAAGTAGGGAAGGCACTAGAGGCTACAGAGATGTGGTTTTACAGAAGAATTATAAAAATACCATGGACAGCCAGAAAGAATAAAGTGGATGTCTTGTAAGAGGCCACTGCGCAAAGGAAGCTTATTTCTCAGGTTAGAAGGAAGGAATCCACTTTTTGGGGCATGTTATGAGAAGAGGAAAGCTGGAATATATTGTAACAACAGGTAGTACTGAAGACAGGAAGTTGTGGCGAGGCATGATCTCCTACGCCACTAGGCATGGTACTTGAAGAAAAAGAATTGCTTGTTCACTGTCCATATATGAGTTAGTTGTTTAAATGCTAGTATCAGTCTCTTGTTGTTGAATATAACCTTGGCCATTTCTATTCTCTTCTTGAGATAAAGTCTGGCCATCGTGGAAGAGATTGGGGCCTTACAATGTAAAACCCGAAAGTGTGCAATAGAGACACGTGCAAAATACCCAGGTAAAAAAAAAAAAATTTCGCGTTCTCAGTGAAAATTCATGAACTAGCGTACTAAGATTCATTTTATTTGTGGTCGACATAAGGTTGCAGCACGTTCCCTTGAGTGAATTTAACATTCGGTAAAAATATAATGTGGTATAAATGTTCTAGTGCACCTTCTGCGGAATTGCAGGAAGCAGATTGTACTGCTTTTCCATATATTCTGAAAATTTTAGACGGCATTTTGAATGTAAACACCGGAAAGGTTTGTGGTGAACTACGGAGATACCGTAGCTTAACTTAAGTAATTTTTTTTTTTTAAACATGGTATGAATAAGTTTTACAAATGTTACATAAACTAGAAATACGAGACGTTTCGGGGTATAGCCTTCATCAGACACAGTCACAAACAGGAGACAATGATTAGAAATATAGGTAGGCTATGACAACATTGAGCGTCCGATATTGGCAGAGTGGTTAGGGTGATACCCTAGCGACAAAGATACCGGGTTCGAAACGTGGATGCGTCACGCTCCAGCCTACCCAGTTGTAATTGGGTACCTGACTCTGCTCTTGAGTTAGGAAATGCAAAGGCAGCGAGGAAGGGGACTGGTTACCTAAACTCTGGAAGCTGGACCTAGTATGGTGAAGTCTCTAACATTTCACTCTCCTATGGCAGTATCTGCATTAGGACTACCTTTACCTGTTTTGTTATGAACATGACAAAGGTCAAAACAAACAAGTAGAAACCACAAAAAAAAAAAAACATAAATAAACAAAAGACAGCGACACAGAAAAGTAGCAATAAATAACATGGTAACTAAGAGCGAAAAGTAATAATAAAAAAGGAAGTAAAAATACAGAACAAGAAAGAAATATTAACTCAAAGAGACCAACAAAAAAATACAACAAGGAATATTTACAACAACAATAAAAATTACTTACTTACTTACTTACTTAGTCGTTCCCCTTCTACCGTGAGGTGTAGAGGTTTGGAAGAGAGAGCGCCAGACTATCCTATCGGCTGTCTTCCTCCTGGCCTGGTTCCATTCTAGTCCTCAGTCCTTCAAAGATTGTCTAATGTTGTACCTCCCAGCGGACTCTGGGTCGTCCTTGGGGTCTGGATGCTTGGCTCTTTGTTTCCCATGCTTGTCGTGGTATCCGATCTTCTCCCATTCTGCAGACATGGCCAAACCATCTTAGTTGGGACTGTTCTACTTGGGTCTGCAGGGGGTAGGATTTAAGGCCGTGACGTATCGTCTGGTTGCGGACCATGTCTCTTCTTGTTACTTCAACCACCTTCCTCAGATACCTCATTTCTGAGGTTTGGATCTGGCTTTTATGGGTTGTAGTCATTGCCCATGACTCGCATCCATATGTCAAGACTAACAATAAAAATTGCCTGATACTAATAAAAAATCCGATATAAACTGTCAAGATGCTGCGTGGGTCAGTCGTCGCTTAAAGGTAATCCCATAGCAGTTACTGCCAGAGGGAAGTGAGGTGTTAGAGACTTCACCATTCTAGGTCTGCTTTAATAAGGTAGGGTAACAAATTCTTTCCTTGTCATCTTAACCTTCCTTAGATGGTTAGACTTGAACTCGACGCTATAGGTTTCCATCCCACAGCTCGGTAACCTTACCGTCGAGAGTTTAGTGCTCTAACCGCTTAGCCAGTCGATCGCCGACAACACAGCCTAATACAGAAATCCACAAAGTGGTCGATATCGAATCCACATCCAGGGGTCGATAAACCTAAGAGGTACAACTTTTGGGGGCGAAAGTTGACAATTATATAAGAAATAAAAATGCATGATGTGACTCACTTTTAGATCTGGAAGTGTTCTTGTGGGCGGTTAAAGGTTTGTTTCATATCTTGACATATATCAAAAATAATGGAAGAATTTCAAGTGCGTTTCGAGGGCTTTGGGAAAATGCACGTGCTTGGCTGGATTGTTACGTTTAATGTAGAAATAGAAAATGCAGTCATTGAATTTCACCAACACGATGAACTCATTGATATGTTTGTGGACCCTGAAGCTAAATCATTCTTCCACAATAAATGACTCGGTGACTGTTGGAGCAATGTAAATACCGCTACAAAATACCTCGAGCTTTGTACAACAGGTGCAGTTTCTACATACATTCCCAAGCTTGTACATATTTGAAGCTTTTTTTTAATTGGAGTTTTGCCTCGTTTGGCGAGGCACGTTCTGTTCAACCTAGACAGAAGATCCATTGGTTATATTAGGACGCATGCCCAAATATCAAAGACCTTGTGGTCTGGTTATATATGTAATATTTGAAGCTGGTAAAACCACGCCAATGTAGTTTTATCAAAGCAACGGAACAGACAGAATGTGGAAGAGCGTGGTTAATTACGACCAAACTCAACAAATCTCCAACCAAACATTAATGTTCTTGTTAGTACTCATATGCCCCATCCTTCCCATTAATGAATTTAACCAGTTCTATAAAAAGGTTGTTTTCATTTATTGTGTCTCTATAATCACTTCTTTATTTTATTTATATATATTTTTCGACTGATGTCGATTAAAAATCAAAGATTCCATGGAGGGGTTCAGACTAAGAAATAAAAACTGTGGGGACCCGAGGCCTAATGCCCTAAATAAATGCCATTACTTATATCATAACCCCTCATCCCATTCTCTCCATCTTTTTATTAAATAAAGTCATCTCTGAACAATATTTCTCCAGCTCTCAGTGCAGACAGACGTCGACGGTTATAATGCTATCAACCTGTCGCGCGGGAAGATCCTTTTTTGTAATCTTAAACTCACGAAGAACATGACACTGATATGTGATGACACAAGATTATCGAACAACTAGGGCTTATGAGCAATAAAATGCTTAACTACGTGCACTAACTTATGCAGCTGCTCATGTAATATCGAACAAAATAAAAACTCTTTATGTAGTGAGTCGTTGGACAGGTGTAAGTACGCTTCACAGGTGTATTAAGTCTATGTTATATCGTGTTTGAGATGCTTCAAAATTTTACTTTTATTTTAAATATATATGCCGCACAAGCAACTTTTCACCTGTATTGTTAATTACTGGCCACTCGCTGCAAAGGTACCATGTTTGGAACACGGTGGTGTTACAGTCTAGTTTACCGAGCTGTAGATGTGTACCTGATTCTGCTTGTGAGTTAGGGAGGTCAAAGGTAGCGAATAAGGGAACTTGTCACCCCCACATCTCGAAGCTGGACTAAGTACAGTGAAGTCTCTAACACTTCACTCACCTACGGCAATGTCTGCTATGGGTCTACTTTAATTACCGAGAATCTCTGAGAAGACAAAGAAAAAATAGGTCCTCTTATCACTCAGGCATGTCTGAGTGAACAAGATGGCGGTTTTTGTGATGTGTCAACCGGACAGTGTTTCAAAACATTACAGATTTATTGAGGGCTATTGTTACTGCTCCAGGTACATTTTTGTATGTACCTGCAAGGATACTTGGAGAGGAGATGGGCACCGCCAAGCAAACCTCTTGCCCACTGAAATGTTATGATGGAAAGTCAACTCAGTAATAATTTGCCGGATCGGCCGATGCCCGGATTAACAACGACCGCGCTCTCATTGCCCCTACCTATGCAGGCCATCAAGAACCACTTTTGTCAATAGTGAAACGTCGAAAGCTTGCCTGGTTTGGGCATGTAACTCATCATGACTCCCTTTCGAAAACGATCCTCCAGGGAACAGTCGAAGGTAAACGGAGAAGAGGAAGGCAAAGAAAATCCTGGGCTGATAACATCAAAGAATGGGCAGGACACGGTTTCTCCACACTTGTACGCATTGCTGAGAATAGAGAGCAGTGGAGGACCCTGTCTGCTGATGCTTCCACCATGGCACCCCTACGACCCATGACGGGTTATGGGTTGAGATGATGATGATGATGTCTTAAGAAGCCCACTAATATGATAATGCATGTTGTCGGGCGATTTCTTATTCTTCTTCCTCGTTCGTCCTGAAAAGGACGTTGGTAGCGTTGTGTCGCCGTTAGCAGCGCAGCTGCGATATTTGCCCCTTTCGGCCCGACACATCCGACTTCCGCACGGCATTTTTTGGGACCGGGTTTGCCTTCCCTCTTCGATCCCTACTCTCTCGGCCAGACTGCAGTGATGCCGCCTGTTTCCAGGACGATCACTTGGAGGTGGAGTAGGGTCTTGGTCAGCTCTGGTTTGCTGACCCTGACGCAAGCAGTCAAGCTATGGGTCGCTGACTGCATTCATCTCTTGTGCTGCACAAAATATTTATGCAGCATTATTAATCTTATGACTTCATATTTACCATCAAAAAAGTAATCTATCAGCGTAGATATTTCTTTAGGGACGTCAGTACAATTTATTCGCTTGGTCGAAACCACAGTGATTCCCAGAGGATTATATTTCCGTGTTCAGTGGTCAACTGAAGACAGCCACGATAAATCTTCCGGCATGGCTGAACGAGAGACGGGAAATAATTAACTTGGCGTGGGAATCAGAAATGTCTTAACTTCATGCAAACAAATGCTGAGTTTTAAAATCACTTGCTGATAACCGCTGGAAGAGAACGCACCCTTATAGAAGAGAAGCCTCAAGCTACCCCATATCTACAGTATATGTGGTTTGAGAGTAACGCTACTCAAAATCTATTTTCTTAAGCTGCGGATATTAGTCCTGAGCGGTACGCAAACTCTCGGTATTCGCTTAATTAGTTAACTCTAATATCAAAGGATTAGTTAATTGATGTAAAGTGTGAAATATTTAATATTGTGGTTTTATTTCTTTACATTAGATTGATAGCTATTATTCATTTATGCATTATGAATGTTATTGATGCATTATAATGATGTAAGTACTGGCTGACATCTGAAAGTACTACATTCTAATGATGTTGGGAATGTGATGAAGAAAGCTGTTGTGAACGACAGAGGGAACCATGTTGTTCAATGGACGAGTGAATGAAATATCATTCCTCCAATGCAGTCACGCATGGACGCACACGGCCAGGCGTCTGCTTGTAACAAAGGTTGACCTGACTGACCCGACCAGTGTGAGACTACTGCTAGACAGGAATTTTTAAACAAGTGAACAGTCGCCTTTAAGGAAAAGACTGACGTTACGGTTGTCGCAAATTTGGATAGGTATTTAAGATAGATTTGGTCCCGTCTGAATAGAACTGAAAAGGTGGTAACTCAGTGAGAAATAAGGTATAACAAATAGATTTCACGAGTGAATAGTTTAAGGGTAGAATCTATAACTGAATTGAGAAGATACTCTAGTCCAGCCTATCTTAACGACTGTAATTTGTTGTCAGACAATCCTACTCTCCGTACATAAAACATATACGTTTAACCACTCACACACACACACACACACAGTTAAGTGACGACAAGACACACAAACGTGAAAAACTATAGTAAATGGAGTATGGAAATGGGCTGAGCTGACCAACACAAGTAATTAAGTTTTGTTAAGTTTATTATCATATAAACTACTCACAACATCAAACATATATATCAATAGAATCATAGGTTACAAAATTTGGAAAATAACCCCATAAGTGTTATCCCCTCTGCTGAGAAAAAAAATCCCGCAAGAAGTTAGTAACCCCAAAAGGTCAAAAGATTAACGCTAGGGTATAGAAATAGACGATACAGTAAAGAACAGAGTTCCTAATTAATCTATCCTGTAAAATAACAGTATTAGCGAACAAAAAAAGAAGTGGGTACAATGATTATACAAATAGAAATATTCACTCCTCTTATTCACACTCTGTCAATCTGTGGCCACATTCAATCTCGCTTACCTACTAGTTGTTTACCAACATCTTGAACATATCATCCTGGTACATGTAACAAAATCCAGTGTGGTGTTTCGCCGAAGTGAGCCCCAGTTCCTCCACGAATAATTAATCCTCCTAATGGGGAACGCTTACTTTGGTGGTGATTATTGGATATGGTAATGTCACGTCAGATAGTTCAGGTAGCAAAATAATTACCAAGATCTAGTGTTCACAGTGGACAGTAGTTAGTACTTCCAATAGTTAAAGGAAATGTCTGGTAGGTAAATCTTTCTGGATAAATCCACTTGACAACACAATGGTCAGTAGTCGGGAACAATGTTATGTTTAGATATTTCGCCACAGCGGGCTGATATAATTGAATGGAAAAAAATCTGGATATTTGGTGTCTCCAGTTATAATTAATTCTTATTGTCTATACGTTTGGACTCTCTCTCTCTGGATGAAGCAAGAGGACCGCACAGGTCAACATCGAAGACCCGATAAAGACTAAGAATTGTTACTGGTTGTATTTAGACTTAGACCGCTGGCAGGCTGGTTTGTGATCAGTACTAGATTTAGGAGAAAACAAAACATTTAATCACAATATCAATATCCTATCCTGTCACGCGTACGGTAAGATCTCTTATCCACTCCGTCATTTAATTAAATTAAAAGCACACAGGTCTAGCCTATCTTATCACGCTTCGCCCACCTGTTACGGGTTGGGTTTTAAGGTATGCGCCTTTTCCCCTTCCCGCCCCCGGTAAACTCTCAGCGCACAATATCAGTGATAATTTAGTTATGACTACTTTACAAATATCGCTTGTCATTACTAGCTATTTGTTTCGCCACATGATATTACACTAGTCACTTACACAATTACACGTAATGAATTAGAAGTAAATTTATATTCCGTCAATAGTCAGTCGCCTAGTGTATTTATCAGTCAATTAAAACATCTCTTTCTGGGTGATAGCGATTAGTTACATTTACATTACAGCTGGCAAAATTAGCTATATGTTATTTAATACGCTAGTCAATTAACACACAGAAAATCCCAGTGAATTATAATGAGGAACTTAACACATTAAATCACTTAAATGCTAATATATATTACCGCAAATCAGAAAAATGAAACAATCTCCACGGAATCTAAATAATCCACTTTTTACAATGGCTCTAGAATGGCGAGCTAGATGTTTCCAAAAATTCTGTAGCGACTAGATAACTGACTTTGGGTGGACGGAGTATATATACGGAAAAGCTGTTATTTCACTAACTGGTGCGAGAAATCGCGCCTTCGGCCATATCAGGAAAATCAACTCGTTCTACTCCCGAGATAAAGATTTTCTGCTCACCGCTGCCGACCAGGAACATAGACGTCGCTCAGCGAACGGACCGTCTTTGATCTCGTCTCTCTGCTATAGATCAGAGATTACCTCCCCTGGGATCACGGACAACGAATTGGTCGGTAAATCTTATTATCTCCCCTTTCCTTGGCTTTAAGTCCCCTGAAATGCTGGACATCAAACCGTTAGCGGCAAGACTCCTGCTCGCGTTTCCCCCTGATCAAAGAACCCAATTATCTATCCGCGCGCTCCTGTCTGTCAGCAATGCTAATTGCCAAATCAGCTCGCGTGATAATTTATGATAAGCGAATTATGCTTTCGCTGGCTGTTATCTTAGCCTGTACAAACGCAGGTAAACGCTTGTCAGCCTGTAAACAGAAGAAATAGGCGTGGCTTCAAAGGTGAGTCTACAGTCAGTGGATTTCGTCAGCGAATTGTATGTTTTTGCGTAGCACAACATTGTAAACTAAGATGGGGAAGCAAGGTGGACGGGACACAGCTGCACTATTTACATACATATCTTCCACAGCGCAGTTGCAGAATCCTAGCCAGTTTCTGGAATTTGATTGCTGTAAATTGTTGCGAGTAAACCGCCTAGTTGCTCTATGCTACAGAGAGAACTGGTGCTTACGTCTCAAACCCTCTAGCGGTGATCACAAGTCAGCAACCCTGAGCAGTCTACAGCATATAAGCATTCAACACCTCGTCAGCACCTGAACATTATAACTCAACTTCACAACTAGGTTAACGAAAAGCCTAAGCATCTCTTGGACGGTAGCTCCACTGAAGCAAATTATCCAGTTGGTAATTCCTACCTACTGGGACGCCCAGGAGAAGTCCAAGCAGATAAGTCTACTTAAAACCCAGGCCAAAATCAGAATTCACGTTTCCAATAAATAGCCATAGGAATAAACTTTCGTCAGTGAAGAAAATAGCCTCTTATTCTTATCTGAACCAAAGACACTGACAGTATTCTGAATCCTTGAATAAGTAATATCAAAACTGGATATTTTTAAATGTGCTAGTATTTCTTTTTTTCAAAGTACATGACAACATTGATTTTATTTTCCACTGTAATTAAAGTAATTATGTACATTCTGTAACTCACCATCATTCTGAGTCTGACTTAGTAGATTGTATGTTCTGTTCAGAAAAACATACTCAACCCTCTTTGTATTACTTGTAACTACTAGTTCATCTTTAAAAAGATTTGAGTAAGAAAGAGTTAGTCGTCGCCAGAAAAAATACAAAAGTTGGTAGTCTAAAAGGTGAGAGAATCACTGACACCAACCTGTGGCCTTCTGTTAACTCTTTCCCTCAACACTAGCTCACCGCTGTGAAAACTAGTGTCTAAAGGTCTATGTGCTTTCTACACATCTTACTTATTACATCATCTAAAATAATCCCATGCGACAGGCGAGGTGGTACTGTTCCCGTTAAACTTTGTTCTTCTTTTTTATTTTAAATAAAATTTTGCCTCGTTTTGGCGAGGCGTGTCCCATTCAACCTATTCGGTTATATTAGGACGCATGTCCTAATATAAAAGGCCTTTAGGTCTGATAACTGCTAGTAATTTTAAACTCGCACTATACTTACCAAAGATGGTGTTAAAATATATATAAAAACCGTACATACACACGGGCGCACGCACAAACACACTAACTTTAACGTGTGGCGACAGAACGTCGGTTATTATTGTGCGCATGTCCAAATTTAAAAAACCTTGTTTTTCTTTTTTGAGAGAGGCTGCCAGTTTTTCCTAACATGTGCTGAATGGCTCAAAAGGTGTTGTTGTTATTACTGTTGTCCTGTGTGTGTGCTCCGCCCATGAAAGTTGGATTACATATAGAGTGATTGAAAAGTCACTGTATAGTCTAGTAGTAGCGCCCTTTCATTCATAACTGACTTTGAGAATGCGCCCCTCAGATGATAGCTCTCGGCTTCACTTTCCCTGGTGTTTCTTTTGGCGTGTTACTTTCTCTTGTTGTAATAGATTCTTTTCGCCCTATCGAAAGTGGCGCTGTAGGAAGCATCGCCACTTGGTGCGATTGGCAGCTTCGTCGTCTCAGGCTGCTTGATTTATATACAGTGTCTTCATGTCTCTCTTGTACACATCTTTTAACCTCAGCTGCGGTAACCCGGATGTTCTTTGCCATCTGGCAGTTGACCGTAGAAAATATCATAGGGGATGCGACCATCTTCCATGCGGTGGAAATGGCCAAGCCAGCGCATATATAAAACAGCATAATAAAAATGTATGCGCAATTAAGTAATCTATATCCCCCACATAATCTAACGCTACATTAGCTAAAGTAGCACTGACCTAAGTATATGTTACCCAGCTGTAAATTGGTACTTGACTGCTCGTGAGTTAGGGGAAGACAAAGACAGTGAAGATGGGAACTGGTCACAAAACCTCATTTTTTTGTTCTTAACCAGCGGCACTTGGGCTTTCAGCCCTTCGGCCCAATGACACGTCATTGCGAGGCTGGGGAACCTGTGGACTTTCCTTCCAACCCGGTCAGGAGCTTCGCTCCTTCCCATCCACAGCGGGTTTATCTCAGGAGCCGTTCAGTTTATTCAGTCAAAATCCCGGTCGGTGACACTTCTTCAAATGCCTACGCCCGGGCTTGAACCTTCAACACCTGATCGCCAGCGCAATGTGGTAACCATTACACCAGCGCAGCTCCCACCTCACCTCATAAAAGCTGAAACCTTGATCAATAATGTCTCTAACACTTTTTTCCCCTACGGCAGTTACTGCTAAGGGACTACCTTTACCTTTCACGTTGACCTAATTTCGTCATTTGTTGACAATACACAAGCTCCGGGTTACACATTTTTTTTAATTTCTGAATTCGCTACCGAGGTGGAATGCTCACATGAATTAAGGAATGACACTGGCTTGTTGAAAAACAAATTAGTAAATAACAGGACAGAGAGCAAATGCCTGCACTGATCAATCTATGAAACAAATCAATATGGAGATAAAACGACTGTTAACACACACAAAAGCAGTACAGTTTACACATGCCAACGCTTTGCAATAATTGTCAAACAGGAGAAGAAGATCACAACATGGGGGATACGACGTTGGAAACAAATTTTAATATATAACTTCAAGAGACAGAGGATTGGAAGGGACTGGGAAGTTGGTGGGTTAAATACTTTGCACTACTTAAGTAGTGTTACTACTTAAGTCAGTGGTTGTATAACGTGGGGTTAATTACCCCGACAGGGGTAATTTCGGATTTTATTGGAGTAAAGAGAAAATATAGTTGGGCAGCTGTACTCCATAACTTTAGCCATTAGACTAGCTAGGATTATAATAAGATTATGCTGTTTTACCAAGTTTGTCTTGTATATTCATAAACCAGCCTGGTTTTTGTCATTTTTTTTCCATCCCACAATGTAATAAGTAGTTCCTGTAGGCTGAGGTAATGGCGATGCACCAAGATTTTGAAATGGAGCATTGATCAAACCCGATTAGCCGACCCCTGACGCAGAGACAGACAATGAAATGTTATGGACATCTCGTAAAAATGTAGAGAAATTATCTACCACAAAATCCTTTAGAGTGTGACCGCATGGCCTTCCACGCTAGCGTTATCCCTGCTACGACACTAGCATTTATACGTGCTATAATATGGTACATATAGGAATGACCGACATTAAAAGCAAATAAGACGTTTTCACACAAAACGCAGTATCATTCAAAGTTCAGTCAGCAGGCACTGCTCTGAGAGGGCAAATATAGGGCAGTCCCAGATAATAAAAATGAACGAGAGCTAAGCGCGGAAAGTGGGAAATGAATGTTGTGATTTGGGTTTTTTCCATTGTTTAGGCGGAAAAGAGAGTTGTGACAAAAGTCGAAAAGAAACCAAAGACGTGTGAGACAAATGTCGAAATAACAGAAAGCCTTGTGCAAAATGTCGAAAACAGAGAGCCGTGTGTAGAAAATTGTAACGTGTGAAAAAAAAGAGTGAGTCGTATGAAAAATTGCGGAAAAAAGAAGTAGCTGTGTATAAAAAGAAGAGATGTGGGCGATAGACAGGCTTTTACAGATTTTTAGGACTTTACGAAGGATTTTTACAGAGAGTTTATAGTTTTTAGATTTAGAAGAAGGATATTACATATAGACAAGAAATTTGTGCCAGGTAGTTTGTAGTGTTAGATGAACTTGGTCTTTGAAGTTATCAAGACCAGTTTATTATTTTATTTTCTTCTGTTGGATATATTTCTTTTGGATGTATACACTATTTTGTTTATAAGTGAGTAACAAACGTGTAAAATTTGTGAAAATACCGGTACTTGTCAAACGACGGTCAATAAACATATACTGGCATCTACTACACTACTGTTTGTTTGTGGAACTTTACATATTATCATTGTAGCATTAAAACCTGCGGGTTTTATCTCTATGTTCCGGAGTTACTGTTTTGCTTATCACTAAACATAAAGGGGACAGATACAAAACCTGGGTGGAAAACCTTGAAGAAAAATGAGCAATAAGAAATGGTCAAGGTATTTTTTAGACCCATCCTCTGACTCTCATGTGATTCTTCCTGGCTGAAGGTCTCAGTTAGCACTATACTTATTAGAACTACACTTGAACTACTAACTACTAACAACATATAAAGGTTAAAAACTTTCCTGACCAAAATAAAATCCAATATAACTACTCTTAAACCATTCATACTGCGTAGTGCCTTCTGTAACCTAATGCCGACTCCTAGTGACACGGTCAAACAAAGACTACTGCTTTTCCAACAACCGAATACATGCCAACGCGCCACCAAGATAGGACGAATATTGCCCCTATTGTGAGAGAGTTTCTGTTACAAACCATACACAAACCCAATCAACCCACCCTTATAAACAGACTACCCATAGTGCCCCTCCCCTCCCCGCCCATCCACCTTCACCCCCGTCAGTCCATGCCCAAGCCGCACGGGGACCCAGCTGCTATTTCAATTGTCTGTCCGCTCCAAAGTTTCTCAATCCACCAGCATACATCAGGTAACCATCCCAGCATAAGACCACATTCCTTTCCTTCTTTTTTTGTCTCCCATACTCCCTGAGTAACTCTCCTGCTCCCTACTCTTCCTCCTGCCACAAACACTACACAAAAGGATTAACAACCTTAGGAAACTATTACTATCGTAACTAGGTACTAGGGTACAACTACACTATGCACTGAACTCTTGCACACACTTAACCACCCACCAACCCAACTTGTCAAACCTCAACTTTCCACACCAAACACTACCACAGGCCGTCCCCCCCCCCTCACGAACCACATACTTCCAACCACGGCTACACCCATCACCATAACGTCAACCAACCATCTGTTCCTTCCCCCCCCCCCCCCCCCCCCTCTCCCGACCAAACCAACCACTACCCACCCCTTCATTACCTACACCCTCCCTCCCCCCCCGACCCCCCCCATACACCACGACCAATCAAATCACACACACAAGGCAGCCCAATAAAAAAACCACCCACTAAAACCATCCCTACACCAGAAACCAAACACTCACTAGAAACTATACCAAACAAGCCCGCCCACAAACACACTGAACCTCAGCAACAGAACACCAGATCCCCTCACAACTCCTCAAACATTTAGATCCCCCCCCCCCGCTCCCCCTAAATCCAAAAAAACGAAAAACTACCCCCCAAACCAATCCCCAAGAACCATTAAAACGTTACATATTCGAAGCAGCAACCTCAGGCCTTCGAAACAAACACAAACACGGTGGCAACAATCAAGCAACTATTGGAACTGGCCGCGCCGGCTCAAAGAATCATGTCAACCTCAAACATCAACAGTCAACTGGTCAAAACATTTTCCGTACCACAAGCCCTAACTGTCAACACAAAATGAATGTCCCTTGTTTAAGAGTAAGAATGAAAGGGAAATTATTTAGGCAGCCAAATTCTCCCACACCTCTCCACCTCATGGCCAAGCCTACGCATCCCCCTCCCCGTAAGACCCCTTATCGACCTCCTCCCCCACATATCCAGAACCGAAGCGCAACGGGTTTCTCCAAATTTTCCCCTACACTGGCGCTACCCCCTCATCTGCAAACTCCCACCCCTCCCCCAAGTAGTTTCGAAAAATAACAGAATCACCAACTAGGAATGCCCCCTATCGTATAGTGTCGTCGTAACACAGGAAAAATGGGAAGAGAACAAGGATGGATTACAAATATAGTAATCTGAACAAGGGTCTATCGTATCGTTTTTTTGAAGGAATGAGACACTCCACACTACTAAATCCACATCACACAATTCCAATTAAACAAAGAACAAAAAAAAAACATTCCAAAATCCTTAAAAAATACTCATGTCCATAGACTGTGCAGTGAGTTTTATACCATAACTACATACGTAACACCGCAAAAGTTCACCCTCACCCCCATTATCCTGACTTCACTTATGTGCTTACGTCCACTTACTCTGACCTCCCCTGGGGGCAGTCCCCCCGGGGGGCATAACGAGAACGCTTACTCCATACAAACGCATTACACAAAACACCCCACCCATACACCCATTTCAATCTCGGTCAACAACAAGAACACCCACCCCCACCCCACAACCCCCCAAATCCCAACTCAAAAGCCAACACAAACCCCCCTGCCCATCAAGTAATCACTTAAACACCCCCGATAATGCAATTACACAAAATGTAACACCCACTGTTCGTATACCTCAGCCTAACAAAACTAGTGATTGGACGAGCAAAGGCTGGGGGGGGGGGGGACCCACCTAACACCCTCAGGTGAAGCTCCAATCCTTCCTCTAACTACTCAAACCAACAAAACACGTTACCCCATGCTACCATAAAACTGAAGCCACTGAAGGACCTCTGCACAAAATACAATTCTTCCTTCAAAGCATGAAACGCACCCAGACACAGTCTTGCACAGACGATGAGTGACAGTTACAAACAGAGTGAAAAGGTTACCGAAAGAAAAAGTGTTAACCACAACAACCAAGTGCAGAAATAAAACGCGAACAGAGTGGCCTGTCCCACTCTCCTTTAATACTGAGCCCTCGAAATGCATTGCGTCGACTGCTACAATGACTACGAAGTTAAGACGAGCGTGGGTTACCACCAATTTACACCCGGTTACATTGACGGTACCAGGGAACAAAGGCCCGAGGCCCCGAGTCGGGGCGTCCCCACAAGCCCCAACAACCGGAGTCCAAGTGCGATCTCCCCTAATAAAAAGGGGCCAGCCACACACAACAACAGCAGATTCATTACACTTGCACCCAAGCTGGGAATAACATTTTCCTCCAAAAAAACTAAAAAAAAACACAACAGCCAAGAAGAAGAGAGAGATACCAGTAAATAGAACAACTGAAAAAAAAAAAAAAAAAAAAAAGAGACGAGCTCCCGGCCACAGACCATGGCTACGTTAAAAACTTTAAAAAATAAAAAACTCATAGCTGTCATATTGCCACGGTGTCAAACTCTTACTCCCACAAAATCACTAAAATCGACGTCTGTCACTGTGGCTCCTTCATTGACAAAACAAAACCTATTACTTACTCGATAGTTTTACATTGTATTTACTTATAAATGTCCGTCGATCCTGGAAATAAATCTGAACTGCTAGAATCCCTAGACCAGACCTTTAGACTCCCCCCCCCACCAACCCCATACACACCACTATCACCGCCACCATCTCGCTGAGCCTTCAATTTGGATGATAGATCCAGTGGCGGAAAGCCATAACATAATCACTTAATTACACAAAGAATCATGAAAAATTATTACTTCCCTTCCCATCCCCTGACTCCCAGGCCACCAATCTGCATAATAAGAGTGATACTACCATAAACATCCCCTCCCCAGATCTTAAAAAAAAACAATTCAAATCCCATACCCCCCTAACAGCAAAGCCACCTTTGGTGACATTTACCCCGGACACTCCCACATTCAACCAAGGCACCCCTAATTCAAGCTACCCCCCAGAACCCCTACAGTCTATCCACTAATATCCCCTCTGGAAGGACTAGCACTCCATAAGTCAGTAGTTAAGAGTGCAGGACCACACACTGTCCAAGAACAAACTTGATACCCCACCACCGTGACCAGGTTCAAAACTTGCCTCATGGAAACGACCCCCCAACCCCCCATGGTAAGGAGATAACTAGTAGAGTATTCAGTGGGTACTGGAACCTCTCCCACCTATATAACTTTCAAGATTCAGAGCTGGAAAACCCTATGCCCCCACCATACGTTGCCCCATGATTCCCAAATCAGAAGCACCTCCTTCCATTTATCCAACCCTGAAAGTCTGCCAGGAAGAGCTGGACCAACCAAACATGGGATTAACGCACGCAAGCCCATATCTAAAATCACTCAACCATACAAATGACTCATGACAAGACAAGACTCCATCAAAACAAAAACCTTGACGAGAATCAGGGTCGACTTTAAAGCAACCATACTTCACGACAGAAAATTAATCAGTTCTAAGCTATTATGGTACTCGAAAGGCTGAGAGGCATCAACGAAAACCAGCTGAACGTCACTCGATAAGTCTCCCCCCCCCCCATACATATTTTTTTAATTCCTTTTTTAAGTCCACCACTCATCATAAAGGTAGACACGTTGGTACCCACCCAACCCAACACCACCCCACCCAACCCCCAGAACTACGCACCTACTACTGCCAACTGACACCCCCTTGCAAAGCTTGACCCGCCCAACATGGGCACACCTGACGCACCAACCCACCACCAAGCCCAGATGTCCCCATTACCGTCAGAACATGACCCCCCACCAAACCCCAACCCCAACGTGGTTACCATAAAAAATCCCCAACCATACCAGCACCAATGGACCCGACATAATTCCAGAATGACCTCCCGGGTCCGCTCACTCGTTACCCAGGAATGGCCTACAACTACGACCTCGTACCCCACAACTGACTACCAATCACACAGCCCACCTCCCATCCAAAACCTCTCGAAAACCATCCGAACCCAACCCTCCAAACCTCACCCGTCTTACACCCGATTCCCCCAACCACCTCAACTACCACCAATCCCCCCAACCCTACACTGGGAACAACCACCACCAGTCTAACCCTCCCCGCGAGGACATCAGCCCAGACCGCTACACTGTCGGTGCAGCAAACAATCACAAACCACTCGAAATTTCAAACCAAATCCCTAGGTCCCAATCCATCTCAGTAGTAAACTAGATCGTATCCAAAATCCCAAAAATCTAGTGTCAAATCCCAAGACCTGCCCCATACTGAATACCACTGCTAGTATATTAAATTAATGCGCAAAGGACCCCTAGAATCCACTAGGAAAAACTTTAACATTATTGAGAAGTACGGAAGGTAATGATAATAATATTAGGCATATATAGTTTAATATTCCCAACTAAGTATGGTTTATGGCCATAATAGCAGCAAGTTGGATTAATAAGTAAATTCTATGCAATACAGTACGATCATCATGGTGAAAATTAAAGAGCAAGTATCAAAACGCAATAACGGAAATCGTATCAACAAAATCTCCGATTACTAGAAACAATAATGGAGATTGTTCAAAAAAAGTTCGACTCCGAGCCACAACACACAGGAACAATAGCCGAAAAATGAAGGACTACAGCCGATACCAACAGGCACACGCGCGCTCCTCACCCTCCACCCACACAAACCTACCCCTCCAAAGTTACAAGAGGAACGACCTGGGGGGAGAGTGAGGGAGTTTCGCTGAGGTTGACAGGTGGTTTTGTGATGAGCTCAGCTGGAGGGCTTTACCCCCCACTTTAGCCATCGTTATCTTAGTCAGATAATGGGATCTTCCAGACAAGGAAGCCAGCACAGGAATGCAAAGAAAAGACAAAAAAACTCACCATCGGCATTGTTGTCTATCCGCTCTCATGCAACATTTATTATATAATACATGAAATATCTTACTGCAAATTTGACCTTGACTGCTTAGGAGCATCATTTCTAATTCTCATTCTAGGCTATCAATTTTTAAATCTGCCAAGGATTAAACCGTTTGCGAAGTTAGACAACCTTATTGCAAGGACATCCCATATTTCAAGATACTCTAGAGCTTTTGGCCCACTTTTAAATCGACCACTACTGCAGAGCACAGGCGAGGCAACCCGCGACCAACTAAAGATAATATTGACGATGGATGATTGCCAACGTAATCGACCACACATTCTTGCTTAAACCCACTTGTTCCCCGCCCCTGTTAGAATTCCACCACCATGGTGGGTGGTGCCCACTTGCGCATCTATAGTATCACACGAAATATCCCGGCACAACCCTACACTCGAAATAAACATAATGTAATTCCAAAATCTCCGCGGTCCTAAATACACAACCTAAAAAAGCAACCCATCCCTCTTTCTACAAACCCACTAACCCGGCATCCCATCACCACACCTCACACACACCCAAAAAAATACAGCAGCACCTACAGCGCCGCATTAAAAAAATGGGGAACACCCACCCCCCACAAAACGAGTAAAACACTAACACAGAGCACCAGCATAAAATGCAGGAACTATTCTATAACAAAACACAGCCCGAGCACAAAAATTATACAGACACAAAACCATAGAATACGCATTAAACCCCCACCAAAGTTGTATTTCTCACAACCCCACCCAAACCTCCCCCCTAACCTACCCCAAAACAAACCCCAACAACCACTCCACCGAATCACCACATCCCACCCACACACCCCCCCTCACACCAAAGCTCAAAACCACCCACCACCCACCCCCCCCCCCCCCCCCCCCCCCACCCCCCCATAGGGGTAGACCCCCCCCCCCCCCAACCCAACCCCCCCTCCCCCCCCCCCCCCCCCCCCCTACCCCCACCCCCCACCCCCCCCCCCCCCCCCCCCCCCCCACCCACACCCCCCCCACCCCCCCCCCCCCCCATCCCCCCCCCCACCCCCACCCCCCCCCCCACCACCCCCCCCCTCCCACCACCCCCCCAAACCGGACCCCCCCCCCCCCTCCCCTCCACCCTCCCTTCCCACACCCCCCCCCCCCTTCCCTCACCCTCCCCCAAAAATACCACCCCTCCCCCACCACCACCCCCGACAACCCCGGCACACCCCCCCATCCTACCCTTTTCTGACCCCCCCCCCCCCCCCCCCCCCCCCACCACCCCCTTCCCCAACCACCACCCCCCCCCCCCCCCCCCCCTCCCCCCCCCCCCCCCCCCCCCCCCCCCCCCCCCCCCCCCCCCCCCCTCCCTCCTCCCCCCCCCCCCCCCCCCCCCCCCCCCCCCCCCCCCCCCCCCCCCCCCCCACCCCACCCCCCCCCCCATCCCCCCCCCCCCCCCCCCCCCCACCCCCCCCCCCCACCACCCCCCCCCCCCCCCCCCCCCCCCCCCCCTACCCCCCCCCCCCTCCCCCCCCCCTCCCCACCCATAATCCCCTATGTGTATTTTATCCCCCTCACCCCCCCCATAATCCCCCCCCCCACTCCCACCCCCCCCAACCCCCCCCCGCACTCCCCCCCCGCCCCCCCCCCCCCTCCCCCCACACACCCGTACCCCCCCACCCCCCCTCCCCCCCCCCCCCCCCCCCCCCCCCCCTCCACTCACCCCCCCCCCCCCCCCCCCTCTCCCCCCCCCCCCCACCCCCTCCCCCCCCCCCCGCCCACCACCCCCCACCACCACCCCTCCCGCCCACCCGCCCCCCCCCACCCCACTCCCCAACCCCCCCCCCCCCCCCTCCCCCCCCCCCCCCCCACCCCTCACAAACCACCCCCCTACCGCCCAGCCAACCTCACCCCGCCTGCGCCACCACGCCCCCACCTTCCCACACCCCACCCCCCCCATCCCGCCCCACCCCCCCCCGAAGGTACCAGCCCCCGCCAAGCCCCCGCTCCCGACCCCCCTCCCCCCCCCACCACCCCCCCCCCTACGCTACCCCCTATCGTCAGCGAATCGTGAAAGAATACACTGCCAACTTGTATATTATTTATTATTTACAGGCTTCAGGCTTCCTTCTCTGTTTATTTCTGTGTGTAGTCATAAGTTACTCTAAACTATGATTTCTTTTTTTTTGGTTCCTTTCACCCCCTTTGATTGTTTGGTGAAGGCTATGGACCCCTTTGATTGTCTTTTAAAGGCTATTGACCCCTTTGATTATATTATGAAGGCTATGGGCCCCTTTGGTTGTCCGATGAAGGCTATGAAACCTTTTGATTAGCTTTATGAAGTCTATGGAGCCTTAGATTGCCTTATGAAGGATACGGACCCCTTAGATTGTTTAATAAAGGCTATGAGCCCCTTTGATTGTCTGATAGAAGACTTTGGATCCCTTTGATTGTCTGATGAACGCTTTGGGCCTTTTTGATTGTCCGATAATGGCTATTGATCCCTTTGATTGTCTTATGACGGTTATGGGCCTCTTCTTGTGGAAAGATTGTAGATAACAGCTGAATAAAATAAACTTTTCATTTTAAATTTTGGGTTATGTTCCGTACCATTTGAATGGGAGGTCCCGTGTGCAAACTGCGCACGTTAAAAACCCTTGGCAGTTGGAAATCTTAACGAGAAGGCTATACGACCGCTGCCTTGGCAAAAAAATTTACAAAATTAGGATCCCTACCCGCTACAAAAATATTTATAGAATGTCTGATTTATGTATACACATACTAGGATCCTCGCTGGTACTACGGAGTTCGTGCACTGTGCTGAGATCTTCCTTGTGTGATGTAAGGTTGGAGATCGGTGTCGTACAGATAGATTGAGAGTTATTTTTGTCCCGTCTGAGTAGAATGGATGGTGATAGATACGTGAGAAAAAGGTGTGAGATTTCACGGGTTATAGTTTAAGGAACAAAATATGTCTATGGGATGAGTACGTTTCTCTGTTCCAGCCTATCTATACGACTATAGTTTAGTACAAGACAACCTTGCCCTCCTCATACATATAAATATAAGTTTAACTACACAAACACACAGCTATGTGACAACAAGACACACATACGTGAAAAACTACAGTAAATTGGTCTGACCAACACACAAAGTTAAGTTTCTTTTGGTTGTTTATTATCATTTAAAACTTGACAACATCAAATGTCTAAAGAAAGATCAAATAAAATCAGATTTACATACATATGAAATAGCAGAATGAATGTGCCCTCCCCCTCTGGAGAAAAGAACCCAAAAAGTTAATAACCCAAAGGTCGAAGGTTTGCACTATGTTACAGAGTAGACAGTAAACAAGTTCCTACTATAGGCTACCCAATAAAGTTAACAAGTTTAAGCAAATCCAGTTTGGGTAAAGTCCGTGTAACAAAGAAAAATATTCACCTTCTCTCTTTCATACAGTGGCCACTCAATCACTCTTACCTACTCTTTGTGATATCCCTTGGAATTACAATTTTTCCTGACTATATAAAATGTCAGGTTTATTTCCAAAATTGGCCCCAGTCCATCCTCTGTCAAATAAAGACTAGTGAGGTGAACGCCGAATCTGGTGTGGGTTTTTCCTGGATGAACGAAAATGTCACCGCCAATAACTGGTGTAGAAACGTGATCTTGGGGTTCACAGTTAAAAGAGGAAAATACGCCCAGTCTGGGGAAACATCTGGTTGCTAAAAATGTTTAAATTGATTGCTGGATGCTATGCTTGAATACGACTGTCAGAAGTCGGGAATAAATGTTATTATTTCATACCCCAGTGGGCTGATAAACTGAAAGATATTGCTGGGTTTGGTAAGTCCGGTTAAATTTTACACGTTAAAATGTTTCTCATGTATCGTTGGCAAATACTTGCTCAACAGTGAAATTGGTTAAGCACAAGCCAAGAAAAGACAACATTAATCAATCATAAAAAGGAAAAAAAGAAAAAGATCGCTGGACGCCCTTGATCAGGTCTGCTAGGAATATATAAGAAACATTTA
This sequence comes from Oreohelix idahoensis, assembly GCA_024509875.1. NCBI lineage: Eukaryota > Metazoa > Mollusca > Gastropoda > Stylommatophora > Oreohelicidae > Oreohelix > Oreohelix idahoensis. The sequence goes on along the minus strand of JAMPIV010013696.1, from coordinate 37,023 downwards.
TGGAAAAATACTACTATTCTATATAGCTACATATATGCACACAGACGGGGCCAAGACGATCTCTTATCCACTCCGTAAGTCATGATTATATTTAAAAGACACACGGTGTCTTTAGCCTACCCTATCGCCCGTCGCTAGCGCTGAGTTTTCAGGTCAGATGAGTTATGCGACTCTCCCCCCTCTTGCTCGCGCTTACGATCAGCGTACAATGTCAATTATCAAAAACTATCGCCGGTCGTTAAGTAGCTATTAATTTGGTCGGCGTCTGATAGTTTAGTCGTTTGATATTAAATAATAGGCACTTATAATAAATAACACAATGAAATAAAACGTGAATTCTTTTCTGTCACTGTCAGTCGCCCCTAGCATTTAACCCAGTCAGCCAAAACCGTCTCTTCTTGTGTGAGAAAGCGTGTGGTGAAAATTAACATTATAACTGAACATCCAGTGTGAAATAGCTACGCGTTATTTTATTTCACTAGTTTTAACGCTAGAAAATCTAAGTGAATTATAATAGTAAAAGCTTAACACTTTTAATTGTTAAAGCTCACTCTTTTAAACACGTAAACACTAATTTCTATTACCAGAAAATCAGAATGAAAATCCCCACGAACGCTATTAACACATTTTCCACAATGGTTCTAGAACTACGTGTTTAGACTATCCAGAAATTCTGAGTGACAACTGATAGCAGGTTTAAGAAAACACAGTTTATATATCATTATGTTTCTCTGATCTATAGATGATGTTACTTTTCGCACTATTGTGTGAGTAACGGAGAATCAGAACAGAGTTCCCAGATAAAAGTTTACGGTCGGCCTTTCTCGGGCGTTCGACCGTCATCAAAAGACATATCCGTATAACGGGGTTCTCGAAGATTTTTGCCCGTGAATTAACATCAAAGCGCACTCGGGAAAATCCTGGATCTTCCCTCGTGGACTTCAAAGACTGTGTTATTCACGTGCGGTCAGTCAGGTATCGTATGATTGACAGATAAGCTCGCGTGATGAGACGAGGTAAACAAACCTGATTCGCTACCTGTTTTGACGGGCAGGTCACGAAAGTTTGTAAACGCTTCGTTTGTTTATGTTCAAAGAAAAGAGGCGTGGATGAAAAATAAGCTTGTGTGAGTAAGACAGGCAGAAAAATGCATAGTTTTGCTAGCAAATAATAGAACGCTAACGGGATTACAGAGACTGTCAGATTACTGTAATCTCTATTTCCATTATACGTCACAATCGGAGATGTGATGACGTTGTCCATGTGCAACGAAAGTGGTCCTTAAAAACAAACCAAAGAACCAAACTAACCAACTCTTTGAAACCGTTCACGTACCCGTCCGTAGACCACAGGTTAATACATCCGGCTTTAACCCAAGCAATGCTATTATGTTGAACTCATATTTCTCTTTGATTTACAAGACACGGTATTACGGTCTTTTTCTTGTGTTATTTGGCCTTTACTTTTGAATAGGAAAGTTAAGGTGGTGGACTGAGTCTAAAATAGGGTAGTTTCGAGTTTCTATATTCCAGAGTTGTGTGTAGTGTCGTAAGAATAACCACGACTAACGAAGCACTTTTTTCTGTGCCAAAGTGGGCACACTTCGGTTAAACCTGTTGATAGATTTACAAGGCAGTCCTTGGTCTGGAATCCCCAGAGAAAGAGAGGCAGAGGTAGACCCAAAAAACACATGCAGAAGAGAGCTAGAGACAGAAGTGACAATGATGAGAAATACGTGGAAAGAACTGATGGCACGTGTATTTTATGCGTGATGCAAATGTTGATGTGTAGTTGGCCAGGTATGCGTGTCGATGTCACCTGAACAGTGTAATGGTGCGGTGAAGATCTGGGTCACTCACGCTGACAACATACATGGTCCTTGTACGATGATGATGATGATGTGAGACATGGGTGTGTGCAGACGCGAATGCGTTTAGGATCATATATGGTATACAATGCACCCAGTCACACTCGTACAGAAGCCAATGATGGTTGCAACTACTGGTAACAGTTCATACATTTATTCACAGCACTAACAGTAGTATCACACAGGAACAGTCAATCCAGTACCTCTTTTCATGCGGTAAAATAGTGGCCATTACAGGCCTGGGTCAGCTGTGTAATAAGCTGACAACGCAGTCACTTCGAAGATTTTCCTTCCCCAGAATACAACGGACATTCACGTCCCACAGAAGCCAGTTCGCCACCCTACCTGACGGAAGTCTAATTTCGCGCTCTCCAACTGCGCATGGCACATAGCCCAGAACTGTTTACCTTTGACCCTATTCTCAAAGAAGGTCAAACCCAATGAATGAACCAAAAAGGGAGATAACCCCTAATCAACCTGACACAGCAAAGTTAAGACATAGTTCCCTAACCTTGACCAGGGTGAAAAACATACAACCAATAAATCGACGTTTGAAACTCCGTCAAAGATGACAGCAACACACGTGTTTGTTGAAGGTCTATGCACCTTGTGGAACTAATGGGTATTGATTGATTGGAGGTGGTCATGTGTTCTTTCACGATTCATTCCCATAGCGAGGCGATGGCGCATTTCGGATAGTCCCTGATTCGATTCCCTTGTGAGCATATCACTCTGTTACGTTTCTATTGCCTGGTGATCTTTCTTTTCTTTATTTAGAGATCTGATGGATGCAAATCGGTGCGCTGTCCAAAGTAACGCAACTAGCATAAGAATGAAAACTGCCTCTCTCCGCGTGGCTGTAGTGAACAGACGATAATGAAAGACAACATCATTATCAGTGGCGACACAGCAGCTGAGAACATCTAGCCTAGATAGATAACGATGTGACGGGGGCCTTTAGCCTGAATACTAATGATAAACACCTGCTCCATTTAAAATGTTAACCCATATTAGAAACTTTAGGCTGCGTAATTGTCCGCTCTAAAAACTTGATGGTTAACTATCCTGCACCAGGTAGTCGTAATGGAAAATAACGGAAAGATAAAAGGTCAAGGTCAAGGTAGTCCTGTAGCGGATACTGCCGTAATGAAGTGAAGTGTTAGAGACTTCATTATACTAGGTTCAATATGTGATGGGGTGAACGGTTCCTTTTCTCACTGCCTTTGCCTTCCCTAACTCAAGAGCAGAGTCAGGTAACCATTTCCAGCTTTGTTTATCGGAGGAAGACGTTACTTGGTTTCGAACATTCTACTTCTTCTTTGATTCTTAGCCGCCGACTGTCAAAGCAGTCAGTGGCCATCACGCCTAGCGGCGTCTTGTGGGGCAGTGTCACAGTGACTGTTAATTTATTTTACCATTCCGTTCCATTTGTTATTACTTTTTTAATGTTCGGGTTTCCTTGACATTTTGTAATTTCCTTTCTACCTTCGTAACCCAAATTTTTTCACCTTCTCAAACCCCACCCGAGGTTTGTTTACGTTCTGGCTGGCTTCCAGTACTAAATTCCTTCAACGGTCAGCGTAGCGGTAATATTACATCAGCGCACCTGTCTGACCAGGGGAATTTCTCTGGTCGCTTTAAGTCTTTGATCACGAGTGTAGGTGTCTGTGTAGAAACGGCCAGCTAGCGGGAGCTAACCGTTTGAGGTCTCGGGAAAGCAAGTTTGATCTTCGAAACAGGGAGAGATATCCCGCTGTTAGTCGTTGCGGTTTTACCCCTTAGATGAGCAAGGAGCGCATAACATTATGCATCGCCTAACTGGGGAACTTTCTCACGGGGTCTGTGGTCTCTGATGTAGTCTCTAGAGAAACCTTTTGTCTTGCTCTTTATTACGCATTACGCCGATACACCTGCAGAAATAGGCTAGCCAGGTGTCCCGGGTAGCGTTGTTCGTAAAGTATAAATCTAGAGAGTTTTAATAAGTCAAACACACTCGTAAATATTTCCTGGCCCGTAGATGGCCATATGAGACTAAGGCAGAGTTAGCACAGCAGAACTAGAATGTGTTTGCCTAAGTTCTTGTCATTTTTCGGGGTGAGTAGACATATCTTATATATGATATATTCATGTTAGCTTTTATATATATCTGATAGGAAAGTGACGTGAATTCATTTCTGAGGACTTCTCCTAGTAATTTGATTCAGTGATAATGTAGACTCAGTCCATACAAAGCTTACCATGGGTTAAAAGTCGGCAGAATTAACTGTCATTTCTGTAAGAAAATGTCAGAGGTGTGGATTGTTCACTTAACATTGAATAGTGAGAGGCAGGCACTATAACTCTGAATTATAGGAGAAAGTCACTTATTCCTGTTGATAGATATTTCTAGTGGCAAGGGAGAATCATTATATGCTTACTTGTGTAGCTAGACTCTAGCCATAACTTTCACAGAAAGCAGGCACCCGCCATAGATATAATTCTATCTTATGTTTAGTCACAACTGTATTATTATAGCAGGCTCATTGCATTTTTCTATGTATTCATTTTGGGGGATATTAATATTTTCCCCCAAGGGGCATATGATTTAATGTTGTAATGTCACATGATGTAATCTGTTTATGTAAATTCATTTAAATGGTTGTAAGATGAATAAGCATATCCATTCAACTGTAACTACAAGGTTAGGTTTCCTGTATGTTTAGTTGGAAGAAGAGGAGTAGTTTTTGCTGTCAGAACATTTACTGACAGGTACATGGATGTACAAAAGATATTAAGCCTATGCAGGCGCATGCTGATAACTGATAGAGTGGAAGGAGCGGAGCATAACTGGTTATATTACGTTAGTGTGATTTTATTGTTGGCTTAATGTAAAGGGTGTCTCTTTTGGGTCTCAGTTTCAGGGATACCGAATCGCTAGAGCAGACTCCAGTCAGGCGAAGAACGTCATATTCTCTTCGATCTAGAGGGTTTCTGAATACAGCTAGCGTCACGAGTTGTCAACCCCATTCCTGAACCAAAACCCTTTGTCAACGCCAAGTTAAGCTCACGCAGTGTAACGAGCCAACGCTAAATCTGAAATCATCGGTTGCAGTAGTAGTCTCCTACTCGCCTATTGATCGCCAGTCAGAGCATGGCGGCTTCCAGCATATCAATCAGCCCAGCGTCTATAGCAGAATTTCAATCACCAGCCTTTGTGTGCCTAAACGGGGCACTCAGTCAAACCAGCCCAAACCGGATTTAACACCCAGTACGCAAGCCAATTCTAGCGCCGGATAAGAGCGCCTGGGACTCTTTGTCCTCAAGTAACTTCGTCTGGTGTATTTCTGGGTTATGTAGAACCTCGCACTTAGGAGCGGCCAGCCAAAGATAGACAGAGTTCCAGCCCCCCTCACGCAATTAGGGGTCACCAACGTTTAGCACCTACAAGGAAAGTTTTGTATTTCACTTCATTCACCTTGAAGGATATTTACATGTAAGACACTTTTCTGGAGCTAGCACCTTTGGTCCCACGAAAGCGGACAGGCTGTCGCTCAGTTTGTTTATTTGGTCAGCAGGAGAGATAGACAGAGTTCCAGCCCCCCTCACGCAATTAGGGGTCACCAACGTTTAGCACCTACAAGGAAAGTTTTGTATTTCACTTCATTCACCTTGAAGGATATTTACATGTAAGACACTTTTCTGGAGCTAGCACCTTTGGTCCCACGAAAGCGGACAGGCTGTCGCTCAGTTTGTTTATTTGGTCAGCAGAAGATAGACAGAGTTCCAGTCCCCCTCGCGCAATTAGGGGCACCAACGTTTAGCGCCTACATTGGATTTACAGGTTAATTCCATCACCCATGGAGTATATATTTACGTAAAGACACTTCTTGGAGCCAGAGCCTTTGGTCCCACGAAAGCGGACAGACTGACACTCAGTTTATTCATTTGGTAAACCGGAGGTAAATAGAGTCTTCCAGCCCACCTCGCGCAATTAGAGGTCACCAATGATAGCACCGACAAGGACAGTTTTGTAGGTTTATTTCATCCCCTTAAAGGATATCTACATGTAAGACACTTTTCTGGAGCTAGCTTTTGGTCCCACGAAAGCGGACGGGCTGACACTCAGTTTATTTCATTTCTCTGTGTTCTACGGGTTTTATGATTGGTGGTGTGTGTATTTGTTGGTGTATTTTGCATATTTTTGATTATTGATGACATTTTATGTTCTTTGTGCTGATATGCATTATTTTCATGCTTTTCTGCTTTAATAAAGTTTACACATTTTATTAATGCGCTGTTCACGACCCTTCCATCCATAATTAACCTTGTTTTCAAGCTCTTTACTATAGATTCTATTTATTATCCAGAGAAAAGAGGAAGAGCAGGAGGTGCTTAGACTATAAAAGTGAGTTGAGGCTTGGAGAGAGAGATAAATTTAATAAATCTTTTTCCAGGTTGTCTCAAGTCCATCTCCTATTTACACCTTATCTACGTGTAATCTATAACTCTGTCAGTCCACTATCCCTTGTCGATTTCACTACTATTGTCCAACTCGACAAACTACTCTTACACTTTAACTCAACCACGACAGGCAGCAACAAACTGCTTCCACTTTGTTCGGTCGGCGGCCATCCTTCGTGCAGTGCCTAAGCTCTGGTTCATTCTTTGCATCTCGGCATCCACAGTTCTCCGCCAAGTTGTTTTTGGTCGGCCTCTCTTTCGCCTTCCTTCAAGGGTCCATAACATAGCTGTTCTTACGATGGCATATGGGTCTCTTCTAAGGACGTGGCCAACCCAACTCCAGCGTCTGCCAGCTATGATGGTGTGCGTGTCCTCTTGGTTGCTCCGAGTAATCAGTTCTTGATTGGTGATGGTATTCGGTCAAAAGATTCGGAGAATTTTCCTTAGGCAGATTGTATGGAAAGAGGACAATTTCAAGGTTTCGAACATGGTAACTTAAAATGCCTCGAGACACAAGCGTTCATACCACTCTGACATCCTAAAGCAGCCATATACTGTCAAGGTATGAGAGCTATTTGTTTCGTAATTGATAATCAAATATGCCCAAGAAACAAGACAAGTAGCAGTGGAGGGCCAGATTAAGCCAAGAATGGTCTCTAGGCTTTTTGGAGTCTGGGCCCCCCCTTCACCTAATAGACAATAATTTTAATATTTTTGCTCAAACCCCTCGGCATGGTGATGGTATATAGGAGTATTATTAGTAAACTGGTATGTTAGTTTGTTAGCATTGCTTACCTCTTTTATTAGTAACAATTTTTATTAATGTTTATTAGTATTTTATTTTTATTATTAAGGTAAACACAATAAACACATTTTATTGAAAACATCTATGCATTTTTTATTTGTTTTAACTTATGCACGGGCCCTTAAGAGCTCCAGGTCTCTAGACTTCAGCCTACTTAGCCTGATGGGTAACCCGGCCCCGAGTGGAGCGTGAGGTGCGGAGAAGGGGCTGGTGTTTAATAGTACACACATTGAGAAAATTGACTGTTACTAATACACAGCAGAACTTGTTCTGGCATACGCAGGGTAGGAGAAATAGGTAACAGGTGAAGGAAGTCCGATAACAGAGATAGCCGTAGTTGAGTGAAGTGTTAGAGACTCCATCATATTGGGTCCAGCTTTTTTATGAGGTGGATGAACAGTTCCCTTCTTTGTAGTTTTTTGCCTTCCTTAATTCAAAAGCAGTCAGGTACCAATTTACAGCTGGGTAGATTGGAGCGTGGTGCCACCAGGTTTCGGTTCTGGAACCTGGTAACTGTGTAGCGTGAGGAAAACGCTCTAACCGCTTAGCCAGTCGGACGTTCAGGAGAAATAAGATGTAACGGAGTCCCATAGCAGATACGGAAGTAGGAGAGTGACGTGTTAGAGAATTCACTTTACTAGGCCCAGCTTCGAGTGCTGGAGATGATCAGTTCCCTTCATCACTGCCTTTTCCTTCCGTAACTCAAGAACGGAGGCAGGTACCCATTTACAGCTGGGTAGACTGGAGCGCGACGCCACAGTGTTTCGAACCCGGCAACTTTGCCGCACGAGGTCAGCGCTCTAACCACTCTGCCAATGTGACGGCCTAGGTGAAATAGAAGACAAAAAGAAAACAATTAATGAAAACACGCGTGGAGAAGGGAGATTGAAACAGGCTTAAAGGGATCGAAGACATGCAAAGCCATTCAACAGACGGCACAGAACACGAGAGCTTGTGGTGAACGAACGAACGAACGAACGAACTTTTTTTTCGAAGGGTAAAGAATTGGGCGCGCAGGCCCGTCTAACATTCTGCCCTTCCACTCTCATTAATCTTGCATACTATATCCTTTCATTCCCACATGATGCTTTAAGCATTAATTTAAAGGCATGCAACATTATAAAGTTACCATAACAGCATTCATTTACATTATGCAATCATAATTTTTTTTTAAATGAGTCGGTTTTTTTTTTTTTTTGAAGCAAACAAGCTAGTAATTGGGGGAAAAAAGTAATAATAAAATAAAATAAATAAAACAATAAATAACAATAAATAAATTCTGTATACCGACACTCACTCATGCGGTCAATCCGTCTACAATTAATCTGTATTTTTGAATGTGTCATCAATCATCAATACAAAAATTACATAAACACATTCTCGCTTATGTCCATACATTCTTGGTGGAAAATGAAATAATAATAATAACACTTTCTTACGCACTTCTGTGGCAGGAAAAGTCTTTTAGCAGTAAAAAAAAAAAATAAAAAAAAAAATAAATAAAAACAGTTCACATTTCTAAAGTACAGTGGTATGCGGGTACATTCCATTCTCACGACTCACATTTCTAAAGTACAGTATTATGTGGGTACATTCACACATACATTACATTATATAATAATATTTTAAAGTGAATATAATAATGATATTACATGGATATAAAACAAATTATTCACACACAAAAAACGAGCGGAAGAGGAAAAGAAATGTTGACCTATGGATGAGATGTTGACAGGCAAATGCTGTTTCTATGGGGGTAGATAATCAGTGTTGAGGAAGTGTTTGAAAAGTGCTTTGTTAAAAGAATATTGTGTAGGTAGGCTTTTTAGGTGGTGTGGAAGGCTGTTCCATAAGTAGGCACCAGAATAGGCTAGACTCTTTTTGAACAGGTCGATCCTAGGTTTGGGCAGACGTAACTGATGTAATCGTTGTCCCTCCCTAGCTAGCTGGTACGTCTTTTGTGCTAAGTGTTTGGTTAAATTCCGTACATGGGAGTTCCACGTTAAGTGCTGGTCAATCGTGATTCCCAGAACTTTGTGTTCTGTTACATGTTCAATTAGTATTGATTCCGCGTGTAGCTGTAGCGATCTTTTGGTGCAGCTTAGGAGTTTCTGTCTGGTGGTAATCAACATAGATTTCGTTTTTGTTTTGTTTACTGGCATACGATTCACATTACTCCATTTTGTTAGATTGTCTACATCGCTTTGAAGAGTCATTTCAAGTGCCACGCAGTCATTGTCACTAGTGTAGATAGTACAATCATCTGCAAAGAGGTCACAAGTTGAATATTTTAGATGTAGTGGCAGGTCGTTGATGAACATTGCGAAGAGTAGGGGCCCAAGAATAGAGCCCTGCGGTACTCCTGTAACTACCTTCGAGAAATCTGATGCCGAGTTGTTGTGAAGCACTAACTGTTGTCGATCTGCCAGGAATGATTTGATGATGTTTAGTGGATTAGGGCCTATTCTGAGGGTTTCCAAATTTTGAACCAAGATAGTGTGGTCAATCATGTCAAATGCTTTCTTGAAGTCGACAAAAACAGCACCACATAATTTTCCATCATTTATGTTCGACAGCCAGTTGTCTGCCATTTTGGTGAGAGCTGTGGGACAGGAATGTTTGGGTCTGAAACCTGACTGGCTATCAACGAGCAGTTTGTTTGTTGTTAAGTGTTGAAATGTGGTGTTGTAAATGTGTTTCTCTGGTGGTTTTGAAAGAGATGATAGAAGGGATATTGGTCTGTAGCTGTTGGGATCGCTATGTGAGCCAGATTTATAGAGGGGGTACACTTTGGCAGATTTAAATGCTGTGGGGAAGTAGTTGTGTGCAATACATTGGTTGTACACATAGGTTAAGGAGTCGCAAATGATGAGCGCAGCGTAACGTAGAATCGTATTGCTGATACCATCAAGCCCAGATGAATTGTTGTTTTTTAATGCCAAGATATATTTGAGAACTTCATGTACTGTTAGAAAAGGAATATGTCTTAGATCTGTTGTGGTGTGTTCAGTGTTGCAGAAGGCTGTCAGTTTACTAATATCGCAGTCCATTGGCTTTAGTGTCGACTTGAGAAGGCTAATTTCTGTTTTGAAGTGGTTGCTAAAATGAGTTGCCGTGAGGGAGCAGCTTTTTGGTAAATAGTTTCGTGACTTTGATTTGTGTGTTAGTGTTCTAATGGCTGCCCAGACTTCTTTGCTGTTTGCTTTGTCTTGAATCATCTTTCTGAAATGTAGTTTCTTTTCCTGACGAATGAGATATTGTACTTTGTTTCTAAGCATCCGATACCTGCTGAAATCTTTGAGCTTATGTGCTTCGTCCCGCTCTCTCATTGTTGATAGTATTTCGTTGGTTATCCATGGGGTCTTTCTGATGTTTTTGACCCGAACCTGCTTTATAGGAACATGTTTGTCGAATACGTTGTTGAAAGTTTGTGTCCAGTATGTTATGGCTTCTTCTGGATGAGGAAGTTGGTACACGTATGAGAGAGGGGATATTTGTAGGTCTTGTAGGAATAATTGAATGTTAAAGTTTTTGAAATTCCTGTAATGGACTGTGATGTGTTTCGTTTTAGGTGCTTTAAACCCCTTTCTCGTCCAGGTACAGCAAATAGGATAGTGGTCACTTAATGATGTCTGTGGGACTGTGCATTCTATAATGTTTTCTGGGCAGGTCGTATAGATATGATCAATTAGTGTAGATGATGAGTCTGTTACTCTCGTGGGTTGATTGATTAACTGTATGAGGTTGTATGAGATGGTGATATCATTCCACGTGTTGTTTGATTTGTGAAGGTCAATATTGAAATCCCCCAGTAGAATAATTTCCTTCGAAGAAGCCCAAACATTGTCCATCATTCGTGAGAATGTGTCAAACCATGCAGTAGAAGAGCTAGGGTTTCGGTACAGGTAACCAATTAAAACGGAGGTCAGGTTGGGGAGTTTTATTTCCAGCCATAGACATTCAATGCCAGTATGTTCTAGATCATCACGGCGTCTGTACTGAAGAGATGTTGAGATGTATATGACTAGCCCTGTTTCATGTTGTCTGTTAGGATCCCTGCGAATGGTGGTGAATCCATTAATCCTAATTTCGTCATCTGTAATTTTGTCATTGAGACGGGTTTCAGAAAAACCAAATACAGTAGAACTCCATTTATCCGAACCCCAATTATCCGAACATCCAATTATCCGAACACTTTTTCCAGAAAAAAAAAAAAATCAGATGCCACAGTCACGTTAGACTAAAATTCTGAATCTTTTGATGCGGCAAACTTCAAATGTGTGCGAACAATTTGTAGAGAATGGGATGGCTAATGGTCGGTCGCTTACGTACAGGAAGTCAGTTAGATCATAAAGTCAGTTAATATCTGGTTTAAAAATACAGTGTACGTGTGCGTTCTAGGTAAACACTGGCTAAACAGACAGTTCAACTTAAAATAATTGTGTCTGCTACTACAGCAGAATAATTTTGGCGTACAAGTATTTCTCTGTGCGATATGGCATCTTCCAGTAGGCCTAAAGCATATAAAAGGAACCGCAATGTTTTGTCAATTGAAACGAAAACAGAATTTATCAAGAGACTAGGACAAGGTGAAACTGTGTCTTCACTTGCGAGGATTTTCAATGTTGGGAAAGCTACCGTCTCTGACATTAAAAGTAACAAGGATAAAATTATGAGTTTTGCATTGAAATTTGATAGTGAAAATGGGTCGAAGAAACGTAAAACCATGAGAAATGCGAAAGATGTGAAATTGGAAGAGGCTTTGTATATATGGTTTGTGCAAAGAAGAAGCAAAGGGGAACCTATCTCTGGTTCTCTGTTGTGTGAAAAGGCACTTCAGTTCAACAATCAACTTGACGGTCCTCCTGACTTTAAGGCTAGCCAGGAATGGTTAAGAAACTTTAAATATCGTCATGGCATACGAGAATTGGAGATTCAAGGGGAATCTTTATCTAGCGATGCAACTGCCGCTAAAAATTTTATAGAAACATTCTTGGCTTTTTTTGGAAGAAGAAGGTTATTCACTCGAGGATGTGTATAATGCCGATGAGACTGGCTTATACTGGAAATCATTGCCTCAAAAATCACTTGCATCTCAGCGCGAAGCAGCTGCCCCTGGGTTTAAAAAGTGCAAAGAGAGAGTAACAATTTTGGTAGCCGCGAATGCCAGTGGAAGTCATCGTTTACCGGTGCTAATGATCGGCAAAGCCAAAAAACCACGTTGTTTAAAGAATGTGACATGTCTCCCATTGTGTTACAAAGCACAGAAGAGTGCTTGGATGAATAGTGAAATATTTCTTGATTGGTATACAAATCAGTTCATCCCAAATGTGAAGAGGTTGGGAGAACAAGAAAAGAAAACTGGAAAAGTAATTCTTCTACTGGACAATGCACCATCTCATCCAGAGACGGATACATTGAATGCAGTTGATGCAAATTTTAAAGTAATTTTTCTGCCTCCCAATGTAACAGCACTGATTCAACCAATGGATCAGGGTGTTATAGCAAAGCTTAAAAAGATGTACAAGAAGGAAGTCCTGCGTCGTTTATTGTTGGCTGAAGATGAAGAAAGTGTGGTGGCGTTTTCCAAAAAGCTTAATCTCAAAGACTGCTGCTATATGTTAGCTGATGCTTGGACCACCCTGTCACAAGATAATCTCAACAAGGCTTGGAGTAGATTGCTTGGGAAAAAAGGAGGAAATGAAACTACTGCAGTGGACACAAATGATGATTGTATAAATGAAGTTGTGGAACTGTTTCAAGCAATGCCCGGATTTTCGGACTGTGACAAAGATGATGCACACATGTGGCTAGAAGATGATAATGATTCTGGTTTTCAGTTTTTGAATGACGAAGAAATTTTGTCTTTTGTGCAAGAAGAAAACCAAATACATGTAGTGACCGATGATGAAGACACCTCAGAAGTACATGATGTACTTGTAGATTATGAAGAAAAACCAAAACGTCGACCAAGTCCTGAAGAGGCCTTTATAGCACTAGAAACTGCGATGGCTTGGTACGAGCAAGAAGATGACAGCTGTCCTACACAGCTTCTGCTGTTGAAGAGAATGCGGGACTTAGCAGCCAAAAGGAGACTATCCAGTTTGGTGCAAAAGAGGATTCCTCATTATTTTAAATAGTGGGCTACATCTGTGCAAGTACATATATACGTAAGTTGCGCCTGGTTTTGAATCGTTTGTAATGTTATTTTGAAAACATTTCTCTTTCTTAACAAAAATAATTAATACAAGAAGTACATGCACTGCAGTGTAATAAAAGATTTTGGTGATACAGTGATCTAATACAGTGTGGGTATTATTATTACAGTACAAGTAAATATGTTTTATAGTGTATTTTCCTTGTGATGGTTAATTATTTTTAGAAATATGTGTACATGTACTCGATACATTATGTAATCCAATTATCCGAACATTTGATTATCCGAACGATGCTCGGTCCCATGGGGTTAGGATAAATGGAAGTCTACTGTATGTAGAAGTTTTGTTGGAGGGAGGTGGAGACTTCAGAAAGCTTACCTAGCAGGTGGTAAATGTTTAAATGACCAATTTTAAGCCCTGATAGTTTAAGCCATGAATTAGTGGTATTGCCTATATTTTGATTAGAGTTTTTGCACTCGGACATGATAATAGTCAATAGGAAAGAAATAATGAGGGGAGTAGGAATGAGTAAGAAGCAATAAAATTGGTACACAATGGTTTATACAAAATTGTAGACAAGTAATAAAATATGCACTGCTAGAGTCCGTGGACACTGTTTACAGTATCCTAATCTTTGCAAAAAGTGTGGTTTTTATCTTAAAACACAGTCTGTTCCGAACAAAAAGGAATATTTTTACTTCAACCCCAGTCAATGTAGAGAATTAATCTTTCCGGGACAGTTAAAGGTCCACGCTGTGACTTAGTTAGTTAGTTTTGTGAGGATTTCCTAATTTTCCTCAATATGAAAAAACGAAGGTGCAGATGTATAAAAGATGTAAAAGAGATGTAAAAGAGAATGGTGAGCGTAGGAATGAGAGGAATAAGCACAGAGATAATAATAATAAGAGAACAATAGTATTAATACGATAGAGTTATTACTAAATCGGAAACAAATTTAGATACGCCCTGCTCTGACGAACAGAAAGAAATGTTTAAACAGACAAGGTAATAAAAAAAAATAAAATAAAAAAATTATTAACATCCAAAAGTGAAAGTTAAAAGTTCTACGCTGATACTCAGCTATGTCTTTTATCTCAGGACAAAGGTCATTAAAGTGCTTCCGAAGAGAACGCGTCAGGTCGAATGTTACACTGCAAACTTGTTTTAAAAAAACAGTTTTAAGTTGCTTGGTTTTAATCTTGTTCTGTAGAGCCGTTTATAGACATCTGAAGAGCCTGCATTAATATTTCTGGACTATATTGAGTCAGTTGCCGTAAAACGGATGAACTGTGAGAATTCCGTTCTGGGCGGGTGGAGACGGGGTGAGAAAACTCCCATTTTCTTGCTGTAGTTCCTGCGTTGCGATTAAGTGAATGGGTGTTACTTGTAGTCCAATCTGTCCATCTGTCCAGTGGTGTCTGTTGTGCAGTTAGCAGCTGGCGGGACTGTTGTGGCGGATACATTTGGTCATAAAGGTTAGCGTGGGAGGTGGGCTTAAATGTAGCTTTTCTAGATACTTGCTTGTCAGCTGAGGACGGTGATTGATGGTTATGAGCTGTTGTGCCTGGGTTTACTAAGTTAAGTGTATAATTTGTGTCCCTGGTGAATGAATGTGTGTGTTTCTGGTGTGTCCTCTAAGGAAACTTTAAATTTTTGGCTAGGTAGCTGGTCCCTAGTTTAGAAGTGTGCACCTGATCTCTGTATAGCAGTTTTTTGGCGCACCTGACTTAGATGTGAAAAAGGGTGTGTTGTTTATGAAAGACGTGTTATGTTTTGAACAAAAAGTGTAAAGCACCTTGTTGATATCCACAGTTTGGCGTGCTTTACCATAGCTGGGTGGAATAATTGAAGAAATATATGTGGATGTGTTGGGAAATTTTTGTTTTATGGTGTCAATCATTCTGGAGATGTCTGATAGGTTAAGAGTGTGTCCATTTGTGCTGTATAAGTTTATAAACTAATAAAACGGTATGGAATCAGTTTTACAAATAACAGTTCACATGAGACAAGGGACGTTTCGGGTTTTACCCTTCGTCAGCCACAAACAGGTGACAAAGACAAAAATTGCTAACCCTGGTAGGCCTATTGTTTCAGCCTGCTCTTGTCCCACTGAACGTATTTCTGAATTCCTTGATAGTATTTTCCAGCCTTTGGTCGCCAATCTGCCTTCTTATTTGAAAGACACTACTCATGCTATCACTACCTTTGATTCTATCAGATTCACACCTGATCGTACTTACCGTCTTTTCCTTCTAGATGTTTGTTCCCTTTATACTTCTATTCCACATGCTGATGGTCTTAAGGCACTCCAATTTTTTCTCGACCAGCGTACTGATCTTACTATAAGCACAGGTCCGCTTCTTCGCCTTGCTGAGTTGGTTCTTAATCTCAAATCTTTTGAGTTTAATGGCCAATTCTTCAACCAAATCAGTGGCGTTGCTATGGGTACAAAGATGGGCCCTAGTTATGCTTGCCTTTTTATGGGCCACTTTGAATATTTGGTCTTTCAAAATTATGATGGGCCAATACCCGAGTTTTACCGCCGCTACATTGATGATGGTATTGGCATTACTGACATGTCTGAGGTAGACCTCCGTCGATTTATCGACTATGTTGGTAATTTCAATCCTGCCATCAAATTCACTTCTGAAATTTCTACGACCTCAGTGAACTTCCTTGACATCACTGTGACTATTAGCCCTATTGGTCTTAAAACGTCTGTCTATTATAAGGCTACTGACGCTCATGGTTTCCTTCTTTATACTTCATCGCATCCTCTTAGCTGTAAAAATTCCATTCCCTTTTCTCAACTTCTTCGCTTGCGTCGGTTATGTCACGATGACGATGATTTTCATCAGCGAGCTCAAGAGATGCTTGAGTTCTTTCGCCGACGTCTTTATCCAGAACATGTGTTATCTGATGCCCTTAATCGTATCACACGCGTCACTCGTCAGATGGCACTCACTACTAAACCTTCTGTTCAATCTGACAGACTCAAACTGGTTCTAACTTTCCATCCTCACTGCCTGGCGGTAAAGAGAATTCTGTTTCGACATCTGCCTATTCTCAACTCTGATCCTGATACCAAAGAGTTATTTCGTGATACACCTTTGGTAGCTTATCGTAGGGATAGGAATTTTAGGGATATTCTTGTACACAGTCGCTTGCGACATTCTAGCCCATCTTACTTTGGTACTAAACCGTGCCAACGCCGGATATGCAAGACCTGTCCGTTTGTACTCCAAACTCAGACAGTCACTTTTCCTAAAGGAAAATTTATCATTAGAGAGTCTTTTACGTGCGAATCCAGAAACCTGATTTATGCTATCATCTGCAAGAGATGTTGCATGACCTATATTGGTGAAACTGGTAGGCGTTTGGCAGACAGGTTTCGTGAACACTTGAATGACATCTATCAGGACAAACATTTACCGGTGGCCCTTCATTTCAATAGACCTGACCATTCAGGTAATTCCGATATACATGTCACTGCCCTGCGTTCATGTGCCGGTAATGACAAGACTCGCTTTTCGTTGGAGAATCGCCTTATTTTTAAAATGGGCGTTCTAGCTCCCGGCGGTTTAAATATACAACATCATTTTGCATAAATTCTGGTAGCTTTTCTCTTTTTCATTCTTTATTCGTTGTCTTTATGATCTATCTTCTTGTGTTTTTGCTTTGGTTCGTTTCGTATCTTTTTATATCTCTTGTTTTGTCGCTATCGCACGTCACTTCCTTGCGAATTCTGTGACAAGAGACTCCCGGCGGTTTAAATATACAACATCATTTTGCATAAATTCTGGTAGCTTTTCTCTTTTTCATTCTTTATTCGTTGTCTTTATGATCTATCTTCTTGTGTTTTTGCTTTGGTTCGTTTCGTATCTTTTTATATCTCTTGTTTTGTCGCTATCGCACGTCACTTCCTTGCGAATTCTGTGACAAGAGACTACCGCTTTCTTCCACGGATTCTTTGCATCGAGCTAAGCTAACTTTAACTAGTTCCACAGTTTTGTTTATTCTTCTTTTTTTTTCGTTTCGTTGGATTATTTACTTTCTTGTTTCAGTATTTCTTTTAGATTTTACGGTTTTCTTGTATTGTTATTGTTTACTTTTTCCATCTGCTTGTATCGCCCATTTGTTGTATGTTTCTCATCATCGTATAGTTTTGTAGTACCTATATGTAATTTTTGTCTTTGTCACCTGTTTGTGGCTGACGAAGGGTAAAACCCGATACGTCCCTTGTCTCATGTGAACTGTTATTTGTAAAACTGATTCAATACCGTTTTATTTGTTTATAAACTTATATTCCTTACCAGTTTTACTGCAGCCCCTTAATTTATTTACTTATACTATACTACCATTTGTGCTGTCGTTTATCCCTACGTGTATTGTTGTTTTCTTTATGTTGGTGTTTGTGTTGAGACGGCTTATTTCATTGATAACTCCTACTATTCCGGCTCCAGGTAATGGTATAACAGTGACTAGTTCCCCTGGTGTTGTTGACATTCGATCGCTGTGAATGCCATTTAGCAATGAGTCTCCTATAATAATGTTGGTTGTGTTGTGAGGAATGTGACGATCAGGATGTGGCTGCGGTCGTGTACGACGGCGTTGTTGATGCCATTGCTCGTTGTCTTGCAGTAGGTGGTCAGCAGAATCTTGTGTCAAGTGACATTGGAGTTTATGTGCCCTGTCATCTCCTTCTGAGGTTGCTGTTTCGGAATCTGCTTGTGCAGATAGGATTGACGGATTTCCAAATCGATTGCTAATTTTTACTTCAATTGGGAATGTTTTATTTGGTCCTAATCTTCTTCCTACACTGCTGCTAATGTCCTTATGGCTTTTAACATTATGATGCTGTCCTGGGCATGCTTTGTTTTGAGGAATGAGTGTTGGAGAAGGGGTGGGTAAGTTAAGTGGTGTAACTGGAGATTCATGATGAATTGCTTCTCGTGGGCTGTCAGTCACCTCCCCATTTTCTTTTTTCTTATTACTTGAAATAGGTTGGTGGTTTAGGTGATGAACCAACCTTGTGTTTTCTCTGCGGAGAGTCATAACTTCATGTCTCAGTGTTTCAAGCTCTGTTTTCAGTGAGCTTTCTATATCCTGCTTGAATTTTTCAATCACATTTTTCAGAGAACTTTCAATTATAGTTTCCAGCTCCTGACAGAAGTGTTTCTCTGTTCGTTGGCTTAGTTGTTCCATAACACACTCATTTGCTAATAGATATTTTGTGGAGCATGAGTAGACATCTGCGCTATTGACAGGCACTTTTGTTTGGAAAGTAGCTGTATCTGGGAGGCATGATGGGCTGGTCTCGTTCATATTGGATGGGTTATCTGAAGAATTGGGGAATACATCACTCAAAGTGTGGTTTACACTGACTTGGAAAGTAGCTGTATCTGGGAGGCAGGATGGGTTGGTCTCGTTCATATTGGGTGGGTTATCTGAAGAAGTGATGAATGCATTTTTCAAAGTGTGGTTTACGCTGACTTCAGTGGGTTGGTTGATGTGAACTTCTAGATAATTTATTGTGGGCTTTTGAGCTGTCGGTCCATTAGAGGTGGGTCCTGTTTGATCAAATATGGGTGGTGTTGGATCGAAAGTGGGTGTTGTTGGATCACAGGTTGGTGGTGTTAGATCAGGGGTAAAGGTGGGTCCTGTTGGATCAAATATGGGTGGTGTTGGATCACAGGTTGGTGGTGTTAGATCAGGGGTAAAGGTGGGTCCTGTTGGATCAAATATGGGTGGTGTTGGATCGAAAGTGGATGGTGTTGGATCACAGGTTGGTGGTGTTAGATCAGTGGTAAAGGTGGGTCCTGATGGATCAAATATGGGTGGTGTTGGATCGAAAGTGGGTGGTGTTGGATCACAGGTTGGTGGTTGTAGATCAGGGGTAGGAGGACTGGCTTCAATGGTAAGCTTGGTAGACTCGTCTCCTATCATTGTTGGAGAAGAAGTAGGATCAGTTACAATCATGGTTTTATCTAGAGCTGATCTTTGGAGGTGAGAAAATTCGACGTCCAACCATGTCTGTACGCACTCTGTCGCTCCTTGTGCTAAAATCTTATTTTTTGTGTGATACAGATGTATTGTGAGGAGGTCCGTGCTTATTTTATCCTCAACAAAAGCGTTTAGTTGATCGCTCCGGGTTTCAATGGAACAGCTTTTGTAGTATTCTAGGCAAGTGTGTTTGAAAATTTCGTAATGTTGACTGTTACGGAATTCAACAGAGCAACATTGACCCTTGTTCGTTTGTTTGATGATCAGATGTGGAGGGTTGCTCCAGGCGTGAAGTTTTCTTTGTATGGCTTTTTCTTTGTTAAGGCAGTAGCTCAACGACTGTAGAGGGGCGTAATCTTCCATCTCTGGGTGGTTTTACTATCGCTGATACGACGACGCTGTTCTCCCCGCTTGCCATGATCAAATTACATGCCTGAGGGCTGACAAGCCCTGTAATTTAACATTGTCTATTGTTCCCTAGCCAGAAGGTCACCGTCAAAATTTGGAATGTGTAACAATTGTTGAAGTAGTTTTCGATTTATCGACAAATGGTGGCAGGACACAATACCGTCATTCCATACAGAAAAAACACAATATTAATACGTGAATTTAACACAATTACAATATAAACAATTTCACTGTATGTCAAACAAAACCGCCAACACAGGGATGTATAAACCATCCATATTAAATGGGAACAACTTAGAATAAAATATCCAAAATGTAGAGCCAAATAAAAACACGTCCGCACATTGGAGCTCTCCCGAGTGAACTTGTTACAAGACTATGCTCGCATGGAGTTGAAAGGCACTGAATGCATGAATACCCTTACTGACATACTGAGTCGTTCTTCTTCTACCCTGGGGTGTAGAGATCCGCCAGAGAGAACGTCATATCATATCGTCTGTCTTTCTCCTGGCCTGGTTCCAATCTAGTCCTCGGTCATTTGGGGATTATTTAATGTTGTCCTCCCAGCGAACTCTGGGTCGTCCTGGAGGTATAGATCCCTGGTTCTTAGTTTCCCATAATTGCCGTGGTAGCCGATCTTCTTCAATTCTGCATACATGGCCAAACCCAAAAATTTATGAATACTCAAAAAAAAAAGGAGGAAAATAAATAATTTATTATTCCAGCACAAAATGGCAAACCTTGACTCCTTTAAAAACGAAAAAAAAGACTTATCTGGGCGCTGGCATGAGCGTTCGGCTTGCAGAGTAGCTACAGCGTGGGTCTCTCGCGACAGAGGTGTCAGGTTCGATACACGGTGGTGTTCTCTCTAGTCAACCCAAGTGTAATGGGTACCTGACTCTGTTCTTGAGTTAGGGACGCCAGTGACAGTGAGGAAGGGAACTCACCTCATCTATCGAATCTGGACCTGGTATAGTGAAGTATCTAACACAGTTTTCAAAACTTGTTCGGGTCACCGCCCTCTTGGCGCCCACAGCACAATTCCAGCGCCCCTCCATTTCCATGCATTACATTAAAACTATAAAGTGTGGAATATAAGAGCAACTGTTAATTCAAAACAGCGACACCTAATTGCTCTGTTAATTCAATTCTAATATAAAGCTACAGATAAGCTTATTTATTTAATTTTCTTTAAATATAAAACGTATTAAAAATACTTAAATACTTAATTTTTTGTTCCACTAACACTGCTATGCAATATTTGAATAGGATAATGAAGTTAGTTACTAAATATTCCCTGTACCACTTGGACTAGTGTCTTGTACCTGTTGGCATGCGTACCCCAGGTTGGGAGTCTCTACTATAGGGTGTATGAGAAACAGGGTCGAGGGAAGTTAGGGTGGACCGATGGGTTAGAGTTTGTTCAGGCCACGTTCTCCTTTTAAACGCTCACGTCGTAGCCTTGTAATCAAAACACTTTTACATTTAAGTGTTATATTAAGTAATATTGTTGAATTTAGCCTGTCATATCCTCCAACTACTCACTCACTACTGAACGCCCACAGCAGATACTGCCGTAGGTGAGTGAAGTGTTACAGGCTTCTCTATACTAGATCCAGCTTTATGAGGATTTACTCTATTTGGACTGAGTGGAGGGGGGAAGAAGATGCTATATTTAGATATCGGAAATCAGATTTTATTGTCTTTAATTTATTACACTACATATCCTAATTATAACCCATTGTCATAAATTTTATAAGATAGGTCTGAGATATTTATGGTCCTGTCCAAGCAGAGGTGATAGTAGTAACTATGTGAGAGTAAGGTGTAAGAAATAGTTTTCTTCACGAGGTGATAGTGTAAGAGAAAGAACAGTCTCTGGATTGAGTAATTTCTCTAATCCAGCCTCTCTGGATTGAGTAATTTCTCTAATCCAGCCTATCTTTACGACTATATTTAAATCAGACGCACTTTCTCTCCTTATACGAAATACAAGTTACACTGCACCCACATACACAATATTCTGTGACAAATACGCACAAACGTGAAAACAAACTATGGATAACATATATGGGCAGGGGTTGACCAACACTATAACTTAAGGTTTATTAAGTTTATTATCACTAGAAAATCACAACATCAAGCATCTACATCAATAAAGCATGGTTTACAGACAAAAATGTAATTAACCAATAGGCCCTCCCCTCTTGTAAAGGAAAACAAAGAAGATCCCAACAGAGGTAATTAACCCAAAAGATCAAAATTTAACAATAAGGTATTGAATAGTCAATACGGGAAAAAGGACAAGTTCCTAATTTAATCTATCCCGTAAATACTCAGGTTAGTGAGAGAAAAAAGAGGATTTGTATACTGGTGGTAACAAAGAAAAATATGTTTCTCTCTTTCTGTTCATTCACTTCACTCATACAGTGGCCACACTCATATTCGCTTACCCAATAGTTGTCGCAGGTATTCCATGGAAATAAACTCTAACAAGTACTAAGACTATACAGAGTCAGATTCTTTGCCAATTTCAGCCCCAGACTATCCTGGTTGCTGACTGCTAATTCCCGGTAGTCGCTGAAGTTGGTGCGTTAATTATTTTCCTGGATAATTCTCTTATCACTGCAGTTAGTTGGTTGGGATAAGTCTTCTATGTGGTGGTCACCATCATAGGAATAAATATATGTATATTGTTCCGATGTTGTCTAGCCTCTGGTGGCTGAGACACTCTGTGACGTGATAAAAAAATGTTAAAGGATAATAACCATCGGCTGTTCTCTGAGGTGGTGGCCGATTCTGAACAGTGAGTTCTCTTGAGTAAAATCCCGTGAAAAAAACAAACTATTGTCAGATGTCAGATAATTATATTTATATATTGCCACAGCGGGCCAATGAGATTAATATCAAATCTGGTAAGGTTCAAGTATAGCTACTTTACAGTTATTGGTTTTAATTTGGCCACTCTCATGAATGAAGAAAGTGGACCACGCAGGTCACAACTCGAAGACTCAACAACAAAGTAGTATCTCTGGATAGTTTGTACGATTATAAGACCGCTAGTTCGCAGGGTTTAAGATCAGCCGCAAAACAGAAAAATGAAGCTATCTCCACGAATCTAAGTAATTCTCTATGTAAAAAGGCTCTAAGATATCGAGCTAGATTATTTTCAAAAATTCCTGTAGCAACTGATAACTGAGTTTTGAGTAGATGGGCATATATACTGAAATAGCGCAATCTCGCTGGCGGATGACGAAATTCACACCTTGCGTACTCAGGGAAATGAGCGGAGGTTTCAGCGGGGATTTCTTTCCCAGATAAAGGATTTCTTCGTTCGCTCTGTTACCTGGTGACTCGACAACAAAGCTTTCAGATCCCGGCGATTGCCGCGCGTGTAGGGAACTTCAAACAGTTCTACCTTCCACGTGTTTGTTGTCGTAATCTGACAGCTCTGGTCCCATCGAGCTTTCAGGCAAACGTACTTGGCCCGTCCCCTTTTGAAGGAATGACAGTTAGAGATCTGAATAGCTGTACGTCAGCGCGTGGAACAAGACAAATAGGCGTGGCTAAAACTATGAGTTCGACAGCTAGCAAAGGCATGGCTTATGCGTAATAACCCGGGCATGCTAATGAGGGAAGCAAAGGTTGGAAACCACGTTGAACGAGTTGATTGAAAGGAATGAGGGGTGCCGGTGGGAATCAAGCGGACTGATCAATGTAGTCTATCTCATAACCTGTCACACCCATCAAGGGTTGAACGGGATAATTTGTTAAACATTTTAAAAAAAAAGCATTATGAGGTAGGGTGACTAGTTCCTTTTCTCGCTGTCTTTCGTCTTCCCTATATCAAGAGCAGAATAAGGTGCCATTTTACAGCTGGGTAAACGTGACGCTTCCAGATTTCTATTCCGGAATCCGGTAACTTCACCGAAATGAAAACCTCTACCCTCTTTTCCCTTATCTCTCCCTTGGATCCTCCCAACTCCCGCAGGGCGCGGTACCGCCCATTTTGGGAACCACTTCTCTAAAACGTCAGTATCCTAGGACAGTATCTGCTATTGGACTACCTTTATCTTTCATCTCTGCCATGTATAATACAATGGAACAAGGTCAGACAATCTAAACCAAATGGAAAATTCCTAATTCAAAGTTTTCGCAGTCTGTTAAGTCTTTCATAAAATCATCTGTATATCCAAATGGCAAGTCTAAAAAATTGACCGAAAACATCACACTTGCCTTCAGAAGCCAGATAATCATACACACACAAGTTGTTCCATTAGCGGTCTCATTTCATGCTTAATCAAAATTTGTGTGTTTACCTTGTCAAGCGTTGGACAGCCTTATTTTGTGCTCTAGTTAAATGTCGGTTAAAACTTGTTGTATCAACAATGGCTATAGACTGTAATAAACTTCAACAGGTAAACAACTCTAAGAGGGTAGAGGCTTTCATTTTGGTGAAGTTTCCGGATTTCGGAATAGAAATCTGGAAGCGTCACGCTCTAGTCTACCCAGCAGTTTTGTTTTGTTTTTTTTCCTTACGCCCGCTAATACTCGAGGCGAATCTCAGGTTATTATTAATGTCTAACCTGACATTGATTTTACGTGAGTATCCCTTTTTTCTTGTACAGAGACAGGTGTCCCTCGCCGATTTCGGAGGTACCCATTAGAGCTGGGTCGGCTCAGGAGCCGCCAGTCCCTGGTGGACGACACTCCTTCAAATGTCTCGTCAGGTCTCGAGTTAATCCAGTCCAAATCCCGGTCGGCGAAAAATCCTCAAATGCCGTCGCCCGGGTTTGATCCTGGATCACCCGGTCGCCAGAGCGGTGTGGTAACCACTACGCTAGCGAGGCTCCCAACCCAGCAGTAAAAAGGCACATAGTGGTTAGTGCACTGGCTTCCTAGCTCAGTGGTCTATGGTTCGATCCCCAGATGATGTGGGATTTTTTTAGGCCGCAAACGGCTCCTGGGTCGACCCAGCCCCAATTGGGTACCAGAGCAACTTCTGGGAAGGTTAAGGCGGCCGGCGTGATGCTGACCACATCACCCCTAGTGTGCCGACGGTCGAGAATATATGGGCCTAACACCATATTCCCAATATGCCTCAATGGGCGTGTAACGGGATCCTTTACCTTTTTTACCTCATAAAGCTGGATCTAGTATATCTACGGCAGTATGTGCTAATATTAGAGTTATCTTATTAGGTAAACCAGTCGAGCGTTCTGTTTTTACCCTGCCTATAAAAATTAAAAGGCATATATGTTTTACTTCACATAAGTCAAAAAATATATCGTCAGCGCGTACACAATATACCAATAAAATTCATGGAGTCGCGCTGATAAGATATGAGGTTGACTACTTATTACCCTGTGCATGGAAAACACATTTCAACCATATGATGGTTATAATTTGGATATACTGTATATATATATTTGTTAAATTGAAGTATACTTATTCTTTGGTAGATATATTCACATTTACTGAGGTCTTGCCTCCAGCACTCAGTTCATTTCTCGATGATACAATATTATAACCCCTTAAGGCCCAAGAGCTTCTATAATTGAAAGCTAAATTTCATACTTAACTCATGTTTCTAAGACTGAATACGCATTTTAGAATGTAACTTTCTATAAAAATTTGAAGGCCGTTCATTTGCTTATGAAATAACCCAAATTTGACCAAGTGGGAATTAATACGTGTTTTATTATAACACTATTATAGAGTTATGTATGCTGGGTCATATATGGGCCGCTGGGCCTTAAGGGGATTTATAGAGGAAACAGAAGTGAGTGCTTGGGTGTATTTACAGTTATTCTTCTTCTGTTTCCTTTTATGCTCCATCTGGAGCATTGAGCAACCCCTGCAGCTGGTCTCATGATATGATGGTTTCTGTAGCAACTTGTTTTTACATGATTAGATTGCCAGCCCCAGGTACAACCTCATCTCAGTCGCCTTTTATGACAGCCGTGAGGGAGCAGTACTACCATTCCGTCTTTGCTTCCACAGAGACCCTCCGTGACCTACATGTAGCGTGTACGGTTATGCGTATATATTGTCGATCCCTTTGTTGTTTGATCAGTCATAATATATGTTTTTGCATTGCGTTTAGTGTAAATGTAATACTCCAGACTATGCCAGTGTCAATCATTGTTCTAGAATCTAGACAGCCCCAGTAGTTTTTGCATGCATAATGTGTGACCCAAGACTGCGTGTCACACGCATCAGACCGTGGTCGTATAGCAGGTTCTGTTGTGCATAGTGACGACACATCATCTATGTAGCAAAAGTACCAACAATTCAATCAACAGGGCCGGGTCGAACAATAACTTTTTGCCGATTGACAGGACTGGCTCAGACAGACAGGGAATGGTCAAAAGTATACATGAGACATTACAGAGGGCTTCTAAATGGTGTGAGAAAACCGGCTCAAAGGTCAATCCCAACAAAGCCTGTGTGATGTGGCGGTGCTCCTTGAACAACTCCATAATGAAAGCAGATCTTCCAAACATTACCCTCAATAGGCGGGAAATTGAAAGTCAAGCTGAAATATTTTGGAGTATCGTTCGATCGCTGGTTATCGTACAAGTACCATGTAGAACTAATCATACAGACGTGCAAGCGAAGTCTGGCAGCCCTAAAAACAATGGCTTGTGCGTACGAAGAGCAGACAACTATTTCTTCTCTGTCATCCGCTAGTCATGTCAGTAATCGATTATGGGCTAGGAATACTCACGCTGTCATTATCACAATGTGAACGACTGGAACGCATTCAAAGTGAGGAGATGCCCTCATTGTGACGATGCGGTACATGCTTGGATTGCTGTTGATTAGATCCAGATATGCGGTGAACCAGGCTAAAGCCTGTATGCAGATAACCACAGACAAAATACACCCCCTGCATAAGAACATAGTTGACATCAAGGAAGCAGGAATAAACAGAAGGATGTCAAATATATTGCACAGGCAAATGTAACGACTGGGCAGGTGATCACAGTTGAAAATATAATCAAGGGGAAGAGCAGAATAAGTCAGGTGAGAACTGGACTAACTATGAGCAAGTCATCATCAGCCTTGCCAAGGAATGCAGAGCTTGGGGCAATAAAAAAAGCAGAGCTGGAAATTTATGAACCAATAAATGATCATGCTTCGGATGATGATGGCACTGTGTAGATTGATGGATCACTTTTTTGGTGGCCTGGATGCGCTGCTTTCCTTGTTCCTGTACTCTTTTTTTTCTGATTAAACTCTTGGCCTCTTCATCATCATCAGTTGCCATCTCCAACGTCTTCTGTCTCTTGTCTTGGTGGTGCACTCTGATAGACTCTTTCCTGTCCATCTCTTGATGTTATCTTCCCACTTATAGCGCTGTCTTCCCCTTGCACGTTTGCCTTCAACTCTCCCTTCTGTTATGGTATTCTGCAAGGTGTTATGCCTTTTTATGTGGCCAAAGTATTTTAGCTGCCGAACTTTGATCTCCCTCATTAGTTCTCTTTTCATACCTAGATTTTCTAGGACCTCCGTATTTGTTTTCATCTCTTTCCATGAGATACGCCCCATTCTTCTATATATCCACATTTCAAGAGCCCCAATTCTTTCTTCCAAATGCTTATTCATCGTCCATGTTTCCGCTCCATACAGAAATGCAGAATATATATAACACTTCATAACTTATGCTTAAATCAGGTCGAAGCAGCTTTCCACCTTGTTTCAAAATACTGCAAAAGTATCAAAGCAAGCACAGCAAATTCCGAGCCCGAAAGTGCACTGTTAAATAATCATAAAAGCCAGATTCATTCTAGCTAATCTTTCGTAACCCAATATATGGCAGCAACACACCTAATTATTATAGGCAAGTATGAACAAGTGCCAATGTTGGTATAACTTAATCTCCCATAAAATAGTCATAACATATACAGCAAAAGTACTCGCTAATTACATCGTATACCATGTCCAAGAAAGAAGGCAGCAGCTGTGTTATCCCCGTCAGCCGGTGGCATGAGTGACAGCAGACTCTGAATTATGCAGCATTTCCCTGAATCGAAAGACATAGGAAGTTAGATCACGTCCCGTTTGAAACGAATGACGGTCTTAGCTAGTAGACGAGGCAAAATTAATCAGTGAAGTTACTACTGCGGCTGTCTAGAACAATGATTGACACTGGCATAGTCTGGAGTATTACACTAAACTCAAGGCAAAAATGAAGAGAGCGGAGACAAAAATCAGAGATTAGAAAATGCGCGTTTGGACAGGAAATTCTGAGTCAAACTAGTCACAATCCCCATAGGAAGAAATCCGAGGGAGTAATATCGGGAGAACGAGGTGACCACATAATTGGTCCTCCTCTTCGAATATCAGAAAATGCTTCGTCAAGGAACTGGCGAACAGCTTGTCCCCAGTGAGGTGGTGCCCGGTCATGCTGGAACATAATAAAGTAGTTGGTTGCAGATTCTCCAACTGTGGTATGACAAATTCCCTCAAAACGTTAATGTAAACATCTGCATTAATTGTTATTCTTTGAAGAAAAATGGCACAGTGATGCGATTGTGCGTGATGCCACACCACTCATTAACCTTTGGACTATCTCTTGAAGCTCCCTGGTCCCATGAGGGTGTTCTGATCCCCAAATCCTGACACTGTTTATTCAGCTTTCCAGAGACATGAAAAGTTGCCTCATCATCACTAAAACAGATATGTTTCAAGATTTCAAGAAGTGTTAATCTTCACAAAGGTGGATCAGCACGCTAATAGCAAACTCTTTTCTTTGTGGTTTATCGTTTGGTTCAATCAGATGTTCTGGGCCTACCAGTTTTCTGTTTATCCAAAACACTTCCTGTCTGCATAAACGTTTTGTGCCACTTGTGAATAGTTGAACGTGATGGTGGATTTCTTCCATATCTAGTCCTGAATTTTCTCTGAACATGCGTATCTGACTTTGTTTCAATAAGCCAGGATACAAACTGTGCCTTTTCTTGAGAGGTAGCGATTTTCAATTACTAGTTTTTATACCACTCATTTATCCGAAACAACAAAAAATAGGTCAATTAAAAATACGAAACTTAATGTTTATTAAGCAACAAACTGCACAAACCTATCTCTTCATATGTACTTTTAATAAATTTTTGTATGAATTGTACTAAAACTTTATGTGCACCCTGCATAACAAAGATAAAGAACAGCAACATAGAGATGGATATACAACACAGACATAGAATAGTACCACAGAGATAAACAACACAGACATAGAATAGTTTCACAGAGATGGATATACAACACAGACATAGAATAGTACCACAGAGATGGATATACAACACAGACATAGAATAGTACCACAGAGATAAACAACACAGACATAGAATAGTTTCACAGAGATGGATATACAACACAGACATAGAATAGTACCACAGAGATGGATATACAACACACACATAGAATAGTACCACAGAGATGGATATACAACACAGACATAGAATAGTACCACAGAGATGGATATACAACACAGACATAGAATAGTACCACAGAGATGGATATACAACACAGACATAGAATAGTACCACAGAGATGGATATACAACACAGACATAGAATAGTACCACAGAGATAGATAAACAACACAGACATAGAATAGTAACACAGAGATGGATATACAAAGACAGAACAGCAATACAGAGATGGATATACAACAAAGATATAGAATAGTACCACAGAGATAGATAAACAACACAGACATAGAATAGTTTCACAGAGATTGATATACAAAGACAGAACAGCAATACAGAGATGGATATACAACAAAGATATAGAATAGCAACACAGAGATGGATATACAACAAAGATATAGAATAGCAACAGAGATGAATATACAAAAAGAGAAAAGCAACACAGAAATGGATATACAACAAAGGTATAGAATAGCAATACAGAGATGGATATAACCTAATCGGTTATATTAGGGCGCACGTCCAAACATAAAAGACCCTTAGGTCTGGGGTTAAACACACAGATGAATATCCAACAAAGACACAGAACAGTAATACAGTGGGTAGATATACAACAAAGATACAGAAGAACAACAACACATATACAACAAAGACATAGAAGAACAACAAAGCAGAGGATGAGTATACAACAAGGATATAGAACAGCAACAACACACTGGACGGGTGGACAACACAGATCTAAAAACTTTAATAAAAAGCTAGATTAATTTCAAAGGAAGTTTGATTCTGCCATCCTCTAATCAGAGAATATAATTTATTCATAAATGTATCAATGTGTATATATAAAGATCACAGGTCAAAATACCAATTTGGCATTTAGACAAATGAGTAAAAACTGTTGATGTTTTGAGGAAGTTACCAATTTTGATGATCTCATGAAATAGTAGTTTAAAAAAACTGCATCACCCTCAGCATAAGTGGAAGAGAAAGCATAATGACAAGTTATTAAGAACAAAACAACTGGCACCACCCCCTCCTTTGTAAAAAAAAAGTACATGTTCAAGAGAACTACCATACTGAACTAAAACATCTGACGGATCTTACAGGTTCTAGACAACACCTGACCCCTCTTACAAGTTCTAGACAACATCTGACCACTCTTACAGGTTACAGACAACACCGGACCATTCTTACAGGTTATAGACACTATCTGACCACTCTTACAGGTTCCAGACAACATCTGACCACTCTTACAGGTTATAGACAACATCTGACCACTCTTACAGGTTCTAGACACACCGGACCACTTTTACAGGTTCTAGACAACATCTGACCACTCTTACAGGTTCTAGACAACATCTGACCACTCTTACAGGTTCTAGACAATAATATCTGACCACTCTTACAGGTTATAGACAACATCTGACCACTCTTACAGGTTATAGACAACATCTGACCACTCTTACAGGTTCTAGACAACACTGGACCACTCTTACAGGTTATAGAAAACATCTGACCACTCTTACAGGTTATAGACAACATCTGACCACTCTTACAGGTTCTAGACACACCGGACCACTCTTACAGGTTCTAGACAACATCTGACCACTCTTACAGGTTCTAGACAACATCTGACCACTCTTACAGGTTCTAGACAACAACATCTGACCACTCTTACAGGTTATAGACAACATCTGACCACTCTTACAGGTTCTAGACAACACTGGACCACTGTTACAGGTTCTAGACAACATCTGACCACTCTTACAGGTTCTAGACAACATCTGACCACTCTTACAGGTTATAGACAACATCTGACCACTCTTACAGGTTATAGACAACATCTGACCACTCTTACAGGTTATAGACAGCATCTGACCACTCTTACAGGTTCTAGACAACATCTGACCACTCTTACAGGTTCTAGACAATATCTAAACCCTCTTACAGGTTATAGACAACAACATCTGACCACTCTTACAGGTTATAGACAACATCTGACCACTCTAACAGGTTCTAGACAACACCAGACCACTCTAACAGGTTCTAGACAACACCGGCCCACTCTTACAGGTTCTAGACAACAATATCTGACCCCTCTTACAGGTTATAGACAACATCTGACCACTCTAACAGGTTCTAGACAACATCGGCCCACTCTTACAGGTTCTAGACCCCAACATCTGACCACTCTTACAGATTCTAGTCAACAACATCCGCTCGCCCTTACAGGTTCTAGACAACTTCTGACCACCCTTACAGGTTCTTGACAACTACTATATATAACCATTCTGGCTGCCATTTTTGTTACATTGCATAATGCTGTTGTAGTATCAAAGGCTTAACTATAAGCTAACACGAGTCACGTTTAACTAGAAGCTAATGTCTTTCTTCTTTGATCCTTAGCTGCCAACTGCCAAAGCAGTCAGTGGCCATCATGCCTGGTGGCGTCTTGTATGGCAGCAACAAATTGCTTCCACTTTACTCGGTTGGCGGCCATCCTTTGTGCTGTGCTCCAGCTCTGGTTCATTCTTTGCATCTCGGCCTCTACAGTTCTCCACCATATTGTTTTTGGTCGGCCTCTCTTTCGCTTTCTTTCAGGGGTCCATAGCATAGCTGTTCTTGTGATGGCATCGGAGTCTCTTCTAAGGACATTGCCAACCCAACTCCAGCGTCTACCAGCTACATTGGTGTGCATGTCCTCTTGGTTGGTGATGGTATTCGGCTAAAAGATTCGGAGAATTTTTCTTAGGCAGATTGTTTGGAAGGAGGGCAATTTCGATATTTCCTTCTGTTACTCTCCAGCATTCCGCACCACAGAGAAGCACAGAAAGTACACAGCTCTCATATAGTCTTAATTTGGTGTCTGAGCTATAATGAGAGGACTTCCAGATGTTGTTTAGACTAGCAAAGGCTGTTCTTGCTTTATTCATTCTGTTGTTGATGTCTTTGCTTGTTCCGCTGTCTGGTGTAACTATGCATCAGTGGCATGTAAATGTATCTGTCTGTTCCAGCTTCTGGTTCCATACTGTTATGGGCTCAGGACTGCCCACATTGAGTGTCACGACCTCTGTCTTCTTTAGATGATGTTCACACTCACCTGTTGGCTATACTTATTCAGTCTATCTGTTTTTCTTGGAAAAGCTAACGTAAGTAACATTTATTATGTTTAACTACAGGGTATAAGTTAATACACATCACGCTTAACTAGAAGCTAATACAAGTCATGGTTACCTAGACGCTAATGTAAGTCTTGTTTAACTAGAAGCATATCAATGCAAGCCATCTTGAGTGTCATAACGATACAGTAACAATCCATTATATCACAGCCACATAAACATTAGTGGTTATTCTAAAATGTTAAATGACAGAGCAGTGAATAATCCAGCACTATGGTAACAATAAACAAAAACTGTCTGTCTCTGTTCTATGCCTTTGTTGAATATCCATCACTGTGTTGATGTTCTTGTAACTCACATCAGAACAGCATTTTAAATTGTGCTAGCAATCTTGCACGTTTTATTCACAGATATTTAAACAGCATGCAGTGTATCAATTCAAGTTGTATTGTGCTAGTGCCTGTTGTCTGCCAATCATAACAGTAATAGATGCTATACTGATACGGAATTTTTTTTAGTTTTCCAGTTTGCTTAGATTTAAAAACACAGGAATTTCTTGCAATGCTCCAGTTTGCTTATATTTAAAAACATAAGCGATAGCTTCATCGCAAAACACCAGTTTGCTTATATTTAAAAACACAGGCTATAACTTTCTCAAAATCCACCAGTTTGGTTAGATTTAAAAACACAGGTTACAGCTTTCTTGAGGTCCTCCAGTTTATTTACATTTAAAAACACAGTCTAGAGCTTTCTCACAATCCATCAGTTTGATTAGATTAAAAAACACAGGTTACAGCTTTCTTGTAGTCCTCAACTTTTTTTTAGTTATAAAAACTTAACCTAGAGCAATCTCGTAAACCTCCAGTTTGTTCACATTTAAAAACATATGCTAGAGCTTCCTCACAATAGTCCAGTTTCCTTATAATTAAAATCACAGTTACAGCTTTCTTGCAATCCTTTTTTTTTAAGATTGTTTAGTTTTAAAAGCATGTTCTAGAGGTTTTTCACAATAATCCAGTTTCTTTAGATTTCAAAACACAGGTAACAGTTTTCTTACAATCCTTCAGTTTCTTTAGTTTTAAAAAACAGCATAGGGGTTTGTTGTAAACCTCAGGTATGTTTTGATTTTAAAAAATGATACCTTCCACAATCTTCTCACTCATTTATAGTTAAAAACACACACTTGCAGCTGTCACTGAAAGCTGTTGGACCAACTTCTGAAGATAATCCTAGTAACAGGGAACTCCGTACAGAGCATTATAATAGGAGGTAATCTGATTATCAGAAAAAGTTCCTCCAATCAGACGAGTGCTTCAGCCCTTATATCTTCTAGATATATTAGAAATAATCCAACAATCTTTTCAGATCTGGTTGCGACTCAGTCTCTTGTTTCAATGTTGAGAGCTACTCTCTTCCCAAAGTTGTAGTCTGAGAAACATAAATCCTGGTTATCCAAAAGCTTTCTTGGATATGAAGTGGATATTGCGTACAGCCTCTGGCTGAACCCCTGCATTGTAATGTAGTCAAAAAGGCACTGTTGGTGAAGAAAAAATTTAACATATGAATAACAATACACAATTGTCCTGTATAGTTACAGTGTGTCTATGAGGAGACACAGAAACAACAGGTCCATGGCTCCCTCTGGCATGTCATAACAGGCTGCGCATGGGAATGGCAACCTCATTATGTAAAATGAACTGCTAGAGTGGATATTGGCAATTCACTCCCGTGGGTGCCGTTTGGAAGGTCCTGGTTCGATTCCCGGTAAGCCTATCACTTCTGTTGTTTTTCTGGTCTTCTACTTCTTTATTTCTCACTGAGTGCCCGATAACATACCTTTGTGTGTTGTTTGTTTATTTATTTACTGCTAGAGAAACCACTGTCACAAAGCCATATGAATGCTTCAGCGCAGGTTCCGGTGGCCCTCATGCTCCATATGGAACATAAAGGGATATAAATGAATGAATGAATGCATCAATGAACAATTAAAAACTGAGCCCTAAATAAAAAATATAGGGTCATTTTAATGAAGTAAAATAGAGGATATTTATCAGTTTATAACACATAAGGAAGGGAAACCCGAGGCCTGTAAACAGTAAATTAATATGAGACAAACATAAAGGTATGTTATTGGGCACTCGTAGGAAATAAAGAAGTAGAACACTAGACAACAGAAAAACAACAGACATGAGTGGCTTACCCAGGATTCGAACCCTGGACCTTCCGTGCGACAACCCGCCTAGCCAAACCTACCCTCTGTCCTGTTCTTACTGTTCTAAGTCTACTATCATTTACTGGACACAGTATTAAGGTCTTTGCCTTGTGTGGACTGGCCTATACTGTATAATAGGGGAACAACAGAAGTGATTGCGTCATTAATAGGCTGAACTGCCCATGGTAAACTTCCGGTGTTATGTTTTGCGGTTCACACTAATGACCTGTCATCGAAGCATCATTTTTTGGTGATGCGTAGATGGCAGGGAGGATAGTGTGATTTGCTTGTATAGCTTTGCGGGGTTGCCGCACGGAAGGTCCAGGGTTCGAATCCTGGGTAAGCCACTTATGTCTGTTGTTTTTCTGTTGTCTAGTGTTCTACTTCTTTATTTCCTACGAGTGCCTGATAACATATCATTATGTTTGTCTCATATATATTTATCAGTTCCATCTCATCCACCATAGGACTGAAATGATAAGACAAAGCCACAAATGTTGATGACAAGAACCAAACAAATGCCAGTGGAACAAGAGATGAGAAGAAGGCGTTGACAATGGATAGGATACACATTAAGAAAATGTGTTGATAGCATTACAAGGCAGTCTTTGTTCTGGAATCCCCTAGATAAAGAGAGGCAGGGGTAGAACAAAATAACACATGGAGAAGAGAACTGGATACAGAGGTGAAAATAATGAGGAAAACATGAAAAGAACTTGAGCTGATGGCATGGGACAGGAGGACTTGGCATGTGTTTGTTGAAGGCCTATTCTCCTTGGGGAGCTAAAGGGTATTGATTGATTGATTGATCTCATCCATGAAGAACCCCAAAAAAATTTTATGAATTTAAATGTCAACTTTCATAAAAGGGTGCTTGTGTAGAATAGAAGGATTGAAATGGTATGACAAGATCACTAATGTGGAACTGATGAAAAGAATTAGACAAATACAAGTGACACAAGATGTGAGAAGAAGAAGCTGAAGTTGGATGCACACTGAGACAACTAGCTGACAGCATTACACATCAGTCCTTGTTCTGGAATTCACAGGAGAAATTGAGGGAGATCAAAACACACATGCATATGAGAATTAGACACATGTGTGGTGGGTTTTGATGTTAAGAAGAATGGTGTGCGTATAGTTGTGCTTGAGTGAGATCAACTGTGAAGGTCTCTGAGGTAAACAACGGACAACTGTGTTACAGAGTACCTTTCTTGTTACCACCCTACGATCTCACTCTAAGTTATATTCTTTATTGACTAGCGTGACTGAAAGCTATATAAAGTGTCTAGGGTATTGTAAGAGTGGTGTTAAAGAATCTCAATACAAAAACATATACAAACATATACTAATTACTATGATAAACTCAACTAACTCCAACTGTTAAATTTTATATTTAAAAAATTCTTTTGTTAAACTTTATTGGTCCTGAGCCTAAAGTTGTTTTGGTCAGGACTACAGTTCAATGAGAATCAATTTAGATGGATAGATATATTTACAAATATATATAAAGATATTTACATACAACATAGTACATTGTTACAAATTTTCAAGTTGATATTAATTACTCTATTTAACTACTGGTACAGGGAGGCAGATTGGGGATTATCATCATCCCAATGTTCTTTTGTTTCACTAAGATTGTTTATGTTAGTCTCTTGGAGGAACGTTTTTGTCTATACAGGAGATTTTTCTTTAGTCGTGATAAGTTGTCCCAGGCCAGATATTGCACTTATCTGGTTCCTGGAATCACAGCAGTTGTAGTTGGTTTGGCCAAACACTTCAGTCTCCTCTGGTCTTGAACTTCTCTAATACCAGCAGGTACCAGAGACTCTTAGAAATAGTGCTGAATTTCTCTATCATCGAGTACCAGCACCAGACAAGTGCCAGCAGGAACCCCTGTCAATGCAAGTTATGGTTCTGTCTTAATATCAAACTAATTCCTCCTAATTTACATGTAAACATACATTCAATACAAAAGAACATGGTCAGCTCTCTCTGACAACTCTGCTTCTCCACTTTAGTTTGATGGAACAAATGGTACCAGTTTTCTTTTCTCTTCCCTAATGGATGCTACGCCTCTGTCATTCCTGCAGTAATCTTTTCCATGCAATAAGATAGGTGTAATGTTCCTGTATGACCATCATATATATAGTCCTGTAGTTTTAAACTTCTTAGATAGTCCCTTATATGATGGATCAACATCTAGGCCATGCCTAAGTCTGCCATGGAACCATTTAATTACAATCTTTTACATGGCCTTTTCTTTTTTCACACAACCCTTTTTTAATAAAAAAGTCAATAAAATCAATCTTACCACATATCAAAGAAATATAAACAAGTAACGATGAATTAGGCAATAGAATATGGCACACTTTCATCACTGCCTCTGTTCAGACTGCTTTCTGTTGTTAGTTAGTTTAAAACAAAGCACAAGTCTGCTCATCGCTGCTTGTTCCTCAGAATATTTTGAAAAAATGGCAGCGAGCAGCTTACTACTTCGTTAAAGTAAAAAGGCTTTGGCCAATGAGACCAAGCATCTCTTTTTTTTTGAATGAAACTTTAGTTTTTTTTTTAA
>JAMPIV010013695.1:0-161370 GCA_024509875.1 Oreohelix idahoensis | reverse complement strand
TTACCAGAATAACATTAACCATTCCGACAGAAGATTAGTGATAGTATTGTGGTGACCAAATATATAGTACCTTCCTGGAAGTTAGACACCGATCTGACGTTCCTTAATTCTAGAATCCAAAGCTAATGACATTGTGCTCTGCTAACTTTCGTGCCTGGACAAATTTTATGCGACTTAATCAGACCTTCGGAAAAATAAGAACACCCACAAGGAAATCGTTCCCTGAGACAGAGAGTTCAGTACGTCTTTTGGAACTGGGGATTTCTTGGCCAATGACTGCATTTTGGGTCTGTGTGAAGGTCCTAGAATTATTATGTTCCCAGAGGCAGCGAGCAAAGTTGTGAGTATATATGTGCAAGAAAGGCCATGGCTGAATGAATGAGAGTACACAGGTCTGAGTGTTATTTTACCGGTGGATTATTGTCACCTATTTGCTTTTGCTGTCTTAACTTTTTTTAACCTGCAGAATTTGTTACAAAATGCTAGAGTTTCTGTTTTCTTAGGTTAAATCAGATTTATCCAACTCTGTTCATATATTTACGAGAAAGAAAGAAATCTCTTAGACTCAACCCTTCGTATCTATAACTCTTTGGGCCATCATCTGTTCTCTTAACGGGGCTGTGGGCTAAACCTAGAGTAAGATTAACGGGCTATCATCCTTGTAGCATTTTTCTTGAATTTTATGACTATTTGTATATGTTTTTTTTCCCTTTATGAAATTTTTTTTGGTGTTGTGAGAGAGATTTTTTTTGATGATAATATAATAAAAATCTCTCTTGAACAAAATCAGTGCGTTGGTCAGCTCGATCCCAATTATCTATATGATCATTGTTATAGATTTTCCAAGTCTGTGTGTTTAACTGTCGTCACGTGTATGTGCATGCCCGTGAGTAGATAGAATTATATGTAATATATATGTGGTTTAGACTGTCGGACTCTGTAAAAAAAAAAAAAACCGTCGTAGAGGATAGGTGAGAGGGAGAAGAATTCTTTTCGCTTTCAGCGACAGCCTCTATACCACAGTCTATCATCTCACCACTCGTGGAATCTATTTCATTTTTCTAACTCTCACCGTGACTATCACTCATTCCAACCTATTCAGAAGGGACCAACCCAAGTCTTAATACTCCTATCCGAAGATCTACGACAGGAGCCTGTGGACTTTCCTTCCAACCCAGTCAGGAGCTTCGCTCCTTCCCATCCACAGAGGGTTTATCGTTATAAGAGTAATATAACATCATACATTTGCAATAATCATCATAATAAAAGTATGTTTTAAAAATAAATAAATTAAAAAATTAAATGAAAATACAAACGAAAACAAAACAAACAAACAAACAACAAGACTGATAAAAACCGAATTCCTCATACAGTAAATTAGACAGTGATTTAAGACATAATCAGATGGTGTGTTATAAGAACTCGTGAAATATTCGAACAGTCTGCTACTGAATGACTAGACTCGATGTATTTTCCAGTGTATGCGAAAGGTGAGCAGCTTTGACAAAAGTACAAAGCAGTGCTAGTTTTGGAATCCACAAGGCAAGACAACAAGAAGGAGGCCAAAAAAAAAAAACCACAAGGAGAAAGGCACTGGAGATAAAGGAAGGAATAGGAAAGACACGGGAAGATCGTGCATGAACGGCACAGAACAGGAAGGCTTGGCATGACTAAACTGAAGGGCTTATGTTCTACAGCAGGGGGTTCTTAAGTTTTCTTGTGCCACTACAACGTTGTAGCCATTACGCCAGCGCGGCTCCCAACAGATGCATTATTAAAACTTGTGCATACAAATAATATATTTAACTTTTTTTTTTTAATTGTTCAGCTCACATATAGAAAAAAAGAAAAGTTAGTCCCATAACAGATACTGCAGTAGGGGAGTGAAGTGTTAGAGACTTCATATTTCTAGGTCCAGCATTGACAGGAGGGTTGACTAGTTCCCTTCCTCACTGCCTTTTACTTCCCGAACTCAAATGGAAAATCAGGTACCCATTTACAGCTGGGTAGTTTGAAGCGTGTCGAGACCGTGAATTGAACCAGGCACATTTGCCGCGAGAGACCAACGCTCTAACCACTCATGCAATCGGATATATAGTCATACCTAAATACAGAAACAATCTGTAAAAAGAACATTTTTCTTTAAATGCAAAAAACTGTGATAATTTTACCCAAGTTAAAATTTTGTAAAAATAAAATTCACATTTTTAGGTTATGTTCACGGACCTCCCTATAATCCATTCATGGACCCCAGGGTAAGAAACCCTGCTCTATAGCAAGGTCAAGGATAGTGAATGAATTAATAAATTCTTTTGACAAGTGGTCCTTTTCTTTTTAGACATTCTTTTTGAAAGATATGACAGAGTAACAATCAACGCGTAGATTCTGCTTAAATGTGCAAGAAGTATAACTTAGTAAGCAACACCTACCCAACATTCAGAATTTTCAGCTTCGGCATTGAGCTCAATGTTGTGGGCAGTTCCTGAAATATTAAGAATAATAATCCTCAGACAAAGACCTTTGATCTGCTGAAAATTGACTTGAGCATATCCTTTTCTCTAATAGTAATTCAGCTGAATGAAAACAACTTACAATTCATATGTAACAATTCATATAACAATTCGGGACCCCAAGATGCAGCAACAGTGAATACAGTCAGCGACCCATAGCTGTACTGCTTGCATCAGGACCAGCGAACCAGAGCTGGTCAAGACCGCACTCCACCTCCACGTGGTGGTCCTGGAAACAGTCTGCAGCAGTGCAGTCTGGCTGAGCGAGTGCGGATCGCAATGGGAAGGCAAACCCGGTCCCTAAAAATGCCGTGCTGAAGTCGGATGTGTCGACCGAAAGGTGCAAATATCACAGCTTAGGCGTAAACAGACACAACGCAACCACCGTCCTTTTCAGGGCAAACGAGGAAGGAAGAAGAAGGAAGGAATATAACAATTCATGTGTAACAATATGTAACAATTCATATGTAACAATTCATGTGTAACAATATGTAACAATTCACATGTAACAATTCATATGTAACAATTGCTATCATCTTCTCCCTTCAGCTCCCCAAGGAGAATAGGCCTTCAATAAATGTAAGCCAAATCAACCCTGTCACGTGCCATCAATCCAAGATCTTTCCATGTCTCCTTCATGCCTGTCTCCTGTTCTCTCCTTCATGTGTTTCTTGGTCCCTCTCTATCTCTCTTACCCTGGGAATTCCAGAACAAGGACTGCCTTGTAAAGCTATCAACAGGTTTCCTCAGTGTGTGTCCTATCCATCTCCAGCATCTTCTTCTCCTCTCTTATTCCACTAATATTTTTCTGGTTTTTTGTCACCAGTTCCATAATGGTGATCTTATCACACCACTTCAATCCTTCTATTCTATGCAAGCACCTATTTATGAAAGTCTGTAGCTTGTTGGTCGTTGTTTCATGTGTAACAATGTTATATTAATGTAGTATATGGACCAAATGTGGAATTGATGACAAGAACCAGACAAGTGCCAGTGGAACAAGAGTTGAGAAGAAGACGCATGCGATGGATAGGACACACATTGAGGAAACCTGTTGAAAGCATTACAAGGCAGTCCTTGTTCTGGAATCCACAGGGAAAGAGAGACAGAGGTAGACCAAAAACACATGGAGAAGATAACTGGATGCAGAGGTGAAAATGTAAAGGAAAACATGCAAAGAACTTGAGCAGATGGCACAGGACAGGAAGACTTGGCATGTGTTTGTTGAAGGCCTATGCTCCTCGGGAGCTAAAGGGTAGATTGATTGAGTATATGGACCAGATGTTTATATCATTTCTACAACATTTCAAAGCAAATTATTCACTGGAAAAACAGTACATAAAAAAGACACTGGTATAATACAAGGTAAAGTATCCCACACCTAAAGTTTCCATCAACAATGTTTGCTTGCCATAGCTGTCCTAGTCCCATTTAGTTTCTGGGAGTCTCTAGTGACAAGACAGAACAGAACTACTGCACCCTCAGCCATGTCAGACAAGGTGACTAATTATGAGGTTGTGCAGAGGGCTGGCAATGTCATCATGTAAAACAGATTGCCACAGACCTTCGGAGCTACATAAGCATATCAATGGTTGGTTCAGGCTTCCTGAAAAGTGGTGGCTCCATGCTCTATAAGGAACGCAAATGAAAATAATGATAAAGATAGCAGTCGAAGCAACCGCATGTCCACTCTAGGCA
The DNA here is from genome assembly GCA_024509875.1 of Oreohelix idahoensis. Classification (NCBI taxonomy): domain Eukaryota; kingdom Metazoa; phylum Mollusca; class Gastropoda; order Stylommatophora; family Oreohelicidae; genus Oreohelix; species Oreohelix idahoensis. The sequence continues at coordinate 157,162 of JAMPIV010013695.1, read as the reverse complement.
GATGAATTCATAGTACACATCTCAAAAATCTTCATGACTTATATAAACGTCTGTATGCATATTCACCGAGACTATTATTATAATCAATCTGTGTTTGCAATGAAAGAGGCAAATGTGCAAAGGAAGCTTATTCCTCATGTCAGAAGGAAGCAATCCAATATCTTTGAGTGTGTTATTGTTATGAGAAGAAGTAAGCTGAAATATATTGTGACAACAGGCAAGATTGAAGGAAAGAGAGATAGAGAATGACAAAGAGAGAAGATACTGGAGTTTGCATCATGGGATAGAAATAAGACAAGGCAACCACATAAATAAGACAACAACAGAAATAAGACAACAACAGAAATAAGGCAACCACAGAAATAAGGCAACCACAGAAATAAGGCAACCACAGAAATAAGGCAACAACATAAATAAGGCAACCACATAAATAAGAGAACAACATAAATAAGACAACAACAGAAATAAGACAACAACAGAAATAAGGCAACCACAGAAATAAGGCAACCACAGAAATAAGGCAACCACAGAAATAAGGCAACCACAGAAATAAGGCAACAACATAAATAAGGCAACAACATAAATAAGGCAACCACATAAATAAGACAACAACAGAAATAAGACAACAACAGAAATAAGGCAACCACAGAAATAAGACAACAACAGAAATAAGACAACAACAGAAATAAGGCAACAACAGAAATAAGACAACCAGTGAAATAAGGCAACAAAAGAAATAAGGCAACCACAGAAATAAGGCAACCACAGAAATAAGGCAACAACAGAAATAAGGCAACAACAGAAATAAGGCACCCACAGAAATAAGGCAACCACATAAATAAGACAACAACATAAATAAGGCAACCACAGAAATAAGACAACCACAGAAATAAGGCAACCACAGAAATAAGGCAACCACATAAATAATGCAACCACAGAAAAAAAGGCAACCACAGAAATAATGCAACCACATAAATAAGGCAACCACAGAAATAAGGCAACAACAGAAATAAGGCAACCACAGAAATAAGACAACAACAGAAATAAGGCAACCACAGAAATAATACAACAGAAATAAGGCAACCACAGAAATAAGACACGCACAGAAATAAGACAACCACAGAAATAAGGCAACAACAGAAATAAGGCAACCACAGAAATAAGACAACCACAGAAATAAGGCAACCACAGAAATAAGACAACAACAGAAATAAGACAACCACAGAAATAAGACAACCACAGAAATAAGACAACCACAGAAATAAGACAACCACAGAAATAAGACAACCACTAAAATAAGACAACAACAGAAATAAGGCAACCACAGAAATAAGACAACAACAGAAATAAGGCAACCACAGAAATAAGACAATAACAGAAATAAGGCAACCACATAAATAAGACAACAACAGAAATAAGGCAACCACATAAATAAGACAACAACAGAAATAAGGCAACCACATAAATAAGACAACAACAGAAATAAGGCAACCACATAAATAAGACAACAACAGAAATAAGGCAACCACATAAATAAGACAACAACAGAAATACAAATAGTACTGGAAATAATTGTAGAGAGATACAATCACCTTCGCCACCAGGCTTGGTACCTGATGAAGAAGAAGTCTGCAATGAAGTTACCTGAAGGTTCTTCTTCTTCTACAGTGTATCCAGGGGATTTACCAATAAAAACTATAAAAGTGCAGTTTGGCATATTTTGGATCACAGGAATATTACATGGGGAGGGGATGGTAAAAAAAGTAAGAACACCACTAACTGGGACATGTCACAAATCACTACAATGACACTAACAGAGACAGATGAAGCTAAAGCTATCCCAAGTTCTTGTACCGAGTTGTCTGGTTCTGTAGGAGAAATGGCAGATGAAGAAAATAAGCATGGTGAAGAAAAATGTAAAGGATGTTTAGCATGTTAAATATGGATGCACATTTTCATCATTATCAGCTGCCAGCTTCACATCAAAATGTCGCCTGCGATGATCTCTGACATCTTGAGTCTCTCATCTTGATAGTACACTCTGACAGACTCTTTCCTGTTCATCTCCTGATGTTATCTTTTCACATATAATGCTGTCTTCCTCTTGCACGTTTGCCTTCAACACTTTGTCCCATTATGGTCATCAGCAAGGTCTTTTTTTATTGCCAAAACATTTTAACTGTCTAACTTTGATCTTTATTAATTTTCTTTTCTTCCCACGCTTTTCTAGGATCTTCTTTATTTGTTTGAGAAAACTTTAACTCATCCACAAAGAAAAAACATAAAACATGATCCATTGAAAAGCTGACCAAATTCAAATAGTGCACAGGAGAGGAAAAAATGTACACGGGTTAGAGACCAGTGTTACATCACTGTTTCTGATGTCCTGATGATGATGGTGTCAATCTCAGTAGGATATGAGTAGTAGTAGTTCAAGAGAATGTATTAAGATTTTAGTAGCTGGTAACTACGATTGAAGAGTTAACTCTGTTTCACTCCCACCACTGCTACTACTAATTCCACTGCTATTCAGCTATTGTTGCTACTACCATTACCACTAGTACAGGAGTTCTACAGTCTTGTGTATGTTTCATATCATTCATCACCTGTCAACTCACCAAGGAGCACAGGCCTTCAACAAAGTTATGCCAAGTCTTCATGTCCCAAGCTATCAGCTCAAGATCTTTCCACATCTCCTTCAACCCCTCCACGTATCTCTCCCTTTCTATTCTTCAGGTATTCTTTGGTATTCCTCTTTCTCAAATTCCCTGGGGATTCCAAAACAAGGACTGTGTAGAATTTACAGACATAATCATTTTTCAGATATATTTGTTTCATGTCATTTCATGAGATATATTTGTTCCATTTTTTTTACAAACTCATACAAATGCGTCTGTATATGTTTACCTTACCTCAATTACATTATTGAACAAAATAATGATCTCCAGGTTGAGGAAATTTGCAATGCTTGGTGGGACAACTGATGACCAAAAATTTAAAAAAATATAATCAATGATCACTCAACAGATCACGGCTAACATAAACATTTTACAACAATTAGGAATATACAGACATTTTAAAATTTGCTAACATAATCACATGCATTAGAAAATACAATAACGAAACAAAACCTCATGAAAATATCTGTCAAGTTGAACGTCACAATATGTGAGCTGTTTCCTTTTCTGTATGCAGCTATCCTCCAGGTTTCCTATTCTGTATGCAGCTATCCTCCAGGTTTCCTATTCTGTATGCAGCTATCCTCCAGGTTTCCTATTCTATATGCAGCTATCCTCCAGGTTTCCTATTCTGTATGCAGCTATTCTCCAGGTTTCCTATTCTGTATGCAGCTATTCTCCCGGTTTCCTATTCTGTATGCAGCTATTCTCCAGGTTTCCTATTCTGTATGCAGCTATTCTCCAGGTTTCCTATTCTGTATGCAGCTATTCTCCCGGTTTCCTATTCTGTATGCAGCTATTCTCCAGGTTTCCTATTCTATATGCAGCTATTCTCCAGGTTTCCTATTCTGTATGCAGCTATTCTCCAGGTTTCCTATTCTGTATGCAGCTATTCTCCCGGTTTCCTATTCTGTATGCAGCTATTCTCCAGGTTTCCTATTCTATATGCAGCTATCCTCCAGGTTTCCTATTCTGTATGCAGCTATTCTCCAGGTTTCCTATTCTGTATGCAGCTATTCTCCCGGTTTCCTATTCTGTATGCAGCTATTCTCCAGGTTTCCTATTCTGTATGCAGCTATTCTCCAGGTTTCCTATTCTGTATGCAGCTATCCTCCAGAGAAATTGTTTTCTTTACTCGTTTTGTAGCGTTTTTTCTTTTCCAGACAATTTTTAAAGTTTTCCTATAAATTCAGGCAGTTATTTCAAACTTTGCATTACCATTTGCCAAATTATTTTACTCTTCAGAAACACTAACCTTAAATCTAACTCATTTGAAAAATAAAGTATATACTGTGCATTACGGTCTTGCATTAAGACATGATGACGTCTTGCACTTAACAACACTTACTTGCAATCTTGTTGTGGGCCAACACAAGTTTAGACAAATTCTTCAGATTTACTGAAATAAAGAAGAAAAATAAAAGGCTAGTTTAGGGGGAAACAAGGCTACTTCAAGGAACGAAAGCAAAGATTTAGCATAAATATATGTAAAAACAGTTAAGATTTTATGTAACTTTCCACATCAGCCTTCAGACTTGATCAAAAAGTGCTGTCTCCATATCAATGTAATCCACAATCTACTGTCTCTTGCTCTGATGCACTACTGCATTAGGATACTTTCCCTCTGTTTCTTGCCTTGATGGTACACCACTCCATCAGACTATTTCTTGTTTGTTTCTTCCCTTGATGGTACTATCCTCCATCAGACTACTTCCCATCTGCTTCTTGCGTTGTTGGTACACTACTCCATCAGACTATTTCTAATCTGTTTCTTCCCTTCACAGAACTATTCCTCCATCAGTCTACTTTCCATCTGTTTCTTGCCTCGATGGTAATCTACTTCATCAGACTACTTTACATTTGTTTCTTCCCATGACAGTACACCACTGTATCAGACTACTTCCAATATGTTTCTTGCCTTCCATGTTTTGAAGCTATTTGTAATCAGCTTATTTCCACACATGGCTAGAAAAGCAAATAGACAAGCTGTGTCATTTTTACAAGGTTTATTTATAAACACCTTGACTGTATTTCAGACTACAACTGCTACAAGGAGAGTGCTGATATGATGGGCCTGATGCTTCCACTATTCAATTCATTCTGCAAAAAATACTGAAATCGTACGTCAAGCGTGCACTATACATTTGATTCACGTGTAAATGTTGGATGCATACACTGGAAGGCAAATCCAAATATAATGAGATTTCTGAATTGCCAGTTGGAGGTTATAAAGAGTTAGATAACTGCTGACCACACTGACGTTGCAGATGTACTAACAGGATACAGTATGACAGAGTAGATTGAACACCAAATTCTGACATGTACTCCGTTAAAAAAAATGGTCAAATTAAGTTGTCAGGAAAATTCTGGGCTTGCTACAAGAATGGCAAATGTCAAGAAATGAGATATTTTTGTTTCAAATGTCTGCTTGTATGTCCTTTTTCTGCTGTCAGCTGTACCACATAAAACAGAATGCTGGGATTATTTACAGCTTTTACATAACATTACACTTTTATGTTTCTGTGCAACAAAGTGGAAGTAACCAGACGTGAAAATAATAACGCTTTACTTTTTTTTTAGATAATGTTCTAGAAGTGCGGCAGCACAGATCGGTCTAAAAGTAGTAATAATACTACACTGTAATGTTTCTCATCTGTGCAAAAAGCGTAAGTGCAGATAAGCGTAAAGAAGTGATATTATATTTTTATACTGGTGTGTTGCAATGTGACACGTATAGTTCCCATGAGTATCTTAAAGAGACAAAGACAGAATTGAGCTAATCTTTCTCAGGTATGTAATGTGAGACGATTAATATGAAACCTCCTACCATGGTCAAATTTCTATTTAAGCTGTTATAAACAACTGTTAGATCACTGTTTCATTTAGCACTCCATTTTCTATAAACATTTGTAGAGTGCAATTGAGTTCTTACCATTTTTTATAATAAGGGAGACAATTTTTTTTTTAAATGGTGACCGCATTTGAAGCGCACAAAATTTAAGACTACCTTATGTATAAGTGCTGTATAAAATACACATTTTAAAAAAATTTATGTGATCTGCGATTGAAATGAGCTATAGTGGGACATATGTTTGTCACAGCTGTAAAAAAAAAAAAAAAAAGAACTGAGAGAAGCATAATAAAGAGTAGGGGTACGGAACCCTAACCATAACGACGTGGGAGACTTATTAGGGTATCATCGCAGAACATGTCCCACTGTACTTCAGTTCAACCGTGAACTACGTCTACACTGGTCTACAAGCATAGTTATACCAGCCCTATCTCCTGCTACTGAAGAGTGTCATCCACGGTCTTTCCGAACCCTATACAATTTTATTTTTACATTCACTCGCATCCAAATTAAATTCATACTTTTTGTTACGACTGATAATGTTGAGAACTCGGTAATTTCCTATCTTTCGTACCTTTTTGCTCCGCAGTGAATATGTATAGTTAGGTGTTGTTTCGTAGCGCTTAGGGTTAGGATTAAGGTTAGAATTAGGGTTAGGATTAGTGTTAGGGTTAACCATAATACTAATCCTAACCCTAACTGCTACGAAACAACACCTAACTACATATATTCACCGCGGAGCAAAAAGGTACGAAAGATAGGAAATTACCCAGAACTCTATCGATTCTTAGGGTTATCTGACTACATTTTTAATTTAGTAAAACAATACTGCATTAACAAATAAATGCTGAATTGAGCAGCATTAAGCCAAACAGTGACCTGCAGTCGCTGAACTTACAAAATCCAGGAATTTCGAGGATGTTCACTACGCCCTTGTCGACTAAATCTAATTCTGCATTATTTCCCTCCTTAGCATCATCTGTATGCTTTTTAAATTTGCTGGCCATGATTTCAGGTACAATATCAGAATTGAACACTTGCTAACTGATGCGGAAATTACTCATTACATAGATACCGGATTCTGCTCACAGTGTACTGTGTATTTGCCTTTTTAAGGTAACCCGGAAGTTACGATTTAATAATATTTTTTTTTTTGCCTGCGCTTGGAAAAAGAAAACTATTTTCCCCCCAATAGGCCTATCTATTAAATCTCATGTTTTAAGTACATCTAGAAAGACTTTACAAAATATGTTATCAGTATTTTCGGATACATTATCAAACATATTTTATATAAATATACTAAATGTTGTTTCAAGGGACTTAAAACTTTTCAGTGTTTAATTCCTTAAGCCCATAATTAGTGTTCCCACTCTACTTTTTTTTTTAAAGTGATGAATGTCTGATGTTTGCGAAATGTTGAATATTGACTATCCTGGGTAAAAAGAAAAAAAATATGATTGCATAATATAGTACATGTAACTTGGAAGTGATAGAAATAAAGTGTATAACAATGGAAAGTACAGTATTTAATGATAAACACCGTATCATCCACTTATGACTCACCCTTGAAACGCAGACAGAGAGGGGGGATGTAATGTCAAACAAAGGTAAGAAGAACATTACCCTTCTTAAATGGTGAGTGACACAAACACTATTCATTGTGAATGAAAAATAATTATTTAACTCTACCAGTCATATAAGCCTTTCACTTTAACTAGCGATGATGTCGTAGCACGTGATGGTTTTTTTGGATGGCAAGTGGCATTACAAATTATAAAAGATCCTGTCAATAAGAGTTGCGTTTGTGCATTTACAGATAAACCGAACTTTTGAATTCTAATACGATATTTAGCATAACAGCAGCGTGGAAAACGTACCCAAAAAAAAAAAAATGTAGACCTGAAAGAAAGAATTAGTACTAGAGATATAACATGGTAAAATCAATAGGGGTAAGTAGTAGTAAAAATGAAGGCTTCAGCCTACAGTAGCGAAAAGAAAGAATAAATGGTCACCACGAAGAATGCCCCATCACAGTAAATTTGACCGTTTTTAAAAGAAAAAGGCAATGGTTTCAAACACCTTGCACGTTAATAATAAAATCAGAAGGAAGATGCGTTTCAGAGATGAAGAGTAGAAATGTGCTGAGAAACGAACGCAGCATATTCAATTAAAAGCATTCTAAGGAATAAATATTTGTTAATAGAAGAAAGAAAGATGTGGCTTTACAAAATAATGTTAATAATACTGTTACAACTACCAACGGGCTGATCACCCGTTTGCCAGTCACTTCGATTACGGAAACAACAGCAAATGGATTGATTTGCCGTTGCCCTAAAGACGCCAATAGGCGTGATGGGAAACAATGGCAAAGAAAACCTATCTGCTGTTGCCCTAAGACGCCACTAGGCGTAATGGCCACTGACTGCTTTGACGGTCGGTGGCTAAGGACGGAAGAAGAAGAAGACTGTTACAACTAGAAAACAAATAGTAAGTAGGATGTCTTGAAAGAGGCCAGTCTGCAAAGTAAGCTTATTACTCATACCAGAAGGAAGCAGGTCACTTTCTTTGGGAATAATACGAGAAGCAGAAATTTGAAATACATCGTGACAAAAACACAAAGCAACGGAGAAAGGTACAGAGAACAACAACGGCTGATGCCAGACAGTGTAATTTAATAACGTAGAAAAGAAGTCAATAACAGAACTTACTATGGGGAGTAAAAAAATAACCTTAATAAGGCAATAAAAAGTCAAAATCACGTAGTAGACGGTAGTGCTACATATATGTTATACCCGCTTGAGGTACCAGTAGGCGCAGGCTCGTCGTCTTGATGGGAAGTAGGACGTCAGCAAACCATAGCCAAGATGGCCGCCCCCTTGGAAGCATGCACGAGAGAAAAGCAGCGTGCAGTTATCCGTTTTTTGGGTAGTGAGGGTGAGAAGCCAGCAGACATTCATCGAAGGATGAAGAGGCAGTATGGGGACGCTTGTGTGTCGCTTCAGCAGGTTTATGAGTGTCACATAAAGTTTAAAAGTGGGGTGTCAACTGTGACTGATACAGCTCGCTCCTGCCGTCCTCACACTGCGACTACGCCTGACGATATCGCTGCAGTGGAACGAGTGATGCGGAAAAACCGGCGGGTACCAATCGATGAGGTGGCTGGAGAATTGAAGATTAGTCATGGCTCGGCGCACCACATCATTCACGTCGTGCTGCAGTACCACAAAGTCTCCGCTAGGTGGGTACCAAAACAACTCACCCCCAAACTGAAAGAACGTCGTGTGGATGTTTGTGAAACAATGTTACGACGTTATGAAGCTGAAGAAGATGGCTTTCTACACCGTATAGTCACTGGTGACGAATGCTGGGTCCACTACTTCCAGCCAGAGACTAAGCGAGCCAGCATGGAGTGGCGACATTCATCATCGCCGAAAGCAAAGAAGTTCCGTACAACGCAGTCGGCCGGAAAATTGATGCTCACGCTCTTCTGGGACTGTAAAGGCCCAATCCTGGAACATTACATGCCCAGGGGAATCACTATCAACAGCGAATCATACTGTGATCTACTTCAGAACCACTTGAAACCTGCAATCAGGGTCAACACGACGTGGCTTGCTCAGTTCTGGTGTGTTGTTACAGCATGATATTGCGCGGCCGCACACAGCTCGCGCGATAGTAATGAAAATCACGAATCTGCCTTTGGAGTGTCTTTCACATCCTGCATATTCACCGGACCTCGCACCGAGTGATTATCATGTGTTTGGACCCCTGAAGGAGGCACTCGGTGGCAAGAAGTTCAGTTCCGACGATGAGGGATGGGTTTGAAAAAAAATCGAAAAAAGGTGATTCGTCTTACGAGGACAAAAGACAAAGAAAATAGTCTACGTTACGGCCACAAGGCCTTCGTCAGGAAAGGAAAGAAAGTGAAGGCTAGATAGGACACATAAAAGCTAAATAAAATAAAAACTGGGTACTTCCCTGAAGGCAAAATCCGAAATTCTATCAAAATCGCTGTCTGTTGATGAGTCTTCTTTTCTAGACGTACCATTAACTATACCGGTGGTACCACTCCATCCGACTGAAAATTGGAGTGATGTTTCTATTTCTTCTGATCTTTCGGCTGATCAAAACCAGCAAGTTTTCTCACTTCTACAATCTTATCAAGATGTCCTCACTGACATCCCAGGTCGTACGTCAGTGATTAAACATGACATTCTATTGACTGATGACACACCTATCCGAGTTCGTCCATACCCTATCCCTTTACATTTTCGTGCTCAGGTTGATAAGGAGTTGGATGAAATGCTTCAATTAAAGATAATTGAACCTTCAACGTCACCATATTCTTCTTCTGTGGTGATCATCAGGAAAAAAGATAACAATATTCGTCTTTGTGTAGACTATAGAAAATTAAATAAAGTTACACAATTTGACGCAGAACCATTACCTTTATTAGAGGAATTATTAGTTAAACTGTCTGACTCTACTTTCTTTTCAAAATTTGACCTGTCAAAAGGATATTGGCAAGTCCCATTGACAGAAAATGCAAAGCCACTTACTGCTTTCTCGACACCTCGGGGCCTATTCCAATGGAATTTTATGCCATTTGGGTTAGTGAACGCTCCTGCCACTTTCGTGCGTATGATGCGTCGCATACTGTCTCATCGTTCCGATGTCATTGCATACATCGATGACATTTGTCTTTTTAGCAACTCATGGGAAGAACATGTTCAGGGATTGAACACATTACTGTCCACGTTACGGTCATTTAACCTAACAGCTAAGCCATCCAAGGCATTCGTGGGTTTTCACGACATATCGTTTTTAGGACACCGTATTGGTCATGGCAAATTATATACTGAGGACAGTAACGTCACAAAAATCCTGAACATTACAGCTCCAAAAACTAAAAAACAAGTACGTTCCTTGTTGGGTCTAATACAATTTTACGGTAAATTTATTCCTCATTTATCGACCATTACTGCTCCTTTCTCTTCTTTGTTGAGGAAGGGCACAGCTAATGTGATTCGGTGGTCGAATGAACATCAAATCGCGTTAGATTCTATCAAGAATTTTTTTCCACACCTCCAGTTTTGATGCTACCTAATCCAAAGCTTCCTTTTATACTTCGCAGTGACGCAAGTAATTATGGAATAGGAAGCGTGCTACTTCAAGAATATTGTGGCACCTTGCATCCAGTAATGTATGTTTCAAGAAAGTTAACAGCAACAGAACAAAAATACTCGGTTCTGGATAAGGAACTTTTTTGCGTTAGTTTGGTCAATCACCAAACTTGAGAGATATCTGTTGGGTTCTCATTTTATTGTTGAGTCTGATCAAAAAGCACTCACTGCTCTCAACACTAAAGACGTCAAGTCAGCGAAATCTACCAGATATGCGATAACGTTACAACCGTATAGTTTTACCATACGTTCCATACCAGGTTCGCACAATGTGTTAGCTGACTGTTTATCCAGGTGTCCAAGCGATCCAAACGAGCAAATACGCCCTACAGAGATTGGATCTACTACATAGACAGTCTTGCAATTGTAACGTAATACTCAAATAACTTTGATGATTTATTCAATGTCTATTTCAGTTGTATTTTCACTGGATTACTGATGAAAATTGATTATTCAGACTGGTAGTATTGTAAGCCAATAACAGTGTTGTGTCAATAACATTGACGTAATGGAAAATGACTTTCGTTTTATGTTATATGAACTACATTCTCTTCTGAACGTGACATTGTGAAGATATATTATCATCCTTCTAAGATGATGGGAGCCGCGGTAGCATAGTGGTTAGTGCACTGGCTTCCTAGCGCAGTGGTCTATGGTTCGATCCCCAGATGAGGCGGGAATTTTTTAGGCCACAAACGGCTCCTGGGTCGACCCAGCCCCAAATGGGTACCAGAGCAACTCTGGGAAGGTTAAGGCGGCCGGCGTGATGCCGACCACATCACCCCTCGTGTGCCGACGGTCAAGATAATATGGGCCTAACACCATATTCCCAATATGCCTCAATGGGCGTGTAACGGGTTCCTTTACCTTTTTTTCTAAGATGATAGATACATGCTTTTCAAAGTGGAGGATGGTAACTTCCAGGATTACTCGGAAAATAACATTTCAATGTCGTTAGATGTTAATAAAACAAAACTTCTTGGATTATGAACTATTTTCAGAGATGATATGGATCTTCTTAAGGTTATTATATATAATAATAACTGGAATTGGTAACAATTTTAAGACATGAACAATTTTGATTACTTATCAGCAATTAAGATCACTTAATTAGTTGCATATTTTACAGTGGTTAATAATATTAGTTTGTATAATAGTTCGTAGAACTAGAATCCACCACTTTTAGCGTATTATGTTGCACTCATAGTTAATTAGTGTCTCTGATTAATTTTAGAAACTGATAAGTGTCTTGATCACTTCGCGTGGTTTGTTAATTGCCTTGTTCACTTTGCATGTTTTATTTGCAATCTTTCTTTTGGTTGTTTATGAATTCACTTCTCATCTATTATGTAATTTCATCTTCATCATTTAAAATTCACTTGTTGATTTTTTTTTTGGTTTGATGGTTTCACATCCTCTATGTTTTAGTTCATCATCATTCATACTTTGAATTTCTTTTTTTGGTACCACATGTATTCCAAATTGGTGGATTGTGGTTGAAATTTTGTTTATTACTCCTGTTAATTAGTGATGTTGAATTTCATTCTACATTCTTTTAGTAATTAGTCTATCTAGTGGGGTGTATTATTAGTACATGAATATGTAAATTTGATTCACCTCTCCGCGTTTATTAACGAAGAAAAAAATTAATAGAATTAATTTTTGTCAGGGCGATTTTTAAGGTAATCTGTTGCGTCCTTTTTAAGTCCTAACAGACTTTAACATATATAGACAGTCTCAGGTTCTGTCTTTGTTACAAGTGTACGCACCAATTGAGATACGTTGATATATTAAATTTATGGTGCACGAGAACGCACATTTTTGGGGAATTTTAAAGTAACGCGCTGGTTGTCAAAAAAAGGCAGTCGAGGTCATAGCTTGATTGTACAAGCTGGTAACCGAAGATGAGTCCTAGGATCTTTGGGATTTTAACCCCGTGTATTGGGGGAAAGTATTATGTTTAGACCCGGCCCTGCGGATTAGCAGTCGTAGCCGGTAGTCGTCCACGTAAGTGTCGATTCGTTGGAAGAACCAAGTATGTAATTATTATAATAATAATGTTTGTTCTCCAAAGTCGTGAGTATCTAGTCGATGACAGGTAACTAGCCTGTACCGAAATGGATTCACAGCTGAAGATATATTTTTTTATATGCCTGTATATGCCTATCAAAAGGATTGTCGGTAACTACCGTGTATCTCCGTTGTATATATATTATTGGGAAGCCGTTGTGTCAGTCACGGCTAATCCAAGAGGTGATTCAAGTATCAATACCTAAGTAACTTTATATGCCTAGGATTATTTAGTAGGAACCTGCACCTACGTTCGACTATGATTAGTTAATGAGGACATTTTTACAAAAGAACATAATCAAGATCGGGATCTTAGATACTACCAAGTATAATGAGAATCTCCTGTCCTTGAGAAAGGTCAACCGTTATCAGTATAACCTTGTAATTAACTACTTCATGACTTTTATGACTATTGATGTATTAACTCAGAGACCCAGTCAGAATTTGCTTGAGGATTCTTCTGAGACTATTTATTTGGATTTTTATTGAGGACATACGTCCACTATCATCATGTTGAATTACCTATTAACCGTCAACGTTGAATGTCTCGTCCTGTATGATGTGATGTCAATAAACGATGTATCAATTTCAAGTAACGAGTTTGACTACCACAGTATTGGCACTTGTTGATGTGCCTACGTTGAGTTTTCATCTTACTGCATCAAGATTATATATATTCGCGATATCAGCACGATTCAGTAGTCATACAGAAAACCCCATGAAGAATGACACCAACATATAGTTTTAATAACTTTCAACCAGGCTTGCTCTTGTAGCTTTAAATTTTCTTACCTGTTAATGCAAACTTTTAAAGTAGGCCATTCCTATATTCGCTATTTCCTCGTTCTTCAATACCGTTCCGGCTAAACGTAATTCACATTTTTCCGCATTCTTCTAACTTCAAAGCAAGATCCGTCGCGTGTTATCCCTGGGCTCTGTGTGTGTGTGTGTGTGTGTGTGTGTGTGTGTGTGTGTGTGTGTCGCGTTACACATCCTTTCACAAACAAAGCAAGAGGTACAAAATCTCGCTACAAGGTGATAAGTTGATAATGGCTTCCGCGAGACCATCCCTGTGTAATTATTACAGATGACGTGGCAGAGGAGACAATCTGGGCGGAAGTATTAGAGCATTATTAGACAGAGGTCAAACGATGTAATTTTCAAATGTAATATTTTAAAACACGAGGGGGTATTGTGATTTAAACACCCCTCCCCATATAGTGCACAAGAGATTGGATTGGTGTAAAGTGAGAGCCGGAATACACAACGGTTCTCATTGGCAAATTTGTCGGAAGTACAATCTGGGATTTGAACTGAGAATTTGAAATATAATCTAGCGAAATCGGAGTCACAAATCAGATAGCACAGCAACGTCAAGCTAGCAATTCACCAGAGCCAGAAAGAGAAGGATCGGACAAAGGATTCCAAAATTATAAGTGACGGATCGAAGTATTTGGGCAGTATTTTTAAAACTTAAAAGTAAACCCGCATTTTAAATACAAAGACTGAAAACTTAAAGGACCAGGACAGATCAGAGTATTTGGGCAGCTTTAACCCTTAAAAAAAGTAAACCCGCATTTATAAATACCAAGACTGGAGTCCTAAGGAATCAGATCATCCGTCATAAGAGGAATATTAAATTTCCAGACCAAGTGATTCGAAAGCATCTAACCTAAGTTGCTAGTGTCCATTCTAAACTGTGCTAGGAGATTGTGTTTCCAAAAATTACTGTTGGGTAAGTTTAACATTTATTTTACAAATGTGAATTTGACATGTTTTTCTTGCTAAGTGGTTATATATGAGACTGGCAACCTAAACATATGAAAATAGTATATTCATAAACCCCTACAGCAAACGATGGTGATTTCTTCTTGCTAGTCGTACAGACAACCGGCAGCAGAGGTGACCCAAGGCTCCGACTAGAGCAGTGATGAGCTCATCCCATGTGCCTCAAGTGTATCATATCATTTTGTGCGATATATGTACCTTGTTAATTGTAATTCAGGCAAATCATTGCTTTCGCGCTGCCTAAGCACATATTTTCCCAGTTTAATTCCCAAAAGAATAATGGTGATTAATAATCATCTTCCCTGAGTTACGCTGTGTATATTCAAGAATTTAATTATTCAGAGTGGCTAACATTGGTGGGCGGACAGCGAGACAATGCGCCTGTTAATTTGGTAGCCCATAAATTTACTTATCAGAGGTATTCGTTCTTTTATTTTTGTCTACATTTCGTGGTACAAAGCTTCAAGACGAAATTTCTACGCCACTAGTTGTGAGTTAGAAGCAGGGAATCTACAATAACAGCCTAAATTGGACAAGTTGTGTGGAGAAATGTCCTCATCACAGAATAATTGACGAAACCATGGCTGCAGTAGTCCTCGATTCTAAGCTAAGTGCTTACTGAAAGGCACCAGCAAAAGGACATAAATATTTTTTTAATATAAACCCTCTATCCAGTCTCTATGAAGATAAAACTTTCATCTAAAATTCACCATCATTTCATCTCAATTTTAACCCGTTAACACTAATTGATTATTAAATTTGTTACAAGTTATTTTAAAACACAACAATCATAGTTGATTCAGTTATTATAAGTGTGGAAGCAAACGTATGAGCAAGACTAATATATATATATATATATATATATATATATATATATATATATATATATATATATATATATATATATATATATATATATATATATATATATATATATATATACATCTAGACATATATTTACATATATAGAGCTAATTCTTATAAAAGAATTTCGCTGGATTTACACCAGCTGGGGGCTTGAACGGGCTAAAACCATTGCTTAATTCTTCACAAAAGACGACGGATCAGATATAAGTTAACAATTGCTCTGCCCTATGCAGCATTGTTCTTGACTTCTGAAAATATCTTGTGAATACTCCCGTGAGATAGAGGCGTCATTACCCTTCTATCTACAACTCTGCCAAGAGTAATCTTGTGCGAAGGTAGACACCTTTGACGACCCATTTTAGATACTCTTGCGTTTTGGCCACTGGTGGACCACTACTGCAGAGCTAAGGGGAGGCAATCCGTGACACCAAGTCATCAGCAAAATCCAGATCATCTAACTGTTTAGTCAGATTCCACTGTATTCCTTTTCTGTTGTTTGTCTTCTTTACCCCTTATATATATTGATTCAATACAATTAGTGGGAAAATGGTGCGTACTGTCTCCTGACCTACTCAACACCTAAAGGTGAGGTATTCCCATAGCAGAACCTGGCATAAGTAAGTGAAGTGTTTGACACTTCACTAATCAATTATTTAAGCCTTATATCCAGAAAAACAGAGTCTTTTATATGTGGACATGCGACCTAATATAACCGACAGGCTGTGTATCTAGGTCAAACTGGCGTCCATCGCCAAAACGAAGCAAAACTCTATTACATATATATATATATTCTTTTTTTTTTTAAGTGTTGATTCTGCTTGCGCTCGTAACGGGTGGGCATTTTTCAGGTCCGATATATTTGCACTAGGTTTTTGACTTGTTTTATCCCTATTTTATATTTTAATAATCCTCATTCAATTTCTTTTACAACTACGTATAACATTACTATACTTTTTTAATGTGAAAAGAACTTTCCGTTAAAATTCAACACTATATGCATGCATGAAGGCATATCTGGAGTATACCTTATATGCCTACCAGCTAAGCATAATGCTATAGTATACAGATATGGAAGTGAACTTCTGTCTGTGATGATAATTACACTCTCATTCACTCTTGAAATCATCCACACACTTCCAGGGATTCCTCTTGTGGAGAAACATGTTGAGAGCCCAGCATTGCACACTAAGCTTGCAGGAATCACTTGAGCCCCTGCCGTAACTCTGACTTTTATCTGGTTGGCTGCATGCAGAAGTATCTCACTGAGGACCCATGATAGGCAGGGGGAGCTGAAAAGTGGCTATGTGTAGGACGTGACAATTCCTTGGGAGAGATAAGAACCACAGCACAGTATTTTAGCTCCGTATATTTGAAGAGCCCCTTGGGTGACGGGGAGTGCACAGTATGCTACGCACATCCTCCTAGCTTGAGACCAGATATGACAATCAATTAAATGAAACCAGGCTGGAGAAACTGGAGCCCATTATTTCAACTCAACACGTCTTGGAATGGCAGAAAATCACCGGAAAAACCTAGATCTGCAGTGCAGATAATCCCAAGGAGTCTTCAACTTGGTATTCGCTGCTAAAAAACAAGAAGATCAGCAGCCCTGGGTAAACAACAACACTATATAAATGCTCATAGTGATAGAAAATGCATTGCGTCAAACTATGGGGAAAAACCCCCCAGAAGTTAACTAAGATTAGCTTAAATATTTTTTTGACATATAAAGACAGATACATAATATCGTTTTCAAAACCATAATTGAAGGAAAAGTTGAAAGCAAACTTGCAAGATGAAGACAACGCTATTAAGTGGGAAAATAACGTCAAGAAATGGAAAGGAAAGAGTTAATTAGCGCTTGCAATCAAGGTAACAGAGAGTACGCTGCCAATTTTCTATTCTGAGTTGATCTCGTATGATCTTGTGTAGCCAGGAAACAGTTTTTATACTCCTTCACTTCCATGCATGGAGGCATATCTGGAGTCATCCTTATATGACCACCAGCTATGCACAATGCTACAATATACATACGTGGAAGTGAACCTATGTCTGTGAGGATAATTACATCCTCATTGACTCGTGAAATCATCCACACACTTTCAGGGATTCCCCCTGAGGTGAAACTTGTTGAGAACCTAGCATTGCACATTAAGCTTGGAGAAGTCACTTGAGCCCCATTCGTAATTCTTTGACTTAGTTGACTGCATGCAAGAGGATCTAACTGTGGACCCAGTGATAGGCAGGGGAAGCTGAGAAGTGGCTCTGTGCAGGACGTGACAATTCCTTGGTACAGCCCAGAACCAGAGTACAGTATTTTAGTTCTGCAAAGTTGGAGAGCCCCCTTGGTTGGCGGGGAATGCACAGTATGTCACGCACATGTTACTCCTAGCTTGAGACCAGATATGATGATCCTTTAAATGCAAGCCAAGCTGGAGAAACTGGAGCCCATGACTTCAACTCAACACGTTTTGGAATAGCAGAAAAGCCACAGGAAAAGCCTAGATCTACAGTGTAGATAATACCAACTTGGTATTGGCTGTCAAAGAGCGAGAAGCTCATCAGCCCTAGTTCAACAACAACAAACCCTTCACTTCCAGTTGTAGTAATATACATCACGAATATCCGATGACGCATAAGCATTACAGAAACGGTGAAAAATCATTTATCAAATAGACAGCATTAAAATAGTCTTGAGTAAATATGCCAGTAGCTCAGTGATTCTCAAACTATGGGTTGCGGGAAACTGTGCGATTCCTTACATTTCCCTAACTCGACGTTTTATGCAACATTCCTTTGGCTGAATTTCTACATTCATTCCATGGGTCGCCGCCTTCACCAGTTGTGAAATGTGGGTCCGTGGTCGTAAAAAGGTTGAGAACCACGCATGGCTAAAGTCGGGAGTTGGAGTCATGGAGTCGGTCGTTTTCTAGTGGAGTTGGTAAAAGACGTCCGTATGACTAGTAAAAAACTGTAGTCGAAGCCGGGAGTTGGGGTCACAGAGTCGGTCGTTTTCTAGTGGAGTTGGTAAAAGACGTCCGTATGACTAGTAAAAAACTGTAGGCGAAGCCGGGAGTTGGGGTCACAGAGTCGGTCGTTTTCTAGTGGAGTTGGTAAAAGACGTCCGTATGACTAGTAAAAAACTGTAGTTGGAGCCGGGAGTTGGGGTCGACTTCTAAAATCTCAGGAGTCGGAGTTGGGAACATTTTTTTTGCCGACCCCACAACCCTGGAACCACGGTAGTCTTGCTGAAAATGTCATCAACCAAGACAAGTATGATCTACGTGTTTTGTTATACTGTGTGCTTTTTCTTTCCCCTTTCCGCACAGAGGCACCATTGCACCCTCTTCTGTTATAGGAAGCTCGCACCTAACACTTACATGCTCATGCAGTTAACGAACGAAATCTTTGTTTCATCAGGGTACAGAAATATGTATCATTGCCTTTTTACATGTCTGCCGTGTAATGACACATTTCTAAAAGTTGTCACAAATTAATACATTCTTAACTTCAATAAAGATGATCTCTAACAATTTTTGTTTTCACACAATCAGGTTGCCAGTCCCATGCACAACCATAAATGAGTTGCCTCATACGACATGCCTGAGGTAGTAGTTTCTCTATCTTTTCGTTATATCCTTAGACACCCCTTGAAGCCAATGTTACCTCCGACGTACTTGCAATCGCAGGTTATGAAATTAGCGCACATATGAAAATGAACAGCGCACAAACAAATTAAATTCAAATAAATTCAATACCATAACACACGCCGTAAGTACTTCGGTCGGTCAGTCACATTTTACACACCGTCATTTGCGCACTTTTTCTATTTTCTAGAGAGTACATTAATTTTCAACCACAGCTAAGGGGGTGCAACTGTGGTTGAAAGTTAGAAAATAATTGTATTGTTTCCCCTTACTCTCCCAAAAATGGAAAAAGTGCGCAAATGAAGGTGTGCATGAACAGTTTGATTATGGAAAGAAGCCAACAACACGATTGATAAACAGTACATGAACTGGAGTTTCGTCAAACTTCAAACGTTGTTCTCAGAGGCAGTAAGTCGACCATGGCTTCTCAGAGGCAGTAAGTCGACCAGGGCAAGATTTTAAAAGATGCACGAACAATTACGAGACATGTTGTCATAAAAGAAATGTTAGTTATTTAGTCAATTTACGGTCCATTAGATCATTATCACTGCTCCACGTGTCATTTAGGTAAGGTTACTTCATCTCTTTATATTTAAAACATCCATATAATTTTCACTACAGATATCTAATGACGGTCGCCTGCAATGAAATGACCACAGTTGTGATAGTACCGTCTGTAATACGTGTAACAGAAACAACACACTATAATTAATAACCTGTCAATGTTGACGGGTTATTGCTAGTATGACAATAATAAAACAAACACACGGCCGTCCTTTGACAAATACATGTACTCAATTTAGTGCGCACAGGTTTCTGTTGCGGTGGATTGCACAACTTTACTTTACTCTGGAAGAGAGGATGGACAGCACAATGAAGGTGTAGCCATTATTCTACAGAAAGGAATAGAAAGGACATTACTGGAATGGAAACCCATCAACAACAACTGATAAGATTAAGAATGAGAGGTTGATTCACCAATACTATAATAATACAATAAAACGCACCAACGAATGACAGCGATGAAGAGGTCAAGGATGAATTCTAACAACAACTGCAGAAAGAAATAGAAGACACACCTAGATATGATCTTATTATAGTAATGGGAGACCTCAATGCGAAAGCTGGTACACACAATACATATAATGAAAGAGTAATGGGAAAATGCGGCAGCGGAACAGCAAACGAAAATGGGGATAAATTAATAAGTTTCTGTAGTATTAACAACTTGGTCATTTGGAGGAACACTTTTCCCACATAAAGAAATTCACAAATTAACGTGGGAATCACCAAATGGTCGGGACAGAAACCAGATAGTCCACATCATGATTAACGGTAGATGGAGACATGCATTACAAGATGTGAAGGTAAGAAGAGGTGCAGATGTGGGAAGTGATCACCATTTAGTAGTAGCAAAACTGAAAGTGAAACTAAGAAGGGCTGGACCAACTGTAACTACACGGAAAAGGTTTGACATCAGCAAATTGAAGGACCCCCTTACCAGAAAAGCTTTTGCGGCTGACATAAAGAAATGATATCAATTTGCCAAAAGTCAGGAAAAGACATTGACTGATGATATAGACTAGAAATTCCACACCATTTTAACAATATATAAGGAAAGCAGCAAATCATGCTTGGGATTCCAGGAAAGGAAGAAGCAAGACTGGATAACACCAGAAACATTAAACACCATAGCGATGAGAAAGGAAATGAAAAGAAAGAAAATAAAAGCGAAGTCCCCCAGGTTAAAGCAACTAGATAGCGAACAGTACAGTCAGCTGGACAAGGAAGTTAAACGCCAAACCCAAGCCAACAAGAGGAATTTCCTAGACGATCTTGCAAGACAGGCAGAAGAGGCAGCACTGAGAAATGAACAAAGCACAGTATACAAAATAACTAAATTCATCAGCGGAAAACGAGGTGCAAACAATATTATATCAGTAAGAGATAAGCAAGGAAATCTCATCACGACAGCAGGGGGACAGAAAACAAGATGGGCAGAGCACTTCAGAGAAACTATGAACAAGGAACCACCAGAGACACAATTGAATGTTCCTGAAGCTGAAAACGATCTAGATGTAAATACAGACATTCCACGAAAAGAAGAAATGACCACAGCAATCAAAGGGTTAAAGAACGGTAAAGCTCCGGGCCAAGATATCTTAAATGCAGAGCTATTTAAGACAGACCCTGGGCTAGCAGCAGAACTATTAGAACCACTATTTGCACAAGTCTGGAAAACGGGGACAACACCATCAGAGTGGAACAAAGGAATAATTGTCAAATTGCCCAAGAAGGGAGATCTTGCAGACTGCAATAATTGGAGAGGAATCACTCTTCTCTCAGTTCCCAGCAAAATACTAGGCAGGATAATTATACAGCGAATTTCAAAAGCAGTAGACCACAAACTGAGGAAAGAACAAGCAGGATTTAGAAAGAACAGAAGATGTGTAGATCATATATTCACTCTCAGGAACATTATAGAGCAGTGCTCAGAATGGCAAAGACAGCTGTACATTAATTTCGGTGACTTTGAAAAGGCTTTTGACAGCATACATAGGGACAGTTTATGGAAAATACTGAGGGCTTATGGAATTCCAAGCTGCATAGTGTCAATCATAAAAAGCCTCTATGCCAACTTTACGTGTAGTGTTGGGCAGAGCAACCTAACCTTTGAGGTGAAAACAGGAGTACGACAGGGATGCCCCTTATCAACCACTCTATTTTTAACAGTCATAGATTGGGTGATGCGCCAGACAACAGAGGGCAGTCCAAGAGGAATAAGATGGACTACATTTTCTACATTGGAAGATCTGGAATATGCAGATGACATTGCACTACTAGCACATTCACATCAACACATCCAGGAAAAAACGAATAGACTTAATAAGTTTAGCCAGCAGGTTGGCTTGAACATCAATTTAAAGAAGTCAGAGATCATGACGCTCAGTGTGAGCAACCCTGAGCCCATATCAGTAAGGAATCAGCAACTGGTGCAGACAGACACCTTCACATACCTAGGATGCATAGTAACACCAGACGGCGGGGCAGGCAAAGACATCAACATCAGAATGAATAAGGCAAGAACAGCTTTTTTTTAGCCTAAGCAACATCTGGAAGTCCTGTTAATACAGCACAAGTACAAAATTCAGATTATATCAGAGCTGTGTGCTTTCTGTGCTTCTCTATGGTGCGGAATGCTGGAGAGTTACAGAGAAGGAAATGTCGAAATTGTCCTCTTTTCACACAACATGCCTAAGAAAAATTCACCGAATCTTTTGGCCGAATACCATCACCAACCAAGATCTGCTTACTCGGAGCAAGCAAGAGGACATGCACACCATCATAGCTGGCAGACGCTGGAGCTGGGTTGGCCATGTCCTCAGAAGAGACCCCGATGCCATCACAAGAACAGCTATGCTCTGGACTCCTGAAGGAAAACGAAAGAGAGGCCGACCAAAAACAACCTGGCGGAGGACTGTGGAGGCTGAGATGCAAAGAATGAACCAGAGTTGGGGCACTGTACGAAGGATGGCCGCCGACCGAGCAAAGTGGAATCAATTTGTTGTTGCCCTACAAGACGCTACTAGGCGTGATGGCCACTGACTGCTTTGACGGTCGGTGGCTAAGGATCAAAGAAGAAGAAGACGGCCGTCCTTTGACAAATACATGTACTCAATTTAGTGCGCACAGGTTTCTGTTGCGGTGGATTGCACAACTTGAATTTTTGCGCACGCGGGCAGTTACACAATAGAGGATTGATTGGAACCACAAGGGGTAATGCTGTATGTCAGTGGTCGGGAACCCAGGAGCTTTTGGGATCTACTTTAGCAACACTGAGCCCTCTAAAGATCTACCATATAGTAAATAATAGTGGCTCCTTCAGTCTTTACTGACTATGGGAATGCACGCCTGAGGTGATAGCCCTCAGTTGCTTTTTTACATGGCGTTCCTTTCAGCGTGTTCATTTCTCTTCTGCTTGCTATGAGAGCTTCCTTTCGCCCAAATATGAGGTGGTGCCGTAGGGAGCATCGCCACTTGGTGCGATCGGGAGCTTCATCCTCCCAGGTTGCTGGATTTATGTTCAGTGCCTTCATGTCTCGCTTCCACACATCTTTGAACTTCGGCTGTTGTCGCCCAACTGTTCTTTTGCCATCTGCCAGTTGTCCGTAGAAGATATCTTTAGGGATGCGACCATCTTCCTTGCGGCGGACATGGCCAAGCCAGCGTAGTCTGCGCTGTCTAAGCAGTGTATAATGCTTTGAAGGCCAGCACATGCCAGCACCTCGACATTTGTCCCTGTCCTTCCACAAAATACCAAGGATGTGGCGTAGACAACTTATATGGAAGGTTTTGAGCCTTCTTTCTTGCTCAGAATAGGTTCTCAATGTCTCGCTGCCATGCAGAAGCGTGCTGGTGACACAGGTGTAGGAGGCAGGAAGGGCGTTCCCGGCAACACGCACTGTACAGTGCTTTCTGCCGTCAGGTAGGGAACACTGGACAAGTGATTCTTGCCTAGGTAGCAGGCACTTAACTCAGGCAGGAAGCACTGTACAGTAATTCTTGTCTGAAAAAAATAGATTTGTATATCGCACTGCGTTGTTGTTAATATAATCCATTTGGCAGATATTTCCTCCTTCCCTTCTTTTATAGGACAAAAGATTGGAGAAATAAAGAGTAAAGATGTTTTTATGTTTGCTTCCAATGTTATTCATTTATAGTGTGTAAACTAATTTTATGACATTTTTTAAATTATGACTTTAATATATGGTGGGCAATTATTATTTCAATGTTCATTCCAAACAGGTATCGGTATGGTGCCTGTAGTGCGGTATGGTGCGTGAAGTGCGGTATGGTGCGTGTAGTGTGATCCTAATTTGGGCAGTGAATAATAAATATAAGGTAAAGGTGGTCCCATTGCAGATACTGCTGTAGTGGAGTGAAGTGTAAGAGACTTCACTATACTGGGTCCAGCATCGAGAGGTGAGGTGACCAGTTCCCTTTCTCGCTGCCTTTTCCTTCCCTAACTCACGAGCAAAGTCTGGCATCCATTTACAGCTGGGTAGACTGGACCATGTCGATACCGTGAATCGAACCCAGCACCGTTGCCGAGAGATACCAGCGCTCCAACCACTCTTTCAATCTTACGCTCAATAAATATATAAATAAATAATATTGCAAATAATTGTACTTCTGAATAATTTTTATTAATTATAATTGTTTAACTAAAAAAAAAATATGAAAGAAAGATCTTGGTTGTTATATCACAATGTGTATACACACAGACTTTCCGTTGAGGAAAAGACATGAAATAAGCTTCATTTAATTATTTACAGGCATCATACTGAGACCAAATGTCAATAGTGGCTGAAGTTAGATCTTAGTATACGTGTTCAAAACCCACATTTTTACGAGCTAATTTTAGGAAGTACTTTTGAGACATGACAACCGTTACTGGTTTTACAAGAAATAATTTATTTATAATGATAACATACAGTGTTATATATTAAAATGTGAAGCGATAAAAGAGCTGTGACGTGCACTTAGTTGAATTGGTCAGTGATTTTAAACATGTTAATTAGGTTATACGTGATAACAAACAATTGTAGACTTCTTTGCTAA
Organism: Oreohelix idahoensis; assembly: GCA_024509875.1. Lineage (NCBI taxonomy): Eukaryota > Metazoa > Mollusca > Gastropoda > Stylommatophora > Oreohelicidae > Oreohelix > Oreohelix idahoensis. The sequence goes on along the minus strand of JAMPIV010013695.1, from coordinate 132,456 downwards.
GACTTGATTCCATCATAACGGCCCTTTACCGTGAACGCTTCACGATAAAGGTCATAAATACTTACCACCATTAGGTAAATTGAGATAAGATTCGCGCGACTCAGAGGCACCAATAAGAGATATAAACCCGTTTAATTATTCAGAGTTGGGGCACGCATGAAGGATGGCCGCCGACCGAACAAAGTGGAATCAATTTGTTGCTACCCTACAAGACGCCACCAGGCGTGTTGGCCACTGACTGCTTTTACGGTCGGCCGCTATGGATCACAGAAGAGAAGAAGAATTATTCGGGCATGGAAGAAACACGATCTTTTTATTGCCACTATACATTTTCTGAAAGGTGAATAGTGGATTGTTCTGAGAATAAATGCAACATAAATCGACGCCAAGGTGACGAACAGCCTATTAGGAAATAAGTCTGTCACTCTAAAAATGCTTATTGGAGAAAGGGACTACTTTTGTCTATTTTGAAATGTTAACAAAGCTATTATTTATTTTATTTTAAAAATTAATATTATTTTGTATTGTATTAAATATTAGCATTAAGTAAACTGTACTAATTTTTTTAAGTGAAACTTAACTGAAAAAATAAAAATGAAGATCACTGAAAATCAGATGTGAAAATTGTCAACATTAAACGAAAAATGATTTTTTAAAAAGGCTTTCATAAAGATTCGTGTTTTTATGTGCTTTTGTATCGTAATTCAAAGTAGCTAGTTATCTACAATAACTTAACTTGATTACAATTAAACTTATTACGGACGAAAAAATAAGCTTCGTTGCCCGCTCCGCTATAAGTATGTTCTGGCCACAGAGAAGATTTATTTCACAATGCACTGGCGCTTTCATTTCACTGCACCATTCTATGGACATGAGGTAAAGCATACATATGGGCATGAGATGGCAGGGAAAGCAAACCCATAAAAATTGCGTGCTGTGCTGAAATCGGATGTGTCGGGCCGAAAGACGCAGATATCGAAAACTACGACACAACGTTGGCCTACATACCGCTCAGAAAAGGCCAGTATGTAAGAGTGAGATATGGTCGAGCAAACACAAACAACAACACATTTCGCAATGCGAGCAGATGACGTTATAAATTATTTGACTTTTTATATTAAGGTAAAAAAAATAGTTTTTAATGCTCTTTTGGCAATAGTAGTTACTAAATAAGCAATTTACATATGTTTAACAGATTTTTAACTGACGTATACTGATTTTCGTTGGTTAGATCTATATTTCGGAGGAATGTCATCTATCCAGTTTTCATTTATTAATACTCTTGATTTATACACAAGTAGAAATAAAAACGTAATTATCATATATTATGGCCTTGGTTTTACTGGCACATCCATTTCTCAATACATAAAATACAGTATTAATTATATTTATGTACGGGTTTCCGTTTTTTTTAAACCTTTAAAATGTTAAGTCCTTCTTACCCAAGTACAATGCTTCCTACCTAGCGGGTAAGGTTCACTGTACAGTGCCCGCTACCGTCAGGTAGGAAGCACTGTACAGTGCTTCCTACCGTTAAGTCCTTGGTGTCTCCTACACAGGCATTATATATACTAAAATATATATCGAGAGAGAGAGAGAGAGAGAGAGAAGAGAGAGAGAGCTGTCTGTGTGCGAGAGAGAATTTTAAGCAGTGGGGGAGGGGAGTTATTGAACTATACACAGAATAGATCGCGTACCTATCTCGTGCAGTTCACGAATGCATTTGAGTAACCAACGCGTGAACTTTCATTGGGAATGCGGAAAAAGTACATTTGATCCCGGGACACCGTGATTTTAAAGGCGGGGGGAGAGGTCTAGTCTGAAGTGTTACTAGTTACAAAAAAAATAATTTTTTTGGGGGGCTTTTTTTTCCGCTGTAGTCGCCTAAAGATCTACCAAATCATTCACTGGCATGAACCGGTAGTTCGGTTTCGACTGGTTGCGGAACCCTGCTGTATGTCATCACTTTCCTTTTCGCTTCTTATGGAGCATGGATTCACCACTGTCGCTGGTTCCCTTGCATGGAACTGGCACCAAGCAGTCACATGCTGACGCAGTGATAGTTTCTGTGACAAATTGTTTTACAAGCTGAGTTTGCCAGCTCCTTGCACAACCTCCTAAAGTTGCCTTGGCCGAGTTGCCAGAGAGGATAGTAGTTTCTTTGTCTCTTCAGAGACCCCTAGGATCTACACACACGGGGCCAATACTGTGTGTGCTTCCAATCTGAAGAGAGTAAAGAGTGAATCACGCATTAAAATTGCAGTACCGAGCACGGATCACGGGTTGTTTGTTTACACAGTATTCTGTGTGTTGGAAAATAGTACGCGCTTCTTGTAACCCTGCATAATTGTAGCTGGCAGTGGTTATAGTGTGAATTCTGTTTTTAGGTTTTTATTAGAGCCGCCTGCCTTTATTGGAAGTCAGCTACGTTCAGCGGATGCTAGTTTAGAACATAAAACTGGTGGTTATTTTTCTAACATGACAGTTAAATAAGGTAAGAGAAATAATTGTATTAATCGTATTTTGTATTATGAAAATACCATCAATAAATTATTATTATTTGTATTTTTTAAAGATGAGAACATTATTAGAACGTGTGAGCGTGTGCGAAGGTGATGTACGAATTCAACCTTGCAGTAGTTTTGTGTTTTCTTCCACTGTTTTCACCAAGATCTTTATATTTGGAAATACTCTCTAATATAACCAAGGGATCTTGTGTCTAGGTTGAGCGGAGCGCGCATCGCCGAAACGAGGCAAAACTCCTAAATTAAAAAGGTAGGCCCTATTCTTCGAAAATTCACATTTTTTAAGAGCTGGTGTAGATTGCATATTTTATTTATTTATTTTGCTGGTTCTTGTTGGAAAGTTTAATTTTATATCATCTGCCTTACTGCAGCCAATGCTGTTAACTTTATGTGTAGTTAAATTTAGTTCTTATTCCCGTCCCTCGCTGCGTTCTTTAAGGTTGTTTGATGTTGTGCCACTGCTGTCATGCAATCATGTTTATCCCATTTATCACACGATGATACTAGAGCTGTCAAATTCTTCAGCCATTAGTTATTTGTTATTATATCACCCAACAAACCGATACGATCGATAACTGTCATTATAATCAGCCGCTGGTTCCATGTTATCATATTCAGTGGCGTAACTACAATGCAAGGGCCTCAGGGTACAAGTTCAGTGGGTCCCTCCTTTTATAATGGGCTAAATAACTGTGATCAATGTACGGCAACTCTGCATAAACAATGTAAATACTTACTTCATCACCAACCTCTAGACCCCAGGATAGAAGAGGAACGACTAAGTACTTCATCACCAACCTCTAGATGCCAGGGTAGAAGAGGAACGACTAAGTACTTCATCACCAACCTCTAGATGCGAGGGTAGAAGAGGAACGACTAAGTACTTCATCACCAACCTCTAGATGCAACGGAACTACTAAGTATCACTTCATCAGGGTAGAAGAGGAACGACTAACTTCTCACCAACCTAGATGCCAGGGTAGAAGAGGAACGACTAAGTACTTCATCACCAACCTCTAGATGCCAGGGTAGAAGAGGAACGACTAAGTACTTCATCACCAACCTCTAGATGCGAGGGTAGAAGAGGAACGACTAAGTACTTCATCACCAACCTCTAGATGCCAGAGTAGAAGAGGAACGACTAAGTACTTCATCACCAACCTCTAGATGCCAGGGTAGAAGAGGAACGACTAAGTACTTCATCACCAACCTTTAGATGCCAGTGTAGAAGAGGAACGATTAAGTACTCTAGATACCAGGGTAGAAGAGGAACGATTAAGTTCTTCATCACCAACCTCTAGATGCAAGGGTAGAAGAGGAACGATTAAGTACTTCATCACCAACCTCTAGATGCCAGTGTAGAAGAGGAACGACTAAGTACTTCATCACCAACCTCTAGATGCCAGGGTAGAAGAGGAACGATTAAGTACTTTATCACCAACCTCTAGATGCCAGTGTAGAAGAGGAACGATTAAGTACTTCATCACCAACCCCTAGATGCCAGGGTAGAAGAGGAACGATTAAGTACTTCATCACCAACCTCTAGATGCCAGTGTAGAAGAGGAACGACTAAGTACTTCATCACCAACCTCTAAATGCCAGTGTAGAAGAGGAACTATTAAGTACTTCATCACCAACCTCTAGATGCCAGAGTAGAAGAGGAACGACTAAGTACTTCATCACCAACCTCTAGATGCCAGGGTAGAAGAGGAACGACTAAATACTTCATCACCAACCTCTAGATGCCAGGGTAGAAAAAGAACGATTAAGTACTTCATCACCAACCTCTAAATGCCAGAGTAGAAGAGGAACGACTAAGTACTTCATCACCAACCTCTAGATGCCAGGGTAGAAGAGGAACGACTAAGTACTTCATCACCAACCTCTAGATGCCAGGGTAGAAGAGGAACGATTAAGTACTTCATCACCAACCTCTAGATGTCAGGGTAGAAGAGGAACGATTAAGTACTTCATCACCAACCTCTAGATGCCAGTGTAGAAGAGGAACGACTAAGTACTTCATTACCAACCTTTAGATGCCAGTGTAGAAGAGGAACGATTAAGTACTTCATCACCAACCTCTAGATGCCAGAGTAGAAGAGGAACGACTAAGTACTTCATCACCAACCTCTAGATGCCAGGGTAGAAGAGGAACGACTAAGTACTTCATCACCAACCTCTAGATGCCAGAATAGAAGAGGAACGACTAAGTACTTCATCACCAACCTCTAGATGCCAGAGTAGAAGAGGAACGACTAAGTACTTCATCACCAACCTCTAGATGCCAGGGTAGAAGAGGAACGACTAAGTACTTCATCACCAACCTCTAGATGCCAGGGTAGAAGAGGAACGATTAAGTACTTCATCACCAACCTCTAGATGCCAGGGTAGAAGAGGAACGATTAAGTACTTCATCACCAACCTCTAGATGCCAGGGTAGAAGAGGAACGACTAAGTACTTCATCACCAACCTCTAGATGCCAGGGTAGAAGAGGAACGACTAAGTACTTCATCACCAACCTCTAGATGCCAGGGTAGAAGAGGAACGATTAAGTACTTCATCACCAACCTCTAGATGCCAGGGTAGAAGAGGAACGACTAAGTACTTCATCACCAACCTCCAGATGCCAGAGTAGAAGAGGAACGACTAAGTACTTCATCACCATCACCATCTTCAGTACCCTTGAGCTACACAAGGAGCAAAGGCCTTTCGTGACTGTCTTAGCCCTATGTCATCTCCTCAAGATCCTTCCATATCTTGTTTATTCAGTTAATTTCTGCCTCCAGAAGCTGTGACAAAGTATGACTTAGCACAGGAACATAGGAAATTAAAAGCATATATATATATGCAAGCTTGTACGATAACTTTCAGCATTATTAGCTATTTGTTATCATATCTTGCACAAGCTGAGACAATAACGGCTCAAAATTAGATTTCTAGACACTTTTCGCCATGTTGCACGCAATCTGGTGTTCTACTTCTTTATTTCCTGCGAGTGCCTGATAACATACCTTTATATTTGTTTCATATTAATTCAGTGTTTATTGCACATTCTTATTTTTTGAAAAAAGCTCGAAGCGGGGGTTGGATTAATTAGGGTCAAGGTTTGTGTTGGGGGTTATTTTTAAATTTGAAAAAGATCGAAACTGAATTTGGATTAAGGTTAGCGTTAGATACCATTTTGAAATCAATCGTTTCGATAGCCACATGGCCAACGTGGCGGCCTGTGACTACTTTTCTGAAATTCAACCACGATAAATTTCAACATCATCAAAACTTGGTTTATCATATACATCGCACTTAAAGCAGAAGCAATAACTGTTGACATCATCAGTCATTGAGCGTATGTTCTGACATCTACACCACGTATCACAGTCTGATACAATAACTTTCAGTATTATCAAACACTGGTTGTTTGCAATCATATCTACTGGGTTTACTTACTTACTTAGTCGTTCCTGTTCTACCGTGAGGTGTAGAGGTTTGGAAGAGAGAGCGCCATACTATTCTATCGGCTGTCCTCCTCCTGGTCTGGTTCCATTCTAGTCCTCGGTCCTTCAAAGATTATCTAATGTTGTCCTCCCAGCGGACTCTGGGTCGCCATGGAGGTCTGGATCCCTGGCTTGTTTCCCATGCTTGTCGTGGTAGCTGATCTTCTCCCATTCTGCAAATATGGCCAAACCATCTTAGTTGGGACTGTTCTACTTGGATCTGCAGGGGTTGAGTTTTTAGGCTTTGACATATCGCCTAGTTTCAGACCTGATTTACATGGAGCTAAAACTATTACTATCAACATCATCAGCCTTTGAGAGTATGTTATCATCTTTACCACATCTATTACAAGCTGAAGGAATAACTTCCAACATTATTAACTCTTGGTCTTATATTCTTATATACTATATATAAAATCCCAGCTTTTTCTGTCAGTGCGTAACGCTAAGGATGCAAAACCTTTCAATGGTTTTATGTTCTTATATCTACCACATCTATCAAAATCTGATACGATAAATGTTATCTCCACCAGTAGTTATATGTCCTCACATCTCACCTATCACAATGTGATACGATAACATTTAACATCATCAGTTATAGTAAGAAATTATATACAGAGCGTTACAATAAAAGAGTTTCGGTCCTTGTATCTCCTTAAAAATTTCATCATTTTTTATATCATATCAAAATTTTGATTTATTGCAAACGTGTTATAAAATTTTGAAGAAATGGTTACTATTTTTAGATACAAACTTTAAAGTTCTATATCTCAGGGTCTACTAAAGTTGTCTAAAATGTAATCTGGAAAAAAGTTGATTAGCTTTCAATTCGACTTTGGTGCTCATAATTCAACAAATAGAAAAGCCATCGGGAATTAAAATACAGGAGTAAAATCCAACATGGCCGCCGTTTCCATGGCAACCAATTACGTCATGGCATCACTGGCGTTGGTATACACAGCCATTACTATTGTAAGTCAGCACTTGGCATTTAATCGAAATCCCGCAGTTATTTATGAAAATATCATTTTACAGTAGCTCCTCCTCTTAACTACCGCTGTAAGAGCATGTTAACGCTTTGTGTAGGGTTCCTGTGTCGCGAGAGATTCAGATGTTATTAAAATATATGATATCCCAGACAAAAAGATGTATCAAAGGATACCAGTATAGCGCCAGATAAGAGACTAGTCTTATAAGAAATACCCCCTTCTCTGAAAAGAGTAATGGTGAATCGACAATCAAGGTAGGGTCAAGCTGTATAAACCTTCAAGTATGATGATAGTGAATGCTACTTAAGGTCTAAGTGCTACCTCTCCAGATCCCACCTTGAATAATGGTTATTATATTTATTTTGATTGTATTATGGCTAATTGTCTAGAGGATTAATTAATTTAATATATATGTAATATACAAACAATCAGAATCTAACTCAACTTGAATAATTAAGTAAGACTGAATGTAAATACGAGTACAATTTATTGATCCTATACCGTTTCTCTTTTCGGTTAGGAAAATGATAATAAAATTCAAATGCTTTTTACAAAATGGAAATAAATAAGTAAGGAATTTTCATTTCCACACTAGTTAAATATAAAAGTTATATTTAAAATGTCAATTATGTTATTATATATATTTATATACAGTTGTTAGTTTCACTGGACTGTAAAGTAGGTAGAAGTTCATTAAATCCTTCATTAGTCATCATTCAAGTGTTTGTTTAATGTGTGGTTTAATTCTTAACAAAATAAGGCTGGATGTGCCGACCAGTGGAGTTATGTGTCCACCTATCTTGTATAGTTTGAAGCACACAGTGTCAGGATCTCCAGGCTGGGAACCAATCTGGTGACTCGCTCTAAGTATATTGAGAACGTCTCGCACCAACGAGTTCCTTAGTATTGAATGTCTCGAAGACTGATAGTCATTTCAGGATAAACCCTGGGAAATACAAATAATCGCAATCCTTGTATGGTCCAGCACTATTATATCCACACACACACACACAATGAACGTTACAAACAAACTCAGCCAATGTGCTAACAGTTGCACATAACAATTTACTTCAGTACCACTTACAGCCAGTTCGATGTGATTACATTTTTCTTATAAATCATAAGTTGATCCAATTGTCCATCATATGCTTCCTTACAATGATTTGGTTAAGTACAAATTATGAAGTAACACCTTGATTAATACATGTAAACAATTCCTGACATCCTTTCTTATGTTCCTGAACAGTGTGACGTTCCTTTACGAAATATTCCATCAAATACATTATTAAACTTACAGTCGTAGATTCTGCCATAATTCTCAATTATCCTACACATTCCCAATGCTGGCTTTCGTCCCTAAAAGTTAACACATGCTTGCTTTCAAGCCGGCAGCACACTCGTCCTGTAATTTTTTCTTAACACATATAACACACTAGCGAACACACAAGTGGATTATACACAGGAAAAGTACATAATTATACACACATATATATATATACATTTCTCTTACCCTCAGGTAGTATACAATAGCTATAACAGGCTGTAAATGGGTATCTAGGTCTGCTACGTAGATACAGCTTGTGGCAGAGATATTATGATTAATAAATTTCAGATATCTATTCTTTATTCTACACCGGTCTTTTCCTGTTTCTTCCGCTCTCTTACCTTTCTTTCCCTCTTTTACGCTTCTCTTTTTGCATACGCTCGATTGTTAAGATAAAACTCTCCCATTCATACCTTTGTCTTTTCCTTGCTAATTTAGCAACGCATTTTATTGCTGTTAAGCTAGGTTCTTTGATGAGACCGAATCGTGTTAATTCGTTCTCGACAGAGATAAGAAGTAAGACGATCGTCTATCACTTTTCTCAAATCTGCTCGCCTATAAGTTAATTATTCAAGGTGAAAGATTTGAGATGAAAGACGAACGTGCGTGTACTTGTATTTCGTTTATGACCAGAGTCTGCAGGCAAGTAATAGTGTGAATTCTCGAGAGCCGAAATCTCTTGCACGGTCTGGTAAATCATGTTACGCAAGATCAAAGAGACTGTCCGCTCGATTTGCGAGTCTGTTTCGGCTTCAGCGTGAGAAATTCGCAGAATGAGATAGAATATATGTATATTCTCCTCTAGGTGCGAACATGTGGTAGAGAGAGTCTGGGGTTTCGATAATGTAATGATTTCCTTTCATCAGAGATATATTTATACCAGAGCAGTTTTAGACTTCATTCATTCAGACATCCACAGTCTCGCTAGACAACCTAGCTACGTTCTAGAAATCACTTTTATTTAAGTAGAATTTCTCAGTTTCGTTGGAGGATAGTTTTAGTAGTACTGTGCGAGGTAAATATATTGATAGTATTTGTGAGTGATTTAAGTGGTAAATCACCTATTATATCTTCACTAGATTTATGTGCAGAGTGATTAAATGATAAGTACGTTATATTCTTTAAGTTACGGCGTTACAGTGGATAGCAAAATAAATTACTATTTCTAGCTAAAACTCATACAGCTATAAATAAATTTACTTAAATTGCTAGCAACCAGTCCGAGAATATTTTTAACGAACTAGTAAATGCACTGATTCATCTTGAGTATTGACGAAATACGTATGTATTTCTAATTCATGATGATTGATTTTGTAATGACTATAATTTATTTCACGGAAGTTTAAACGATGAGACAAGCGCTAAGCTTATAGTCTCTAACTTAAAGTTAATAACCGAAGTGAATATTATATTTTACGCGAGGGTAGGATAGGATGTGTGTATAATGTAATGTAATGTGTGTAGGATGTTCAAGTATTTTGTACTTTTCTCTTCCTTATACAGTTTTGGGTCAGCCCAACCTCTACCAGCGGTTTGGTTTTCAGTATATGAGAAGAACCTAGAAGAAACATTTTTGTGATTTAAATAAGTGAGTTTCCAAGTTACAACCTGTCCGGCATTTTGTGTGCATCCAGAAAAAGGACAGAGTACTCATCTCACGAACTTTAATACTTAATGAAATAACTGGGCCTATCGAGCCAGATTATAATTCTTCCCAACATTCTCATTGTAATATTCAGCCCTGTGGCAATAGAAATTACTAACAGTAACATTTCCGACGTTTTGACTAATTGTGGGGTGACCAAGAATTTTACATTTGAGAGAAGTTACCAACCTGTCAATTTCCTAAATAGTGGAAACCTCGTGATTCTGACACTGTGAGCCCGTTTAAACTTTCTTACCCAAACTGATTCAAGTGACCTTAACAGTAATCTTAAAATATAATGGTGAAGTGAGTGCTCCCCGGAACATTGGAAGAAACCTGTATCTGCAGAGCTGGGATTCTCTTTATCAAAAGAATACAGATTCACTGTAGAGAAGTGTTCTGAAGTTTGCGCCAGACGGCGAGAAACACCACGTGTGTAGGTAAGAAAGTATGTCAGGGGCCCCTGCTGAATGAACAGAGAGAAAGCAGAACGAGTGATTCTTTCATTTTTTCTATATGCATGCACCCACTTTGTAATTTCTTTATACAAATTTTTTTGTTACAAATGCTGATTTCCTCTTAGGATAGATTAATATATCAACTCTGTTCTTAACTACAGAGGGAAATCCTAGAACATAGCGTATATATCTGTGACTCTTTGGGGGCTATCACTTTCCTTCTAACGGGATCGTGGCTCAACGGGGGGGGGGGGGGGGGGGGCGCGGGGGGGGGGGGGGGGTGTGGGGGGGGGGGGGGGGGGGGGGGGGAAGGATTACACCTATGGGTCTATTATTCTTTTAGAAATTCATTAACCTATGTGTATTTATATGTGCTTGATAAGCAAACTTATTTGTTGTGGAACGTTTTCTTTATGTTAATAAAATTTACATAAACTTATTCAAGTGTGTCGGTCAGCTCGTTCCCAAATATCGATATTTCATAGTTATAGTTTTTCACGTCTGTGCGTCTAACTGTCGTCACTTATGTGTGTGTGTATGTGAGTGGAGATATATATATATATATATATATATATATATATATATATATCTATATATATATATATATATATATATATATATATATTAGACTGTCTAACTCATCTAGATCTGTTGTAGAGATAGGCTGAAAGAGAGAGGCTTTCTCGATTTCAGGGACAGAATCTATTATTTTCCACTATCTCACTCGTGAAAAGCTATTTTCTTTACGTTACCTCTCACTGAACTTTCACCTGTTCTAATCTATTCAGAAGGGACCAATCTATGTCTTAATTCCCCTATCACAAATCTACGACAGAATGGTGGCTCGTTTTCCGGGAATTGAACGCTAGTCCTGAGCAAATACGAATATCAGCACGTCTGTAGGATTAATTTTCTTTATTCTGAATATAAAGAAAGAGTGTGATTATCTCGTGAGTTATAGTACCTTTTAAAATAATTTTTCCCCTAGACAAACGATCTGTTTATGGGCTTGCTGACCACACTAATAGTAATTGTTTTTTTCCACAGCATTTTGAGTATTATACATTTTGATTTACAGGTTGATTTTGTCGGAAGTTATGTTATATGTTGATTTTGTAATACTAAACCGCTGGTAGAGAATTGTGATTGTGTTACAATCACAGGGTTCTGAAGCAGAAGGTGTTTGAACTAAGTTAAGGAGTGCGTTCGGACTATTTTTTTCGTCCAGTTAATTGCCTCCCTTACCCGATCTGACTTCAGGGGGGGGGGGGGGAACTTGCAGTGGATTTGAAAATTAAGGTTTTTTTTTTCTCCTTAAATTTTTGCAATAATTGTTTTGTTTCCACTGTAGCAACTTATTTTTATTAGTGATTAATCTTAACTACCATTTATTTGGCATAGTCGCTTGCATTTAGAGCTTTTATTGCCGATTAATAGCAGCGATAGTTAAAGTTAGTTGCTTATCCTTTACAGGACGTGGCAATCAACCCCAGCTTTTATTGGCTGTTTGTGATTTATCTAGGCAATTTTTACGTTCAGTAGTTTGCCATTGATTTCTGAACGGTACGGCGCTTATACCATTGTTAAAAATCCACACAAAGCGATCTGCTACCAAACCGCCTGCAGCAGGTTTCGAACCTGGTATATCTGGATTATGAAACTGCGTTCATATCCATTAGGCCACAGACGCCGACAGCGATAGTTAGATACTGACTATTTAGGAGGAGGTATCCCAGTTAAAATATATCATCTTTTGTTGGTATTTTCTCGTAAGTGGTAAGGAACCAGTGTATCCTTTTTCTTATTTCCTTCTCGATTTACACTCAGTCAGTTCTTTACAATGGCCGAGAGGGCGAAGCTTAGACAGAGGCTCAGAGAGGAAGCGAGAGAAGAGGGATTACAGGGAGAAGAAGCGAAAGCTTTTGTCAGGGACGAAATTGAGAGATATGATGCGGAGAAAAAAGAAGCGGAAGACCGTCTATTACAGCAGAAGAAGATTGAGGAAGAAATGGAAATCCGCAGGGCGAACGAAAGAGAGAAGGAAAGACAACATGAGAAGGAGAGAGAGGAGAGACAGCATGAGAAGGAGAGAGAGGAGAGACAGCATGAGGAAAGAGAAAATGAGCAACGACGACAGCACGAGTTGGCGCTTAAAGCTCTAGAAGTCCAAAGTCGTGGTGCTGCCTCTACCTCCAGCAATGGAGAGTCTTCTCCTCATTCTTCCTTAACTGATCCTTCTAACACTCAATCTCTTCAACTCAACGCTATGTCTTTTGCTCTAGAATCTTTCCCTTGTCCTAATGAGAAGATTGACACATGGCTAGAAAAATTTGAGAAAATGGCAACTCTGTACGGTTTAGAGAGGTCGCGCTGGTGTATGAAGCTTTCTCAGGCTTTGAAAAGCAGTGCGTATGATGTTTACGCCAAACTGGAAAGCAGCCAACAAGACAAATACGACGTGTTGAAGAAAGCTTTACTTCAGCGCTTTGAAATGAATGCGCGCAAATTTTTGCAACTGTTGCGCAACAGCAGGAAGGAGAGCTCTGAAACTTTTCAGCTGCTCCGTAGATACAGCTGCAACATATTTGACAGCAAGCGTTTGCCGCTTTCTTCTGTTCAGTACTGTATTTTGAAAATGTTGTGGCCTAAATTCAGCCCAAGTTCAAGGTCTTATATAGGGTCTCAGCGTACCTCGCGGATGGTTGGGGCAAAAGCAGTGTTTAGGAATCCCAAAACAATGCGTCTTTTTGCCTTCGCGTTCAATGTGCAGAAAATTTAAAATCTATTATCTTTCTTAATTGTGGACCGATTTTAATCATTTAAAGTTAGTATTATACTGGTAATTTATCTCTATCAGTCTAGCTAAAATTTGTTTAGTTAGCAAAATGCATTTAAATCTATGCAGCCTTTAACTAACTATATTGGGGACTACCCTGATGTATAAATGTCAATTAAAACGATTTTTCTCTTAGAATAACATATTATTTGAGGACGTCTTTGCACATACCTCTTAAGTAATATCCCCGTTGTTTAAACTAGCTATAACTTTCGTTTAAATAGCTTTAGTCTTTGAGAAATTAAATATCTTCGTATTTTCAGTGGCACAAAATAGGCCTCTACGTTAAGCATAATAGGTTTCCTTATACATACCCCAGATGAGGTGGGAATTTTTTAGGCCACAAACAGCTCCTGGGTCGACCCATCCCCAAATGGGTACCAGAGCAACTCTGGGAAGGTTAAGGCGGCCGGCGTGATGCCGACCACATCACCCCTATTGTGCCGACGGTCAAGATAATATGGGCCTAACACCATATTCCCAATATGCCTCAATGGGCGTGTAACGGGTTCCTTTACCTTTACCTTTTTTTTTATACATACCATAAAAAGGAGCGTTCTCATTGGCTGTTATATCGGATAGTTTTATCCTATTATTGTGAGCGGTAAATATGACCGTGGTGTAAGACAGACCAAAACACGACATCCTGCAAAGGGACCAGTTGCAGTGGTGGTTCCGTGTTCCACAGGGAGCGAAAAGGAAAATTATGTCGACGATGTTATCATATTTATCACAAGCTGAAATCGGCAAATTTCAGCATTGTCTGTTATATGTTATCGGATGTATCGCAAATATAACAGTCTGCTAGCATTGTCATCGTCCATTCTTTATCACGCACTATGGAGTACACAGTAGAGAGACTAATTCTCCACTCAACGCGGACCTTCGCTGATCTCTCTCTCTCTCTCTCTCTCTCTCTCTCTCTCTCTCTCTCTCTCTCTCTCTCTCTCTCTCTCTCTCTCTCTCAATTTGTCTTTCTCTTTTCTTGAAGTTCTGCCGCAGATGTTCGCTTGCCTATATCCATAGTTATGCATGGAGGCATATCTGTAGTCATCCTCATTTGACCACCAGGTATGTACAATGCTACAATATACATATGTGGAAGTGATCTCGTCTATGGGGCTATTTACACCCTCATTGACTCTTGAAATCATCTACATACTTCCAGGGATTCCCCCTGTGGTGAAACTTGTTGAGAACCTTGCATACTAAGCTTGGAGAAGGTTATTAAGCCCCAGACGTAATTCCTTGGCTTTGATGTGGTTGACTGCATGCAGGAGGATCTCACGGTGGACCCAGTGATAGACAGGAAGAGCTGAGAAGTGGCTCTGTGCAGGACGTGACAATTCCTTGGTAGAGCCCAGAACCAGAGCACAGTATTTTAGCTCTGCATAGTTGGAGAGCCCTCTTGGATGGCGGGGAATGCATAATATGCAGCGCGCTTCTTACTCCCAGTTTTGGATCAGATGTGATGATCCTTTCAATGCAAGTCAAGCTGGAGAAACTGGAGCTCATGACTTCATCTCGGTACATTTTAGAATGGCAGAAAAGTCACAGGAAAAGCCTAGATCTACAGTGTAGATAACACCAAGGAGTCTTCAACTTGGTATTGGCTGCAAAAGAGCGAGAAGCTCAGCAGCCCTAGTTAAACAACAACAACAACAACAACAACGACAATATCCTTAGTTTTGTCGTTTTTATTTTTGTTTTTCTGTATGTTCACTTGTCCATCTTGAAAGCACTTCTCTATGCCTCATGCACATTATGTGATGAGATTCTGACTTTTGATATTTCAGATAATGTGGCAGCTGAAAACAATATTAATATTTATTGATCTAAGTCGTCTCCACGTTTTACTGTATTATGTAATATCGATACTGGCAGCAATGATTTGTTTGTTCCGATCTCCACGGGTTCGAGTTATTCTCTCTTTTACCCTTGCAACAAAATGTGGGGTATTCGTTTTGGGCTTTCTTCCAACCCGAGAGAACTTCCCCGACTCAGCGGGCGCAGCTGTTGGAGGTCACACCAGACCCACTAATTGGCGGGTGTGCAATGCCACGAGAAGGATGGTTCCATACCCTACAAAGGGGGTCATTGTGAGGCTGTGACGCATTGTGAGGCTGGGCGCAGCCACCGCTTCTACCTCCCTGCCAAATTCGGACGCCGTCCGAACAGATACACACAGGTTTGCCCCATCTGAACTGGGAGGGCTTGTCACCAGGAACGCCACGCACAGCGCTCGTCTACGGCACCTGGCAGCAATGAATAAATAAAGAGAGAACCGGGCGGCAAGTGAACATTTAATTTTAATAAATAGGCCTACACATAAACGATTCACTTCCGTAGCGAGGCAACGTTGCCGTTAGGATGGTCCTGGATTCGAATCCCCGGTAAGCCTATCACTTCTGTTGTTTATCTGTTGTCTAATTTTCTACTTCATTATTTCATATGAGTGCCTGCAACAATGTGTTTTTCTTATTTTATTTTTGTGCACACGTTTTGTTATCAAAAGACTGCCATGCTTTATATTCATCATTCGTTTTTATTTCTACACAAATTGGGAGTAGCTGTTTTTATGGGCTATAAATAAGACGGTAATTTCTATTTTGCTTAACTTGAATTTATGTAAAACCGAGACAGCAATTGCATTTCCTTTGACATGTCTTTGCCTATTTAGAATATTAACTGCATGGCATTGGGAAATTTTATACTAGAGCTAATCTAATCATTAGAAGTATAACCTGATAGATAATGTTTTCGAACTTCTTAGTACTGTCTATGGAGTAGCCACAACGGGCTTTGGAATTCAGGACAGTGAGATATATACAACAAATGTTTACTTTACCGATTGCCTCGAACGCACAGTGTGGATAAAGCCAGGAGTCACAACCTAGGAGCTGTTAGTTTAATTCCCAGCGCAAGCTGGAAAAGACAACAGGAGGCTGATACTTGGGAGCCATGACCTAAGTAAGCCCGCCCACCTTGGCATGGAAAGGAGATAAGAGGACCGAAACGCTTATTTGATGGAGAACTACCTCTGATGATCGGATTTACTCCTGTTGTAGAGTTTCCTATCATGTAAGGGAGGAGGAAAACTTAGTCATTCTAAATGTTGATTTTCTCTTTTGTCTGTGCGAAGGTGCAAGATCAATCAATAGAGATCGGCGTATTCAACGCATTTCATTTTTTTCCAACGTTAATATAAAATTAGTATTACTCTCCTACTGTACATATTGATTCCTTTATCTGTCTCTCATTGTGTCATAAACGACACAGCAAGTCATAAAGATTGGATGAACTGTTGCAGTAGTTCATAAAGGTTGAATTCAACGTTATATTGGTTCGTAAGATAATGAGATGCTTGTGTATGTTACCATTACTTGCGCGTGTTTCTAATGTCCGTCGTCGAAGATTTTTATTCAGTTATTCATTTCCTTCTTCGTTCCTTACGGAGCATGGGGCCATCATGATAGCTGGTCCCTTGTACGAAGTCCGCGTTACATAAAGAGGACAATTTCGACATTGAGATTCTCACCGGTGCTACGGAGTTCGTGCACTGTGAAAAAACCAAATCTACCGCGTCAAAGAAACCATGTTCTTGTGAAAGGTGATTTATTTTGGAAGATGTTGTGTATGATGAGGTTGCCAGGGTCATACCCAACCTATGGCATGGCCATGCCCGCGCGCATGGACGATGGTCGCATCCCCAAAGTTATTTTCTACAGGTAACTGGCAGCTGGCAAAAGAACAGCTAGGTAACTGCAGCTGAAGTTCAAAGATGTGTGCAAGAGAGACATGAAGGCATTGGACATAAATCCAGCAATTTGAGAAGATGAAGCTCTCAATCGCACTGTGACGTGTAATGGAAAAAGAGTCTACAGTATAATCTGACAGCTTATTGCAACCTAATAGCTGCCCTCTGATTTGCTAGCTAAACAGGCATATATACCAACTGTCTATTTCTGCATCGTACCATTTTGTCCCGCCTTCTTTTCTTCTAACACGAGCTAACGAAATGTTTACAAACTGCGTGACCTGTCAGTCATAACAGGGAAGCAAATCAGGCTGTGTTTACCTCGTCCCCTCACGCGAGCATCTGTCAATCATAATAGTTCTCAGACAGGCAAGCACGTGGGAGAGACAAAAACACAGACCCTTTTGAAGTTTCGTACTCAGGGGAAGTTAGAAACCCCTGGGCTCTTTGATCTTGAGAAGCGGGCATTCTACAAGGGAACCCGTTAGCCGAACAGAAAGTCTTTTGATGCCGGTCGAAAACTCCCGACGAGAAACCTCATCGACCGACCGTAAGTCTTTTATCTTGATACGCTTAGCTTCTGAATTCTGGGTAACACCGGAACGCAAAATTAACGCATTCAGAGATCAGAGAATCCTAATGATATATATACTGTTGTTTTCTTAACCCCATTGTCAGTTGTCAGTCAGAATTCGGAAGTATCTAGCGCGCAGCCATAAACTATTTCCTTGTGTGGATTTGTTACTAGCTGTCGTGGAGATTTCATTTCTGAATTTTCTGGTAACGGATAATAGTGCTAATGTTTTTAAGAAGTGATAGCTTTTAACATTTATTCTTCACTTAGATTTTCTCGCTAGTAAAACGAGTGAAATAAAGTAACGCGTAGCGATTTCCTACTAGATATTCTATTAAAATGTCCACTTCAATGGCCCTGACCACCACGGTGCCACTGACATCCAGGTGACAGCCATCAGATACTGTTCCTCGGACGCCAACAGTCGGTTTCGCCAGGAACAACGCCTCATCCATCTTATGGGTTGCCTCAAACCACACGGTTTGAATACCCAACATTCTTTTGTCTGAGATGCCTTTCTCTATCGAGTCCCTGTTGTATTATGACTTTCTACTTTGATGCGATCACCCCTCCCCCTTTTTTTTTTTTTAAATTACCATTTTTTAAATTTAATTATTTTATTTATTTATTTATTTTTTCTTTTTTAAATTTGTTTATTTATTTTATTTTATTTTATTTATTTATTTATTTTTATTTTTTTTTATTTTTTTAAATTTTTTTTTCCTTTATTATTTTTTTTATATTTATTTCTTTATTTAGTTTTCATTTTTATCTATTTATTTATTTGTTTTAAATTTATTTATTATTATTATTTATTTATATTTTATTTATTTTTTTATTTTATTTATTATTTATTGATTACTTTTTTCTCACTCTTTTCCAGTCCTTGTTTTCATTATTTCTTATTTTTATATACTATCAACTTCCTCTTTCCAGTTTAGTGGCAGCCATCTTGCTTTGCTTCACATGTGACTGGACTTAATATTAAGGGAGTTTTTTTCTCTTATTTTTATAGTTTCATGTTCTCTAATTAATTCTCATTTTCTTTCCCTCCTGTCTCTTGTTTGTCTGTCAATGACGAAGGTCTTGTGGCCGCAACGTAGGTTTTTCTTGTCCTTCTCCTTGTAAGACGTATTACTATTTGTGTGGGTGTGTGTGGTTTTTTTTTCACCCATATAGACAGTAAACTGATAGTGAAGGATAGTATATAATTTGTGCATATTTGTCATCATAGTGTCTATTATTTTTTAAACCATACGACGAACTAACAGACGCCGAAAAATGTAATAGCTATTTAATGACAGGCGATCATTGTTTCGGTAGCGCGTAAGGAGAGATTAAATAATAACTAACATTGTACGCTGAACGCCGGCGCGAGCAGGGCGGGCGAATTAACATAATTCAGTCCGACCGAACTCAGCGCCAGCGGTGTCTGCTAACTGGTAGGCGTAAAGAAACACCGTGTGCCTTTTAAATTTAATCAGGACTGTCGGAATGGAGAAGAGATTGTCTTGTCCCCGTCTGTGTGTAGAAATAGGATTAGCATATTTTTTATATAAATGTTTCTTGTATTCTTCGCAGACCTGATCACAAGGAAGGCGAGCGGCCTTTTTCTTTTTTGGATTTGTTATTTTCTCCTTTTCTTGGCTTATGCGTCATCAATTTAATTTGTGAACGGGCACTTGCCAGAGAGTATTGGAGGACAATAAATTTTTAACACTGGACTTACCAAACCCAGATTTACATTTTTACCAGCCACAAGTGGTGAACCTTATTTTATCCCGACTCCTGACAGTCGTAATTCAAGGGCAGTATACCTCTCTAAATACCTACGCTGTGCAGAATCGGCGCTTTTAACATAGAGTTGACCGATAGAAGAACCATCATCATCATATGAACATTACTTTTAGCAACAAGATGTTTCCAATACAAGAAGTATTTTTCCGTTAAAGAGTGAACCTCAAGAACTCTCACAGTTTTAACTATTTGTAGTAACTCATATCCAGGAGAAGAACCATATTAGGCGTTCACTTCACTAGCTAATTTCTGGGGATGGTGATAAATCAATTTAATGTTTATATGGAGGGTACCATTGTTAATACCACGGTTGTGTGTTGGTGTCATAAGTGAGGTGTGTATAGGTACATTCACACACTACAGGTACACACATCAGAGGCATGGAATGGTGTAACGGCAGGTGAAAGTTAATGACGGTTTATTACACCACAACACAGTACGTTAATATAGAATACACATATGGTCAAATTACAATTTACAGCAATACAATAATCAAGTACTCCACTTCTCAGAATCATCAAGATACTACTATATCAATGGCCTCCTTAAAGATACTCCTCACATTAGCGCTATATTATAATCATGGAGCCTTTTAGCCAACGGACATCATCGCCGTGCTAACAATATAAATGGCCTCCTCAAAATACTTATGGATCCTTTTAGCAAACGGACATCCTTGCCGTGCTAACAATACATATGGCCTCCTCAAAATACTTGTGGATCCTTTTAGCAAACGGACATCATCGCCGTGCTAATAATATAAATGGCCTCCTCAAAATACTTATGGATCCTTCTAGCAAACGGACATCCTCGCCGTGCTAATAATAAATATGGCCTCCTCAAGATACTTCTCACATCAGCGCTCTAAACATATGATGAATCCTACTAGCAATTTCTCACAAGGCTGCATACCCAGCAGTTTGTAATAATCTCGCCTTCACTCATCTCAGCGCGATTATGTGATAACATAAGTTAATGTATCATTACCTTTCAAAATACACGCAATACTGCACATCCTGCAGTTTGCAATAATCTCACCTATCCGCATGTCTTCACATTTCACAATTATCCTCTCTCAGGAAATAATGGCCTACACAAAATAATGGCCTCTTATCTTCAGCACTGTACAGGCATACTTTTCAAACACATACAGGGGCCGACTACTTCGGTCGATGCCCACAAACTCACTGCCCCCCGGGAACACACATCTCCCGCCTAAAACCACACGAGACTCGGCTGTTCAAAAAACACCGCTCAGTCTCACTACTTGCACGGGCTAGCCACAAATAGCTAAACACCCGTAGCTCAAAACAGTTCGGAGTGAATAAACCTCCACAATTGAACTGATTAGCGTTCACACGCTTTCTAACTTTATTTCTAGAACATACGAGAGAATTCCCCTATTACAATTTAACCTAACATCATAGCTAATCAAGCAATGTAACTCATAATCTAATCTGCTCACCTAACATTTTCCGGATCACTTCCCTTCCATTAAAATTACTCGCAACAGTTTGCCACCCCGTCCAGGAAAAAAAATGATTTATCTTTTTTTTTGGAAAATTTAAGACCCAAAAATTTAAAGGTTAATGAAATTATATCCTATGGCTACCAAAAATGTACCTATGACAAGTCAAAATAGTAAATCTACAAAAAATATCAGCAATAAATTAGATAACAACTAAAGCATCCAACATAATCAAGCAAGCATACTAAAATTAATCTAATACAAAACCAAACTAAGTACATTTAGTACAAGAATCAACTAATAGTAAGTGAAAGAACAAGATCCAGCAAAAGAAGAATGATCTGTAGTAAAGGAAAGTAAGAAATTGGAAAATGAGAAACAATCAACAATAGCACATTATCCAATAAGTAAAACAATTTCATGTAAAATAAATACAAATACCGTACTAATTACATTATATTAAGTTATATAATTAATTTAAAAATACAACGAATGAAAGTATAAGTAGAATGAAGAGAAACAAAGATGTAATACGGAAGTATAAACAAGATATGAACACATATCGAAAAGACAACAGAAATATAGAATGAAATGAAGAATAGTCACCAAAGACGGATGGAAAGCAAAGGCATGAACACAGAGAAAGTCAATAACAATACAGACCAATAACAGTTTAGATCAGACAACATATTTCAGCAAATAAATACAAACATAATCGCAAGGCACAAAACAAAATATGGAGCCGCGGTAGCATAGTGGTTAGTGCACTGGCTTCCTAGCGCAGTGGTCTATGGTTCGATCCCCAGATGAGGCGAAAAATTTTTAGGCCACAAACGGCTCCTGGGTTGACCCAGCCCCAAATGGGTACCAGAGCTACTCTGGGAAGGTTAAGGCGGCCGGCGTGATGCCGACCACATCACCCCTCGTGTGCCGACGGTCAAGATAATATGGGCCTAACACCATATTCCCAATATGCCTCAATGGGCGTGTAACGGGTTCCTTTACCTTTTTTTTTACAAAACAAAATGTCAAAGAATATCTATACTAACACCACAAAAAAATAGTTTATAACTAAACAAAGCCTAGTAAGTAATTTAACTAAGTTACAAAAGTTATATATATAACTAAAAATAAATTATAGACATCACACAAACAAATAATATCATTACGATAACTAAGTTTGATCTAGCGCACAGTCAAGCACTAAATAAAAATACATCATAATATCAAACAAAACAACTTTTCAACGAAGTAATATCCCTTTACATATCAACCATAGCGCATAGTCAAGCGCTGGGCACACAAAAAATAAATTACAATGTCAAAAAAAAAAATACAATTTTTTTCTCAAAATTACCATACAAAATATTTCAGAACGATAAGTTATCAAAAAATAAAATTATTATTTTTAAGAAATTCGAAGTTATAATAAATAAACCAACAATGAAACTAGCTCTCAACAAAATGAGAGAAACACAAAATATCCTATCTCTAAACAAACACTTAAACCAAAACATGTAAGTTTTTTTTTTCAAAAAAAATTACTTCACAAAAAAAACACCTGGGAAAAACACACTGTCGTCTGTATACCAACTTTCAAATATATAAACATAACACAATGTATCTAGAGTATGTATTATAACAATCTGTCCATATTCTTTAAACAAAGAAAAGTATCAGATGTGTCTATCAATTTTACAAAAAAGTTTAATTTAATTTATAAGTTAATTCTGGCTGACAATTGCGTTCAGTTTCGCTACAGAGTTATTTAGCTGTAAATTTATATGTTATTCAGCCTGATGATATATACTATAAATAAATCCAAAATCTATTGGTACAATAAGATATGAAAAAGGTCCTATAAAATCTCTGGAAAGTTTTTATAAAAAATATTTATCAAATTAATCTGCTGCAAAAAATGTTGAAAATCGTATTATTTAAATTCTTAGGTACCATACTCTACCAAGATCAGTGTTTCACCATATGTTAATGATTCAAATACCCGATCATTTCTGATACATGCAAGATAATTTTACAAAATCACGTTCCATAACATAACAATAAAATCATATAATATCTGTATGTTAATATAAAAAACAATTATGGTATCAAAATATGGGAAAAATTCAATTTAGAAAATAAAATTACAATCAGGACTATCTATGAAAGTGTACAAAAAAAAATACCCTAACAATTACAGCTGCAAAACAAAGTAAAGATAAATGATTATGATCTAAATGAGCAGAGGTTTGAAACCGCTCACTGCATTCATCAAAAACTACATACAAATCATTACCAACAAACATGTTACACATAATCAAAGCATAACAGCATACAAATGGCATACAAATTAATTGGTACATTTTTGAAACAGTCATATATGTCAACAACAACAAAAAATATATATATATAGCAATCAAATGATGTATAATGATGAACATCATAATGTTTTAAAGAAATTACTAATATCTCAATACAACAGCGTTTAATATAGTATATAGAAAACAATAACATGTACTATTCTAAAAAAAAAAAAAAATTAGACGCAAAATCTCCCGTCGTTTTGTGAACATGACCTGACCCTCCAGAAAGTGACACATCAAATGCTGAGTCAGATGCTGTCAGGTTTCGCTTGATTGCATACGAACGCACAAAGGTGACCCACATTCTCCACCGATAATGTCAACAGGCGCGCTGAGTCATCGCAAAGTCGAATGCTGCGAGACAATACAAATGAGAATTTCTATTATAATCCTCTGTTAGATTTAATGAGGAAAAACGGAAAGTCAAACTAACAATTACCTCCCGAGTGATAGTGCGAAGTCGTGTCCACTTTTTGCACCTTCCGCAAGCCTCCCCTTACAATGTGTAGACATCACAGAAGGCTTAAATACAACTGGACCGTAACGAACGGTTGTCTCTGCTGTAGGCTGAAAAAAAATTACTACATTCCCAAGAACGAGATACTCTCTTGAAACTACAAGCATGACAATCAATAGTATTTAAGACCTTATTACCCTTCTTATAATATTGCTTGTTAATAGTTTTGCTCTCATGCGGAGCACAGTTAACCTGGTTGCTATTTCTATAATTGCTTTTGAGAGCATTGTTATTTGCTCTATTACAACCGTTGTACTCATTTAAATCCCAGTTAGCATAGTTGTGCTTAATACTTCTTCCTAGATAACAATGTCCACCAGATAGAACTGGCTTTTTAGCAGAAAAATTATTACTAGATTGATGAACTTTCATATAATTATTTCTGCTATAGTTTTCTAAACTTTTAGAATCACAATGTTGAGATCTGTCACATTGTTTCTTGTTTTTAGGAGAAGAAACGTTACTATATAATGAACTCCCTTGGTACTTCCTAACCTCAGGGTTATGTCTTCTATCAAAACTGTTCTTTTCTTTGCTTGTGGCAATGTGTTTAACAAATGGGTCATACTGCATGGACTGGGTATGACTAGTAGAAAATTTGATAGTTTCTTTATTGTTTTTCACAACATTTGTTTCATTCTTGGAACAAGGAGTGCTATCTTTATTCCCTGTTATCAACTTATCAGAGTTTCTACTAAATACACGGTTGGTTTTTAACACCCTAACTTGAAATTTATTACTGTCTCTTTCATTATCTACAGGACTGGCTGTTACTGTAGACTTTCCTTTGTTGCTTTGACGCCAGCAATCAATATCATTGGAAGCATCGGTATTGCGTGAAAAGTTATATTTTCCACGGAAAGATCTATGTCCACCATTCTTGACATTAGAATACGCAAAAAGTGTCTGAAGCTGACCTTTTGCTTTAGTGCTCTGATGGTAAGCAACTTTCGGTCTATCACTGTCAACATTGACAGAAGACCACATTTTGTTATTCAAAACTATGTCAAGCAGACCATCTATTCTTCTTCTCGTTTCTGAAATTTGAATATCCTTAAGTGCAATCTGCTCACTTAATTTCTTGTTTAAACTCTCAGTTCTTAAAACTTTACAGCTTTCCTCTGCTAGCAAATTTTCAATCTTAATCAACTCGTCTTTCTCCACCATTAACTCTTCCACTCTCTCTTTATCAACCCTCTCAATCTCAATATCATGGCTACTCGTAAGCCTATCAACCTTCTCTAGGGGTATGGTGTCCTTTTCTTTAATTTGGCGACCAAAAATCGCATCGTCACTTAACAGATCAGTAAGTGTTTCATTACACAACTTCTCATATTTCTTAATCTGAACTTTTAATTTCCCACAAATCTCCGTCTTCTCTTGAACTTCTTGAGTCAGATTTCTAACTTCGCCATTTTTTTTCCCATCTGAGCTTCCATCTCTTTAATTTTGCACAATGCCGAGTCTAATTTTGCTCGAACACAAGCAAGCTCAGAATTTGATTTACATAAATCACCTGTAAGTTTAGTCACTTTTTTATGTAGCTTATTCACTTCAGCAGTACCTTTTAAGCAACTTCCCTTCGCTCATGTGTACTTTGTTTTATGTCTCCTATTCGCTTCTCATCCTTTAACTCTTCTTTCTGGTCACTATGGATGCCGTCGCGCAATAACGTACGCATACTCTTCAATATGTTATCACGTTTAATACCAATATGATTGTCCAAAAACAGACGAAGGTCCAAAACTAACAACCTCGCTAGATCCTTAGCCATACTCACATGAGGAATGGACTGAAATCTATCATCAGCAAACTCTCTTAGAGCTCTCGACGCACTGACCAAAAACCTGTCCATAACATGTGCCTCAAGCTCTGAAAACACTGGCTAACAAAAAAATTTTTTTTTTCTTTCTCTAACATTTCTATGTTTTTCTGGTCAATTTTAATGCGCTGTTTTTAAATCTGCAAACCGTTTTTCTCTATCAGGTCGGGATCTCTAGAAATACGCAATTGAAGTTTTTTAACAACGCAAACAGTATTACAACATCATTCGTACAAGAAGTATAACAGTTATGTAGGCTTGAATTTCTTTGCAGTCGACTTTCGTCGGTGAATGGCATGTGGTACATCGCGATGAAGCATCCAACAATAATCGACCAGCATGGTCACACTCCACCGTCCTTGATAACGTGACTCCATTACGGCGATATCTTGATGGAATCGTTCTCCATGTTCATCGCTGACTTCGCCAAGGTTGTCAGGGAAAAAGTCAAGATGCGAATCGAGCAAATGGATTTTTAGGGACATGTTACAGCCCATAATTCTGTATGCATCTATGCACTGCATAACAATATGCACATAGTCGACAGATTTGTGATTTCCCAGAAAGTTATCGACGATCGATTTGAATGCCATCCATGCGCGAAGTTCACTACCATGTAACACGTCTCGAATTGTTTGTCTGCAATAACTTTCCTAATCTGAGGTCCTACAAAGATACCTTCCTTTATCTATGCATCGCTAACTTGCGGAAACTTTTCTCGAAGATAAGTGAAAGCTTTGCTCGTTTTATCTAACGCTTTTACGAAATTCTTCATGTGCCCCAACTTTATATGTAACGGTGGTAAAATGATGCTGTCTTTGTTAACTAATGGCTCGTGTATTACAGTTTTATGCCCGAGCTGCATACGATCCCTGATAGGCTACACCTTTCTTGCATAATGTTCATGTCTATTGCGGCTGTTCCATTCACATAGGAAGCAACAAAATTTAGTATACCCAGTCTGCATGCCCGTGAGAATTGCAATGACCTTTAGGTCTCCACAAATCCGCCATTGGTAATCATTGTACTTTATTTTTGCCAAAAGTATAGCCATATTGTCATAAGTTTCTTTCATATGAACAGAGTAGGCGACTGGAATTGATGAAAATAAATTTCCGTTATGCAATAACACGGCTTTTAGACTAGTCTTGAAAGAGTCGATGAAAAGTAGCCATTCGTTGACTATGTGCTCATGACCAAAGTGCATCATTAGACCGTTTACATCTTTGCAATATCAAATGACATCATCCATCTCAAAGTATTGAACAAGTTCTCTGTGTCTATGACGAAATTTAGATATCGGAGTATTGGGCGCTAAAAGATTCCATTCTTTGAGTCGCTAACCGAGTAATTCCGCTTGTCCTTTGGTAAGAGCGAGATCACGTATTAGATCTGAAAGTTCTGAATGGTTAACTCTTGCAGGCCGGAATTTTTTCATCAGTTTTGCCAGAATTATTTTTGTACCTTAAAGCAGTACCTTTATAAATTCTAAAGTTTCTGAGTTATTACACAACAAAGACACACATATTATACATCACAGTAAAGATAAATGAATGTAGAATTAGAATATGAAGGATTTTTAGTGATATTCTACATATAGTATTCAGTTATGAGTCATAATGAAAATACGGAACAAATTTCACAGAACACAAAAGTGACGTTCCCAACGTCGTTTCGGCTTCTAGGGGTTTTGTGGATGTACGCTACCAGCGTCGTTCCGGCCTTTAAGAGTTAATTAAGTGAACACCATCATTCACCGGTATATAATCCGAGTCAGAATTAGTTTCTAAAGCAGGTAAACTATCACTTTCTGATGGTTCATTCACGTCCAACGGATATTGTTCTGGTGGAACTGGGATCGGACACGTAATTGGATCATGAGGCAATGGTTTCGAAACCGATTCAATATTTGGATAAACCACAGACTTTCTAGTTTTAAAAGTGAAACCATGGATATTTGTCAAGCAGAAGTAACAATCAGTAGCGTGATTTGTCGGTTCACGCCATATTACTGGCACTCCAAAAGGCATCGACTTATGCTTCGGCGATTTTCGTAACCAACCTGCCAATGTATTTGCACAAGTCGAACAAACTGCATTTGGCTTCCAAGATTTATTTGCATCATCAACTTTCGAATCGAAATAAAGTTCATATGTTTTCTTTAATAATGGTGTAAAGTTTTTTTGGTGAACACGATCGGTAAAATATCGGCACACGTAACAGAACAGATCAGCCGAATTTCTACAACTTCTAGAAGCCATATTTCGCTCAGAATTATTTCAAAATACAGTAACTATTTGAAAAATAGCGTAACATATGTCATGCATCTTTTAGCAGTTTAAAAAGTAGAATTATTTTGCATTTTATTAATTTTTAATAAGTTATATAGTAAAAATGAAACGGAGCAAATAACGGTTTCCCAAAAATATATTTATTCACAAATATCTTAAGAACCCGATGTGATAGAGATAAACGGATTTCAAATTTGAAATCAGCGCAAGAAACTGACCTAAGAACACTTATTCTTATATAAGAAAGAAAAATGTTGTTTGTCAGTGAAATCTGTCCCTTCTTGAAACAGATATTCTAATAAAGGCCTCATATCCTCAGGGTCTATATCACAATCCATTGTGACTTGCTTACTTAGTCAACCATATATGTATTAATTAAACTTTCACTATACCAAATCAATTATCTTTTCAAGAAGATGCAATTATTTCTCAATTACTGTATCATCAATTCCTGTACATAGAACCTTTATATAGCCATATTTGATGTTGTCGAGTTTAAATGATAATAAACTACAAAACAACCTACCTTTGTGTGTTGGTCAGACCCATACCCATTTATCCGTAGTTTTTTTTTACGTTTGTGTCTTGTTGTCACATAGCTGTGTATGTATAAAGAAACGTATCTATTCTTGATAGGGAGGTAAAAGCTGTCCTGCAACCAAGTACAGTCGTACGGATAAGCTGAAGGAGACAACCTAATCACTCCAGAGACATATCTTTCCAATCTACCACCTGTGAAAAAATCTATTTTCTATACCTTCTCGCGTATCTGTCGACATCCACTCTACTCAGACGGGCCAATTAGAACAATTAACCTTCCGTACGACACGCATCAAGGTTAGAATCTGTATCCACCGAGGCCGTAAGTGTCATTGGCTCCCTAACCACCCATCTGACATAGATGGAGGTTATAGGAGACAGTGGACCCCATACTGCTGTGGGCTCTCGGGCTCTGCCCCTTTGTTCAACTGCACAGTTCGCCCCTGCTTGGAAGATATTTGTTGAAGGCGTATAACCACGTTGACATGACTGGTTACGTATGATGATGACGATGATTCCCTTTGCTCTGAAGCACTGTTTTCTACACAGATCGTTTCTAGTCATAAATCCACCACATATACTTCTTCAAGTACCGTGTCTATTGGCGTAGGAGATGTCTCTCAACAACTTCCTGTCTCCATTACAATTTATCAGTTCTGTTGTTGACCTCTTTCCATGCCACGATGTCAAACTGTGCAGTATTTGCTCTCTTTGCCTTCCTCTTATCTCCTTTCCGCCAATCTTACCTGTTTTTACGCTATACTCCAGCTTTCCTCTTCCTTTAAAATGCCCCAAAAAAAAAGTGGATTGCTTCTTTCTAACTTGTGAAATAAGTTTCCATTGCGCATTGGCTTCTTTCAGGACATCCTCATTACTCTTTTTGGCTGACCATGGTATTTTTAACATTCTTCTGTAAAACCACATCTCTGTGGCCTCTAGTGCCTTCCTTACTTGTTTGCTAATTGTCCATGACTCACTCACACTCCCATATGTCAGGATTGGTCTATAAACACTGAAGAACTAATTTTTTTTACTTCCATTAACAAATAGTTGTTGCATATTGGTTTATATACTTATATTGCATAAAATTCCCTTCATTCACGATGTATCTTAAACAACAAAAAGTCTGTCAACATTATAAACATTAGTTTAAGGTTAGAATCTGTATCCACCGAGCAGTAAGTGTCATTGGCTCCCTAACCACCCATCTGACATAGATGGAGGTTATAGGAGACAGTGGACCCCATACTGCTGTGGGCTCTCGGGCTCTGCCCCTTTGTTCAACTGCTATTTTTGCCTGAGCTATTCTGTTCTTCACTTATGAGATGAATCTTCTATCCGTCGTTATTAATGTGCCCAGGTAATTGAATCTATTGACCTGTTTTAAAACTGTTCCATTTACTTTGAGAGTGCATTATGGGGAAGCCATTTTCTGACCACATATACACTTCCGAATATTCTGTATATTCGTTCGATCTTCATCCAAGCTTAAGACCGATAATCTTCCTGTACGCCGTTACTTTATTACCCTTCAAATTAGGCTATTCGCAAGGTAACACCACGAGCAGCTGCTGACAATTTATTGACCAGAACGCATCTCCGGGTGGGCTAATGGGCTCCTTGTAATTAATGAATAACAGCGGGATGAGTACAATATGTTTAGTTCAGATGCTGGGCGAGGCGATCAAATAGTTGATAGCATATCGATTATGCTTATAGTGTATAGCGTACACGTGATATAGAGCAGGGGATGTCGTAGATTTTTGATAGGGTAATTAAGACTTGGGTTGGTCCCTTCTGAATAGATTAGAATGAGTGATAGTCACAGTGAGAGATAGTAATAGCAATAGAGTTCCACGAGTGAGATGGTAGACTGTGATAGAAGCTGTCTCTGAAAATCGAGAAATCTTCTTTCACCTATCTTCTACGACAGATTTAGAGGAGTCAGACAGTCTAAACACACATATATATTAATAAATCTCTATCCACTCACATGCACGCACATTCAAGTGACGACAGTTAGACACACAGACTTGGGAAAACTATAACAATGACCATATAGATATTCTAGAACGAGCTGACCAACATGCTGATTAAGTTTAAGGGCAGTTTTAATTATCATCTAAAATCCCATCACAACACATAAAATTACATCAAAGCATATACAAATAGTCATACAAAATCAAGGAATTTCTACAAGAAATGATAGACCCCCAGTTATGATCTTCCCTTGATTTTTAGCCCACAGTCCCGTTAGGAGAACGACGATAGCCCAAAGAGTCACAGATACATATGATTTGGGTCTAATATTTTCCCCTTTTGAAGGTATGAACTGACTTTGATAGCAGTATCTATTCTAAGGAAAAATATAGTTTAGCACCAAAATCTTGCATAAGGAAAGTTACAAAGTGAGTGAATCAAACGAAGAACATCCTTCAGTCTACTTTCACTCGGTTCTTTCATCAGGGCCCTGATTCACACAACCTTACCTACAAATCGTGCTGTTGTTCGCCGTTTGGCGCAAGCCTTAGCGTACACTTCGTTTAATCTGTCTATCTGTGGATGAAGCGGATACCCAGCTCTGCAGATATTGGTTTCATTCAACGTGTCCGGGGAGCGTCCTCTTCAGGCGATCGTTCTTTCTTTACAGATTTAAGTTAATGTCACTTATGCACGAGGTAAGAGTTAGGGTTTCAGCGGGCATACAGTGTCAGAGCACGAGGTTTCCCTTAATTAGGAAGATGACCGGTGGACAACTTCTCTCAACAGATAATCTTGGTTCACCACACACTTAGTCAAATAATGTCGGAAAAGTAATTGTTTTTTTTCTGTAATTATTTCTCGCCACAAGGCAGCATGTACATTAGAGTTTGTGAAGAAATATGATCTGGCTCAAAGGCCCAGTATAGCATTTATTCTTTAAAAAAAAAACCATTAGTGGGATTGGTATTCTGTCTATCTCTGAAGGCACACGCCCTGTCAGACAGGTGTTACTTGAAACCCACGTGGTTAAAGATATAAAATGTTTATGTTTCTCACAGGTATGTCTCTGTACTAAACGCCGGCAAAGTTGGGTTACCCCAGTATTCACTGAATAAAGAAAAAACACATATGAAATATTTTACCTATTATGTACTCAATATAACTTACATTTTGAACCGCAAGCGTAGAGCTTGACTTGACGTTTAAACTTTCCCGTGAAATAAGTTATATATAAAAATCAATCATCATGAATTAGGAATACCTACGTATTCCGTCAACACTCATGAGGCATCTAGCATTTATAAGTTAGTTTAGAAAAATTATTCTCGTCTGATTATTTAGCAGTTAAATTAAATTCATTATAGCTACATGATTTTAAGCTAGAAATTATAATTTATTCTGCTTTCCACTGAAACACGTCACTAGAAAATAATACAGACTATATTTTAATTCTCTCTGCACAAAAGAACTGGTGAAAATGAAATAGGCGATTTAACACTTTAAACACTTCACAAAATACTAGATATAATATATTTACCTCAACACAGAACTACGGTATCACAACGAAACTAAGGGTTTCACTTATAAGTTTAAGTATCTAGAACGAAGTGACCACGTCTACTGCAAATGGAGAATGAGTGAAATCAAGTTTAAAACTCTGATTATATCTATGAAAACACACAAAGGATGTGCGCTATTTCCAAAACCACGCAATAGCGCAGGTCTCACCCCTTCACTCTCTCTAACACCTCCCATTAACAAGACGCATGCCATAACTGAACTTCTCGTCTTCACACCTCACGCTGACCAGGGCCAACAGTGAGTGCCGTGTCAGATGGAATTGCCAGACAAATGTCTCATACTGCATCGTGGAGATGTCAGTTATCGCGCCTCACCTGAGCGCTCAGCCGAAGAAAACGCGCGTGTCAGCTGAAAGTGCAGACAAAAGTCTGCTCGTATGTCTGAGATAGATGCATATTCACAATTTCTCGTCTACCTAAGTGGCTGACATTTTACATAATAGAAATGCGTATCCCAGTATGAGAAAGAAAACGGTAAAGTGAGAATGTGAAAGAAAATATTTTTCGCAAACGAACGAATACGAAAAATACGGGAAAATGATACAGAGTGATAATAAAATAGAGGACACGGGTGGAAGAAAGAAAGAATATAGAGAAAATTTATTGATCATAAAACCCTCTGTGACAGGGGGGTTCGTATGTTTATGGAACAGGGAAGCGTGGCCCCGAGGACACTCGAAGCTCGATGTGTTTAGGTCGGAACCGAGGGGAGCTGAAGTACTGAGCAGTTGAACAGCATGTTTTTATCGGTAGCCGAAGTATAGAAAATTTTGTTTGCACTAGTTTTTTTTTCTTTTTTTTCAATCCTTCTTCTCAGTGGCGTACTTGGGGGGTGCGAGTGGGGCGGTTGGTCCAGGGTGATAGCCAGGAAAGGGAGAAATGGGTGGAGGGGTGCCATCAGAAACTATTACGACATTACATATTTTAAAAAATATACTTGCAAGGGTGTTTCTTTATGGGGTAGGGGTGCCAAGGGTAAGATCCATTCCGGGTGCTAAATACTTTAAATACGCCCCTGCCTTCTTCCCTTCTTCTTCTGGGTTCAGTTAGCCATGCTAAAACTGCAGGCTTTCGCCAGGACGAAGTCCACAGTCTTTCTTAGGTTCATGGGGGAAACCTACCTGGTATCAGGCTTCTGCCTGAGCTCAACCCCCTCTGGCCAGGTCTGGCGTCGTAGGTCATTGTGGGTCGGGCAGATTTGGAGAATTGTGTTCAACAGTCTGGATTCTAGTTTCTCATGGACATTCATTAGTGTGAGATATCCTGAGCGATAGAGGAGGGATAGATTTTTTTTTTTTTTTAATCCAGAAGGAATTATTTCATGCTAAATGTATAGAAATGAAATAAAATATTCAGTAGGTGTGTTTTATTCAAAGCCCGAGTTATAATTTTTGTTCCATACAATAGCTGCCACGAAAAGCTTGCGTGTGGTGTTCCGTTCGCTCGTGTAGAGAGGCAGTGTCCTTCAGCAAGACCTCCTGCAGGGCAGAGGACCATCAGACTAATGGGATTGCATCACTCACCTATTAGTGGGTCGGGTGTAACCTCCATCAATGTTGAGCCCGCTGAGCTGGGGAAGTCCTATGTGATTGCAGGAAAGCCCAAAAATCTGTCCAAAAAAATGCCGCAAGGGTAAAGAGGGAAAACTCAAATACCTGGAGTTCATGCGAACGAACTAACGATCACGATTATTTTAAGTCGAAAAAACGTTTTCAAATTTTCTCACTGAAAATACACAAGTGTTTACTGGTACGATAATACGAGTATTTGTACTCATCGTGTGACGTATTCTCTCCAGAACGTTGTCTCCATTACAGCTGCTCTGAACGCATCATGATTCTGGGCAAGTCGACCTGCATCAACCAAAGACAAGTTCAGACTCTCTGCGATGTCCTGGGTCCACCTTCGTCTGGGTCGATCCCTTCCCCTTTTTCCAGGGACCATGCCTTCCATTACTAATTTTTCCAGACTATTATGTCTTTTTATATGACCGAAAAATTTCAGCTTCCTTATTTCGATGGTATTAAGAGCCAATTTTTCTCTACGTTTAGTGAGTGCAGTACTTCTCTGTTGGTCTTTTTTTCTGTCCAGGGTATTCTCAACATCCTTCTGTAGCAGTTCATTTCGAATGATGTAATCTTCTTTGCATCTGTTTTATTGAGTGTCCATGTCTCGCAGCCGTATGTTGCTACTGGGAATATACATGCTCTGATCAGTTGTAACTTTGTTTCTTTGCTTGTGCCTTGCCATATGTTTTTCATCTGTATTAGTTTATGTGAGGCAATTGCGAGTCTTCTTTTAATTTCTACTGCACAGTCGACAGAGCTGTTGATGATTGATCCTAAGTATTCGAATTCATTAACACCTTCCAGTTCTTCGTTATCAATTTCAATTTCTGGTTTGATCTTTACTTTGTCTGTTGTCAATACTTTGGTCTTCTTGGTGTTTAGGTATAGATTCTGGGCCTCGCTGTGTTTTTTGGTGGACAGGATTAATTGTTCAAGTCTTTCTGGGTTGGTCGATATGAGGACTGTGTGGTCAGCATATCTGATTTCCGGGATATGGTACCCGCCGATGTTAAATGGGTCAAACTCTGTGTTCTTGGTCATCTCTTACGTTTCTAATAATATTCTTGGCATAAATGTTAAACAGGTAAGGGGAAAGGGTTTCTCCATCTATTCTTACGGCTGCCCGTTGTTCTTGGTACAGCAGTGCGATGAGTTGTATAAGGTGGTTTGGAAATCCCATATTTTTCATAATAGTCCATTGTCACAGATATATGTAAATAGTGCAGCAGTGACCCGTCCACCTGTGCTTCCCCATCTGTGGTGGGTTTGGTGTTATACATGTTATTATTTAATATCATTTGTCTACCAAGTGAGGTCAGCTGTGTAGGCCCCTGAGTTTAATAGTTGAAGGTTAAGTATTTTCAGGGGACCTATCTGCTACCACCCTATGATCTCACTTGGCGCTATATTTTTACTTATTATTGATGTGACTACGTCTAAGTGTCTAGGGTAATGAAGGTATAATGCAGTGTAAGTCAAATCAATACAAATACACTTTAATTCTATCACATAAATAGGACTGGGTCAATACAACAACCACAAACAGACTAACACTCTAGGATATATCTTATAGAAGTCTGTGGTTGAATATTAGGTAATAGGCTATATTACAATTTTATTTGTCCTGATTCAGAATTTTCTGAGTCAGGACCAACAACAAAATGAAATTTATGGTTTTATTTACATAAAATTAAATACCACAATGGATCTTCTGTCCATATAAAGAAATATTACAATCTAATTATAGTTAGGTGTTACTATAGACTAAGTTAACACTGGTAATTAATGGTTGGTTGGGGTATTCTCATCATACCCTCTCTTTTATCTATCTCTTGTGGAATGTTTATTCAACAGTCAACTATTTTATTTATTATGTTTTAATACAAGTGGATGAACTCTTTGTGCCGACACAATGGCACTTATTTTTCTGTGGGTAGTAGTTACGATGCTGACAATCGCCTATATTTCATGGGTTGATTCGTGGTAGACAGCGTGTACCAGCAAAATTTTCAATTTCTCTCACGAAGATAAATACACCAGGGTTCTGGTACTAGGTTAGTACCAGAACGAAAACCCCGAAACAAGGTTATGATTCTTTATAACAAATCTACAATATCATTCCACAAGTAATACATGGTATAATTCAATAAAAGAAAAGGGTCAGATACCTCTGACCAACCCATTTCAACCATTTTCATCTGAGATAACAACTCATACCAGTGCTCCTATTCTTCTCCCTAATGGCTACAACGCCTCTGACACTTCAACAATGATCCTCTCCCATAGGATAATGTGGGTTAGCCTTCCCACTGGTAACTGTGGAAATCATTTTTAGTTATACAACTCATGTCAGTTCTACTGCGTGTGAGCAACACCACAGGCCCTGCATAAGTCTGCTAGGGGATATATGTACTTAGTCGTAAAACCTTTCCAATAAAGCAGTATCTCATTCACCAATTATTTTAATAACAAGGTTAATAAATTCGTTCTTACCACAATTCAATGGAAATATCACAAACATACGTTGACTGGCATTAGCATTAATATATAAGTTCAGCTTTGCCCTCGTCCAGACTGCCATGGGTTTTTTTCACTCTTAGCACTGCTGTTCTCAACGCAGCTTGCATACTAACAATTTTGTATCAAATGGCAACAAGCCTTGAAAGCTTTTTTCCAATAGCCAATATCACTAGCTACCAATCACAGCAAGGGTCTAGCTATTCAATTCAAATTTAAAAAAAAAAACTCCAAACATACTAGAAGTAGTCTGCTAAATATATTTAGCTTTTTGGGCCAACCAATACCCTCCTTCCTATACTCCTATACTAACCAATCGGATTTGAATCACTCTAATGCCTCTTTTTAAACTTGCGTCCCCAAATAACGTTATGGATAGAATGAGCAAAAACAACAGTCTTACCGTTCATAGATATATAGTATTATTTCAATATCTTGGTTAATAATTGGACTACTATGTATTTTAAAACATATTATTGCTCAGGAGACTCTAAGCTATCCTTATATATGATTTTTATGGCTATATTCATTGTCGTTTGGATTTTCATATTCGTTACTGTTAGTCGTCAATTATATACTTTCCCCTAAGTCGGCCATCTTCTCTTCCCCCCCCCCCCCCCCCCTTCTCTATCATTTTTATTCAAAATAAACCAACTTGTTTGGGTTACGTCAGAAATACACTACTAGGCAGGAATTGAGGGCTGTCTGTGTGTTTATACATTCTGGCGTGTCAAACAGCTTGGATATATGCATGGAACGGCGTGTCGAGCGAAGAGGGGTTTTGCAAGGCGGCTTTAATATTTGCGTTAATTCTTGCTGCAGTTTCGTTCTACACTTCTGGAAATTGTCCGAATGGCTACTATTACTGGCGTTAAAGTTAAAATCTTACGTTAATTCAGAACGGCAGTTTGGTGTCGCAGTTTTGGCACAATGTTAATTGTAAGTCTCAAGGACGAAACTAGGAAAGCGTGTAAGATTTGACGGCGAGATCATTTTCTAAGCATTACCACGGCACTAAACTCAGCGCTCTACTGGCGTAGAAGACGACGATAGGCAAACACACACGGGCGGGTTTATTTATTATCATAGGAGTAAAATCTTACTGAATTTATCGATTATTTCACAGATTTCGCTACACACCTCCCCTCCTAAAACATGCATTCATTGCAGGTTATAATCTGTGAGATAACTTAGCGCAAATGAAGTCCTACGCGTTTTTCTGATTTTCATTATTAGGATGTCCACTCAAAAAGTTGGCACCCACATTTTGAGAACCGGGAATATATTCAATCGTAAATGAATAAGGCTGTAAGAGCAACGACCATCTTAATAATCTAGCATTTTCATGCTTTGCCTGTGACAAAAATACGAGCGGCTAATGGTCTGTTTGGACCACGAAGGTTCTACCATACAGATAGATCTGGATTTTTTTTATAGCCCAGATTAAAGCTAAACATTCCTTTTCACTTGTTGAATAGTTTTTTCCCGCTTTGTTCAACTTGCGGCTTGCATAAGTGACTGGGTTCAATTCTCCATCTTGTGAAGAGGACCTTTGCAACAATGTAGCCCCTAAGCCCACATTGCTTGCGTCACTTCTCACGACAAATTCTTGATTCAAGTCAGGCAATTTCAATACCGGCCTGCTTGTGAGTTTTTCCGTTAACGCCTGGTATGCCAATTCACACTGTGCTGACCAATTAATTGTATCAGGTTGTCCCTTACGAGTTAAATCCGTCAGAGGAGCACATATAGAGTTAAAATGTTTAATGTACTTTTGGTAAAAACCACACAACGACACAAAAGATCGCACATCTTTCTTTGTCTGTGGCCTCTGTGCTCTCTGCAATTTCTCCAGGTTCTTGGGGTCAGGGGTCATGCTACCCTGATGTACAGTATGTCCCAAGAATTCCAACTCTTTACATCCAATATAACTTTTGGTTGGTCTAGCAGTCAAGTTAGCCTCTCTGAGTCTATCAAACAGCATATTCAAAGAGTTAACGTGTTCCTCAAATGTTTCAGTAGCGATGAGGATATCATCCATGTAATTCGAGATGCATAGATTTTTCAGGTGATCCAACAATTTTCGCATCATCCTAGAAAACACACTCGGGGCATTTTTAAACCCAAACGGCAACATGTTGAACTCATAATGGCCTTCCGAGGTGCTAAAGGCTAAATAAGGTCGAACCTCAGGCTTTACTGGAATTTGATAATAGCCTTTGCTAAGGTCCACATTAGAAAAATATTTTGCCCTGTTCAGCCTGGCAAATAGTTGATTTGTATCAGGTAATGGATCCACTTGACCTTCTGTGACAGCATTCAGTTTCCTGTAATCTATGCACAGTCTATGTTCCCCAGATGGTTTTCGCAACAAAACCACACTAGAGCTATAAGGAGATTCACTGTGAGAAATAATCCCTTCTTGTAACAAATAATCTATCTCCTCTTTCAAAGCTTTTTCCTTAGCGAAAGGAATAGACTAGGGCCTCATACAGATGGGTGTTGGGTCTAGTAGTTTCATATCATATTCCAACAAATTTGTGTGCCCCGGCTTATCCGTTAACACGTCTGTATGTTTCTCCAGGACCTTTTGAATCTTCTCCCTCTGTCCTTTTGTCAGGTGATTACTGATCTTCTCCTGTGCAAACGTTTCACTGGGTTTCAGTGGATATTCAAATGAGGTGAGAGGGTCATTTTTCATTTAGGTTGCGATAGACAAGGCCATTAAGTGTGTTCCTTCCTGGATTTGCCTGTCCAGATATTCCTTAGAAGGTTCACATGATAGACTTTTTCCTTTCCCTTCTTGTCTATCTTATAATTTGTTCTGGATACCTTTTCCAAAACTGTATATGGACCTTGCCATCCGATTTGAAGTTTATTGCTGCTGCCGGGTAGTAGAAGAAGCACCTTCTCCCCTACAGCAAGCTCCCTATCCTTCGCTTTCTTATTATAATAAGCAGAATGCTTCTTCCTGGCTTGTCTCAAATTATCATTTGCCAGTTTCCAACTAGTTTTGTGACGAGTGGTCAGCTCGTTCACATATTGATATGATGAGGTAACAGTCTCTTCTGCCTTCTCATCGGTCCACGTCCTTAACAAGGCTTCCAATGGACCTTTTATTGGCCTCCCAAATAACAGGGTTGCCTACATATTTTTCATGGCACCGGCAACTATCATATAATTGGAAGTGTGGTGGTGGTGACTTTTCTTCCTTTTGTCATCACATAAGAACCTTCCACTACCAATTCTTTTCCTGGGGTTGTCTCCCCTCAGGTTCAAATTCAAATTGAGAGAACTTCGCTCTCTTTTATTTTCACCCAGTTCACATAATTCCGACCGAGGGATTGTCGGTTTATTCTGGGGTAAAATCACTCTTTGTATTCGCCGCATAGTGGCCATTCTAATACATTCAATTGAAGACTGTGTGTGAAAAGGGGGTTCCCATTCCACTGTGTCTACTTTATTATAATTCTTTTTATTTTCAGACCTAAGTTTGCCCCGTGGCGTTTCTAGGTCCTGTTTATTTTCCCCACTGGTGGGTGTTCCCTCATGAAATATGCCGCAGGCTTCTACAAAATTTTCAATAACTATCTTTACATCTGGCCAATAATATTTTTGAGCAACCTTTTGGCAGATGGTACCTACTTTCTCGTGGTCCCCATCTTTTCCAACATGTAAACTCCTTATTACGTCTGCCCTAAACATCTTGGGAAGTACCAGTTGTCCGTGACCATTTGAACGAGTTCCGGTCTTCCTATATAAGAGTTTATTCTTCATATAAAATTCTCCTTTGCGTGGAGGTGTGTGACATTTTGGCACCTTTTTAAAACATGGCTTGAGGGATCTGTCCTCTGCCTGTGCCTTCCTCATCTCCTCTGGATGAGTATTTATAGGTTCATCTTCTTCCTTCTTCGACTGTGACCTGGTCTGCACTGTAGCCATAATCACAGGTCTCTTGTGAGTCCCCAAGAAGACATAACGACACCTTAATATCAGAGGGTAGATGGGTTCGTTAATCACTGCTGCTTTGATTACTCCTTCCACATAGCGAGTTTTCACAGTTATCCTTGCGATGGGAAGTGTCATGGATGCTACATCCTTAGTCGCCCCTTGTATCTCCACTGTTTCTGTGGTATACTGATCTGGGTTCACTAGGTGAGAACTCACGACTGAATCAAAATCTAAACCTGTATCATACAGGCACCTAATGGTGACACCATTACAAACAACATCCTCACAAACTGAAGGGTGATAAGGTTCCTGCTGTCCAGCGGGCTTGTCCTTTAATCCCTTGTTCCCCGTTTTCATAGCAGCGAAGCTAGAAGGTTTCCTTTTACAAACATTGATGTCATGAGTGTTCCTCTTACACCATCAGGAGCTATGGACTCTCTTAATTGCTCTATCATGATCATCTCTTTCAGATCTTGGGTCTTCTCCAGAGCAGTCCATTTCTCCAAATAGATTTCCAATCTGACAGAGAATTGGTGGTATGTCTCCCCAGACAAAAGCTTGGCATTTCTAAACTTCTTACGATAAAATTCACCATTCTTCTCGTATCTTAACAAAAGAGCCTGCTTTAACATGTCATAATTGTCTTGGTCATCCCTGCTCATTTTTGAAAAAGCTTCATAAGCTGTTCCCCTAAGACCTTGGGATAACTTCAGA
The DNA here is from genome assembly GCA_024509875.1 of Oreohelix idahoensis. Lineage (NCBI taxonomy): Eukaryota > Metazoa > Mollusca > Gastropoda > Stylommatophora > Oreohelicidae > Oreohelix > Oreohelix idahoensis. The sequence goes on along the minus strand of JAMPIV010013695.1, from coordinate 91,745 downwards.
CTCCATCTTTCTTTTTCTAGCCCATAAGTTGTAGCTAATACCTCATACCTACTTAAATATGATTCAATATCATCATCTCTCTCAACAAAATAATCTAAATGGAACACCATGGCTGAGTTGGAGGCCCCCTGACTAGCAGTAGCATCAGAGGTAGAGGGGCTGTGACCATTTTCAGGAGCATGGTCTTTCAACTCTAATTCCCTTAGTCGCAACTCGTGCTCCCTCTGTAATCTTTTATCTTCTGCTTCCCTTTCAGCAGCCATTCTTCTTTCCTCTGCTTTCCTCTGTGGTCGTTTCTCTTCAGCCTCTAATCTCTTAGCCTCAGCCTCCATTTTCTTTTCTTCAAATTGGAGCCGTTTAATCTCAGCCTCTCTATCAGCCTCTAAGGCCCTAGCCTCCTTGTCAGCTTCAATTTGCAACCTTTTGATTTCTTTCTCTGCTTCTAATTTTCTTTCTTCAGCTACTCTATCTAACTCTAATTTCCTTTCTGCTGCTAATTTCCTATCCTCCCTATCAATAAATTTGTCACACTCTGAGGTTACATACTGGACCAGTTCTGGCCCATCCATACCCATCTCTCTGGCAGTCTGCACCGCAGCAGATCTGAACTTTGCCAAATCAGCCATATTATATCAAGCAACGTTAACAATATACTAAGGTAACTTATCAACTCTGACTAAACAACAACTATAAGCACTGACAGTTCATCCACTATTTAATTTCCACAAAAGAATACTTTTAATTTTATTATATGAGATTCCTATCTATGTATTAGTAGAAGTTTAAAACCCCGGGTGCGAGCTACCCAATATAAATGGTACTAGAAGTTCCAATCACGGACGAGCCCCCAATATATGTGGTGGATTTGGTGTTATAGATGTTATTATTTAATATTATTTGTCTACCAAGTGAGGTCAGCTGTGAGTTTAATAGTTGAAGGTTAAGTATTTTCTGGGAACCTATCTGCTACCACCCTATGATCTCACTTGGCGCTATATTTTTACTTATTATTGATGTGACTACGTCTAAGTGTCTAGGGTAATGAAGGTATAATGCAGTGTAAGTCAAATCAATACAAATACACTTTAATTCTATCACATAAATAGGACTGGGTCAATACAACAACTACAAACAGACTAACACTCTAGGATATATCTTATAGAAGTCTGTGGTTGAATATTAGGTAATAGGCTATATTACAATTTTATTTGTCCTGATTCAGAATTTTCTGAGTCAGGACCAACAACAAAATGAAATTTATGGTTTTATTTACATAAAATTAAATACCACAATGGATCTTCTGTCCATATAAAGAAATATCACAATCTAATTATAGTTAGGTGTTACTATAGACTAAGTTAACACTGGTAATTAATGGTTGGTTGGGGTATTCTCATCATACCCTCTCTTTTATCTATCTCTTGTGGAATGTTTATTCAACAGTCAACTATTTTATTTATTATGTTTTAATACAAGTGGATGAACTCTTTGTGCCGACACAATGGCACTTATTTTTCTGTGGGTAGTAGTTACGATGCTGACAATCGCCTATATTTCATGGGTTGATTCGTGGTAGACAGCGTGTACCAGCAAAATTTTCAATTTCTCTTACGAAGATAAATACACCAGGGTTCTGGTACTAGGTTAGTACCAGAACGAAAACCCCGAAACAAGGTTATGATTCTTTATAACAAATCTACAATATCATTCCACAAGTAATACATAGTATAATTCAATAAAAGAAAAGGGTCAGATACCTCTGACCAACCCATTTCAACCATTTTCATCTGAGATAACAACTCATACCAGTGCTCCTATTCTTCTCCCTAATGGCTACAACGCCTCTGATACTTCAACAATGATCCTCTCCCATAGGATAATGTGGGTTAACCTTCCCACTGGTAACTGTGGAAATCATTTTTAGTTATACAACTCATGTCAGTTCTACTGCGTGTGAGCAACACCACAGGCCCTGCATAAGTCTGCTAGGGGATATATGTACTTAGTCGTAAAACCTTCCCAATAAAGCAGTATCTCATACACCAAATTTTTTTAATAACAAGGTTAATAAATTCGTTCTTACCACAATTCAATGGAAATATCACAAACATACGTTGACTGGCATTAGCATTAATATATAAGTTCAGCTTTGCCCTCGTCCAGACTGCCAAGGTTTTTTTTTCACTCTTAGCACTGCTGTTCTCAGCGCAGCTTGCATACTAACAATTTTGTATCAAATGGCAACAAGCCTTGGAAGCTTTTTGCCAATATCACTAGACTGGTCCAATCACAGCGAGGGTCTAGCTATTCAATTCAAATTTAAAAAAAACAAAACTCCAAACATACTAGGAGTGAGTCTGCTAAATATATTTAGCTTTTTGGGCCAACCAATACCCTCCTTCCTATACTCCTATACTAACCAATCGGATTTGAATCACTCTAATGCCTCTTTTTAAACTTGCGTCCCCAAATAACGTTATGGATAGAATGAGCAAAAACAACAGTCCGTCCGTCTTACCGTTCATAGATATATATAGTATTATTTCAATATCTTGGTTAATAATTGGACTACTATGTATTTTAAAACATATTATTGCTCAGGAGACTCTAAGCTATCCTTATATATGATTTTTATGGCTATATTCATTGTCGTTTGGATTTTCATATTCGTCAATGTTAGTCGTCAATTATATACTTTCCCCTAAGTCGGCCATCTTCCCCCCCCCCCCCCCTTTTCTCTATCATTTTTATTCAAAATAAACCAACTTGTTTGGGTTACGTCAGAAATACACTACTAGGCAGTAATTGAGAGCTGTTTGTGTGTTTATACATTCTGGCGTGTCCAACAGCGTGGATATATGCATGGAACGGCGTGTCGAGCGAAGAGGGGTTTTGCAAGGCGGCTTTAATATTTGCGTTAATTCTTGCTGCAGTTTCGTTCTACACTTCTGGAAATTGTCCGAATGGCTACTATTACTGGCGTTAAAGTTAAAATCTTACGTTAATTCAGAACGGCAGTTTGGTGTCGCAGTTCTGGCACAATGTTAATTGTAAGTCTCAAGGACGAAACTAGGAAAGCGTGTAAGATTTGACGGCGAGATCATTTTCTAAGCATTACCACAGCACTAATCTCAGCGCTCTACTCGCGTAGAAGACGACGATAGGCAAACACACACGGGCGGGTTTATTTATTATCATAGGAGTAAAATCTTACTGAATTTAGCGATTATTTAACAGATTTCGCTACACCATCTATGTTTATAATTTTTGCTACGCAAAAACCATTCAAATCGCGCCTGTAGACTCACTTTTGAAGCCACGCCTATTTTTTCTGATCCATGCGCTGATGAGCGTTTACAAATTTTCGCACCCGACCGTCTTAACAAGAGGGGAGAGGACCGGGATGTTTACCTGGGTTCTCGAGCGAGCTGAGACGTCAATTATCGATAGTGACAAATCAGACAGGAGCGCGCGTAGAGATAATTAAGATTCTTTGAAGCGGGAAAAGACAGGCAGAAATTTAGCAGTGTAACTGTTTGATGTCCGTGATCCCAGGGGACGTAATTCATTGATCTACGGCAGAGGGACGAAGTCAAAGAAGGCCTGCTAGCATGGCCAGGTCTTTTTGATGTCGTTTCGGCGTACCGAGTGAGCGAACCGTAGAACCCTTTTCTTCGGGAATCGAACCGTAGATGTTCCCTCATACGGCCGAATGCGCGACTTATCGCAACCGTTAGTGAAATAACACTATTTATGTATAAATACTCCGTCCTCTTAAAGTCAGTTATCAGTCGCTCAGAAAAGACTTGGATAATCTAGCTCGCGATTCTAGAGCCATTGCGAAAGTGTGTTATAGCATTGCGTGGAGATTGTTTCTTTTCTGATTGTGTACGGATCACAAACCAGCTGCCCGCGGTCTAAATAGCACCAGTAACAATTTTTATTTATTATCGGGTCTTCGATGTTGACCTGTTCGGTCCTCTTGCTGCATTCAGAGAGAGACTAAAAATATAAACAATAAGATTAAAGTAACTGGACGTACAAAACCCCCAGATTTGTGTATTCATTTTATTAGCCCGCTGTGGCCAACCATATAGACATAACATTTTTTCCGACTACTGACAATTGTGTTTACAAGTGGATTTACCCAGGAGAATAGGTTGTTTTCAGAATCGGCACTCAACCCCAGAGAGATAAACCGATAGGATATACTTTCATCATCATCATTATCTCTAGTAACAGTTTACCAACCCGATGTTCCTTTAGCTATTGGGAGTACTGTATACTGTCTACTGGGAACACTAGATCGCGGTTTATATTTTGCTACCTGAACTATCTGATGTGACATTTTCATATCCAATAAAAGCCACCAAAGTAGGCGTTCCCCATTAGGAAAATTAATTATTCGTGGAGGAACTGGGGCTCACTTCGGAGAAGCACAACACTGGATTTTGATACATGTTCATTGATGTGTACGTTCAAGAGGTTGTTAACCAACTAGTAGGTAAGCGAGATTGTATGTGGCCACAGATTTGACAGAGGGAGAGAAAGAGGAGTGAATATTTCTTTTGTATAATCATTGTACCCACCTCTTTTTTTTTGTTCGCTAACTTGATTATTTTACTGGGATAGCTTACGTAAAAACTTTGGTCTTTACTATTCTGTCTATTCTATACCATAGTGTTAATCTTTGACCTTTTTGGGGTTATTAACTTCTTGCGGGATCTTTTCTCAACAGAGGGGAGGGCACTTTATGGGGTTATTTTCATAATTCTGTAACCTATGATTTTATTGATTTCCATATGTTTGATGTTGTGAGGAGTTTAATGATAATAAACTAAACAAAAACTTAATTAATTGTGTTGGTCAGCCTAGCCCATACCCAATCTCCATTTACCATAGTTTTCACGTTTGTGCGTTTTGTTGTCACCAAACTGTGTGTGTGCGTGTGTGTGTGTAGATAACTTATAATTAACATTATAGGGAAGTGTGATAGATCGTCCTATTCTAAAGATAGTCGTATAGATAGGCTGGACTAGAGTATTCACTCATTCCAGAGACAGATCTTCACCTTACTCTATTCACTCGTGGAATCTATTCTAACACTTCCTTTCTCCGATAACCCCACTATTTCTGTTCTATTCAGACGGGACCAAATAAATCTCTGTACCTATCTAAATTTCCGACATCCATAACTGCTGGTGTTGTACACAATCGAAAGCTTTGGTGTAATCAATAAAACAAGTATATAGGTCAACGTTGAATTCTCTACACTTTTCTATGATGATCCTCATATTGAATATATAGTCTCTGTGTGACCGTGCCGGTATCTTGGTTTTGAAGACTGGTCCAAAAGGCACCAAATAAGTTATGTCACAGTGGTGGTGCTCTGTGAACTGGTCTCACGGCACCAAATAAGTAACGTGTGACCGGGCCTGGAAACTGAGAACTGGTTACGGCAGCCAATAAGTAATGTGTAGCAGCGTGGGTGTTTCTTTTATTATCACAATGCTACTACTACTATTACTACTAGGTGGCTGAGGCAGGCCTAGTATTATTCCAATGGTCAAATTCCTTCCTTGACCTATCTCCCACGTAGAGCTATCTCTTTGACTGGCCCCTTTCGCCAGAGATGGTGATTCCTGGATGAGATAAGGTTCGTCTTTTGTTCAACCCAGACCACGTTCTTCCCTCCTTGGTGGTGAGCAGCTACGTGCTTGTACTAGTGGTTGTAAGGCTATATAAGTTATATAGGTTTAACTCTTCCTCACATACCCACTCCACATCTTTTTATTGATTAAACCAACTTGAGAGCTGAATTTCCAAACATAATAGCTTTTATTTACATTACATGTTCCACAATCTTTTTTTTTTCATAAAGGTACATTCCAATCTCCATTTTATATCCAGGCATCCAGACCTAGGCTCTATGTATTCTCCCAAAGATTTTATTATTATATTCCCTACTGTGGACTCTTGACTAAAGTACTATAACCTGTCAGGCCTGGCTCAATTGCATGCATCAATATCAATTCATAAATCACATATAAAGTTATATAATGTCTGGTGCAGCTGTGGTGGCATCGTCATACTTACTCTTTAGTGAGAGAGCGCATGAGTTGTTTCTCAGTAATCTAATTCACCATTTACTCTTCTGTCCTCTAATCTGTTTCAACATGATCAGTCTTATACCCTGTTAAGAAGCATCTCAAACAAAACAACTTATTTTGTAAAATCCAACGTCGACAAGTGTTGTAGTATCTGGCTTCGATTCTTACGTTGGCGAGAGAGCGCATAACCATACGACAGTGTTGCAAAACTCTGTACAATTTTCTTGTTTAATAACAATGTCTCATCTTCTTTGTATGACAGCCCATCCTGACTATCTGATAATAAAAGTTATCCACTTTTTAAGCTTTAATTATGCCTTTGCTTCAATATTCTCTTCTGTAGCTCGCTCCCTTAAATATGAGCGTCATTAGCCTGTGACAAATTTGCTGAAAGTCAAAAAAATAGTTCGAAACTCATCTTACCGTTATATACAGAAGTCCGTTACCTATCACTGTCCTACTATCACCCCTATGAGTTAATCCTAAGTTTAGCAGCACAACTTATCAATCAATTCTAAGTGTTCTCCTGAATTTCCTATTACTACCTTTCTATATCTAGCTAATTCTGTAGATCTTCTGCAAACCGCAGGTTTCACATTTCTTGAGCTCCCAGCGAGGCTCGTCTTGCCCGGTCGACTTCTCTGGTAGTACTGATTTCCTTTCGTCCTTCAATTTTCTATCTGATGGTCCAAAGTTGTTTTTGAGTGAATTCGATTGGTCCGTTATTCAGTTCACTCACCTATCGCCACGCTTAATTCTATGCTGTCAACCCCGTGAATTGTGCTACATAACTGTTTATATTTCGCTCACTTTTTCACGTGCGTTTCCCTATCCTAACTCATTAAACTTGTAAAGGGCGTTAATATTCATAGTTATTCCCCTTAGTACTTTTTACCTTAGTTTCATTAATCCTTCTATATCTTTACTAAAATTAATCTGATATGCAAAGTTGGTAAACTTTAATGATATATAGTTAGATTACTTTAAAGTCTAAAAAGGTTCCCTCCCTTACAAAAAACACTACATTTTCATTCTTTTATTTCCCATGTTAAGAACGAATAGCCTATCACTTAAATTATTCAAATTTCTAAAACCATTTTCTCATACTTTGTTATATTAACGACCCAAAATTATTGTTCAATTGACTTAAACCTACAGTGTATTTTACACCGCACAACCACACGGTGACATATGGTGCCTCTTGCTTGATCGAGAACCCGCCTGTACTTCGTTAATTTCTTGTTCTAGCTTTGTTGCATTCTTTTCATTATGATATGTAATAGTATTTTGCTAGCATGGCTTATAAGAGCAATAGTTCTGTAGTTTGTGCAGTTTCAGGTTGCCCCTTTTTTGGCAAGGGTATGTAAATTGATCTTTCCCATTCCTTGGGCCAAATTCCGCTGTGCCAGATCATACAGCATAATGCATGGTTTCTACGAGCGCTGCCTTCTCCTCCTGCCTGTATAATTTCCGCTGTTATTTCATCACGTTTCATGTGTTTGATTGCGTTCCGGACGTCCTCTATAGTAGGTTCTGATTGACGTTCCGCTACATTCATATTGTTGTTATCTGCCGCTTTGTTTATTTCCTTGTACATTTCTTGACAGTACTCCATCCATCTGTTCAGAATATCTTTACGTTCCGTTAGAGTGTCGCCCTTCTTGTCGTTTATTGCTCGAAGTCCTGGTTTAAAGTTTCTGTTCTTCAATGTTCTTACTTCGTAAAACATATTCTTACTCAATCCCTGTTTGCGCATTTCCTCTATTTTCCTGCAGGTGTCGTTTATGTATTGTTGTTTGTCTTGTCTGACTCGTTTTTTAATCAGCTTTGTGTATTCCTTGTATAATTCCTGATTTTCTGTGAATTTTTTGGACTTCATTTTTCTTCATTTGTACTACTTAAATATTTGTAAAGCCATTCCCAGCTACCTACACCCAGAAACGGAAATACAGGATAGTGGGGAGCCGCGCTAGTGTAGTGGTTACCACACTGCGCTGGCGATCGGGAGTTCCCAGATTCAAGCCCGAGCGAGAACATTTGAAATAGAGTGCCATCGACCGGGACTTGGACTGGAATAATTCCAACCCTGGCGAAGATATTTTGAAGGACTGTCGTCGACCAGGGACTGGAATAACCTGAACGGCTCCTGAGCCGACCCAGCTCTAATGGGTACCTCCGAAGACCAGCGAGTATCTGGCCGAATGGCGAGAGGACACCTGTCAGCGTACAGGGAAAAGGGATACTCACGTAAAATCAGTCTCAGGTTAGACATACTAACCAGAGATTACGTCTCCAGTAATAGCGGGCGTACGATTAAAAAAAAAAAAAAAAAAACCAGAATTATGGAAATACATGTACACACCGCAGGATGCAGTGTCACACTAACATGGATACCAGCGCATGTTGGTATAGCAGGAATTGAACTTGCGGAACAAAGAAGCCAAGCGGGGAAGAACTAGTTATAAGAAAATTCAAGTAGGTCTAGGGAAATTTGTAATTAACAGTTTAACTGCTTAAGCAATAAATAAAACATGGATAATAGCATGTGACCAAAGTAAAAAAGGAAGACACTCATATACATTTTTTTTAAATCAGAAAAGTGTCAAATACAAGATGAACTAACATTGTCGATTATAAAAAATTGCTAAGGCTCAAGCTTGGAACTGGATATTTCATTATAGAGGAACCCACATGTGAAGAGTGTCAAGAAGAACCCACATGTGAAGAACATCAAGAACCAAATACAATTAGACACTTTCTTGTGCACTGCAAGAAATATGACCAGCACAGGCAAAACATTAAGACATACTGGAATAACCACAAAGTAAAAATGAGTGTAGAAAATGTTATAGGCATCAAGACCCATCCATAAATACAAAAGTTAATAAAACACCATATTACAAAAACAAAAGCTAACATATCAAAAATATGAATGCTAGACAGTAGTTTCCGGTAGTAGATTTCCTCCAGATAAAAACAGATTGCTATAAATAAACCTCCAATCAATATTAAATGCATACCAGTATAGAAACTGCACTTTTTTTAAAAATCAATAAAATTGTATGAACTATAACTAAAATGTAAAAATACCTTACTTACTTACTTAGTCGTTCCCCTTCTACCGTGAGGTGTAGAGTTTTGGAAGAGAGAGCACCAGACTATCCTATCGGCTGTCTTCCTCCTGGCCTGGTTCCATTCTAGTCCTCGGTCCTTCAAAGATTGTCTAATGTTGTCCTCCCAGCGGACTCTGGGTCGTCCTGGGAGTCTGGATCCATGGCTCTTTGTTTCCCATGCTTGTCGCGGGAGCCGAACTTCTCCCATTTTGCAGACATGGCCAAACCATCTTAGTTGGGACTGTTCTACTTGGGTTTGCAGGGGGTGGAATTTTAGGCCTTGACGTATCGTCTGGTTGCGAACCATGTCTCTTCTTGTTACTTCAACCACTTTCCTCAGATACCTCATTTCTGAGGTTTGGGATCTGGCTTTTGTGGGTTGTAGTCATTGCCCATGACTCGCATCCATATGTCAAGACTGGGACATAGGTGGAGCGGTATACAGCTATCTTCGTTTTCTTACCAACCTCTCTCTTGCTGAGGAATCCTCGGTTTATGGCCTGAAAAAGTCTCCCAGCTGCTGTTTTTCGAGTGGCCAACTCTTCTTTGATGCCTCCCTTTCGGTCTATAATAGCTCCGAGGTATTTAAAATGGTCGACCTGCTCCAGGACCTGTTCTCCCAGCTTAATCTGATGTCTTCTTTCTTCTCGTGATATCACCATGGATTTTGTTTTAGAGCTGCTTATGACCATCCCTCTCTTCTCCAGCTCTTCCTTCCAGACTTGCAGGTTGGATTGGAGATGTGCCTCTGATTTAGCAATCAGGGCAACATCATCAGCAAATGCCAGCTCTGAAATACAGACCTGTCTCATCTTCCAGTACCCCACTGAATACTTTCTTGTTCTCTCCTTACATGCCTTGATGACATCGTCCATGAGAAGTATGAAAAGATAAGGTGACAGGATATCACACTGTCTTACACCAGTGGTGGTCCTGAACTCTTCTGACTTATGGTTTGCTGTCCTCACATAATTTCTGCAAGACTTGTAGAAGCTCTGTATAGCATGAATCAGCGGTGCTGGAATATTCTTCCTTGCCAAACAGTCCCAAAGTTTGCTCCAGGGGACCCTGTCAAACGCCTTTTCCAGATCTATGAAGCAAAGATGGATCTCACTCTTATACTCAACTGCCTTTTCACTCAGCTGTCTGAGTGTGAAGATTAGGTCTTGAGTACTTCGGTTTGCTCGGAATCCACACTGGACTTCATCCAATTGTGGCTCAGCTAGGCGTTGGAGTCTCTGCTCTAGGATTCTAGAGTAGATTTTACCAGGGACTACTGAGAAGGGATATGCCTCTATGGTTTCCACATTGTCGATTGTCACCCTTTTTGAAAATTGGTGTTATGATGGCAATCTCCCAATCCTTTGGTATGGTCTTGTTGCACCACGCTGCCTGTAGGACCCTTAAGAGTAATAGATCGCCTGATGCTCTCATGTACTTAACCATTTCTGGTGTTATACCATCATGCCCTGCTGCTTTGCCCATCTTGATTTTCTCCAGTGCTGCCTTCAGTTCTTCCATCTTCACCATCATTGGTTTTCTCTTCTGTGCTAGCGGTTATCTTTTCTGATGCTTGACCTTGCTCACCATCCAGGAGCTCTGAGAAATATTCTTTCCATCTTTCCATTACTTCCTTCGGGGCAGTAAGCAATTTGCCTTGCTTGTCCTTTATAAATTTGAGAGGGCATTGTTTTTCCTTCCTCATGTTCTTTAGGGACTTATAGAACAATTTCTGGGTTTCCTGCGCATCTTTTTCTAGCTTTTCTCCAAATTCTTCCCAGGACTTCTGTTTTGCTGCTAGCACCTTGTTCTTTGCTTCTGTTCTGAGTGTCACATATTCTCTATATTTCTCCATTTGTCCTGTTGTGTTTTTAGCTCCTAAGTATTGTTTCCATGCCGTTTTCTTCTCTCTTATTTTCTCTTTGACTTCCTCTGTCCACTAAGGTGTCCTCTTTCTCTTGTTCCCAAGTGGGACTTCACCACATTCTTCTGCAGCAGCTGTCTTTATGATGTCCTTGAAATTAAGCCAGAGGGTTTCCAAGTCATCGGGCTGTTCTTCTGTGTTGCTCACCGCTGTAGCAATAAGCCCCTGATATCTGGTCTTAATTTCTGGCTCTCTCAGCTTGTAGGTCTTAATGCTCATTTCTCACGTTCGTTTACTTAGTTTCCTGCGTGATGTTGGACAGTTCCTAGGCTGAGCAACTCTTTCAGTTGTTCTTTTGATTGTAAGCAGGTAGTGATCACTTCCAATCTCTGGCCCCCTCCAGACTCTAGCATCCCGGACATATTTGAATGAGCTCCTCCTAACAATGGCATAGTCGATCACTGACTTCTCATTCTTTGTTGGTTCACATCTAGTGTATGCATGTATGCGCTTATGGGGGAACTTTGTGTTGGTAATGATCAGATTCTGCTCACTGCAGAATCTAAGGAGTCGCTTTCCATTGTCATTGAGAGTATCTTCTCCATATCTTACGATAACTCCACCCCATCTAGCATGGTCATTTCCAACTCTGGCATTGAAATCTCCGAGCATGATAATTTCATCTAGGCAGTCATCCACTGTCCTTTGAAGCAGCTCGAAGAATTCCTCCTTGACCTCTGCTCTCTCATCCTCATTTGGCCCATACACTATGACCAGGTTGACTATGGTTTCTCCTTCTTTTAGTTTTAGTAAAAATACCTACGAGATAATAATACAGCATAGAGCATAAAATAAATACAAACAAGAAAATATTACAATAAACGAAACGCGTCCTGGTATAACCAACAGCTTCGTGTATATGGTACATGGATGAAAGGACCTTGCTACAAAAAAAGTAGCAAACACCAAACACAATCTCCGCACATAACTACTCACTTTCTCCTACATTTAAGATGGTAACTGACTGTATCTCCATACTCACAACATCTCATACACACCGCTCACTTTCCCTTACATTTAAAGTGATAACTGACTGTATCTCCGCATTTACGTCTCTTACACATCGCTCACTTTCTTTTACATTAAAGGTGATAACTGACTGTATCTCAACACAATATCTCTTACACACCGCTCACGTTCTCCTACATTACAATTGATAACTGACTGTATCTGCATATACACAACATCTCTTACTCGCCGCTTACTTTCTCCTACATTTAATCTTACATACACTTATCCCGCGCATGTATTCATTCTGCCTCACACGTTTTTGTACTCTTACTCTCACACACATTCGCTCACACTTTCTCACACACATGTGCTGTCGTCCCAGTCTCTCACACACTTTCTCTCATACTCAGACACACATTATTACATCCGTTCTCTCTCACACATACAGTTTCTCTCACACATACTCATGCATCTGTCGTGTTCAATCTCTCATACAGTTTTTCTCACACTCAAACACCCATTATCACATGCTTTCTCTCTCACACCTTCTCTCACAAATACTCGTGCATCTGTGGATCCAAGTTTCTCAAACTCTCATTATCACCTATATCTGTCTCACACATATACTTTCTCTCACACATACTCATGCATCTGTCGTGTTCAGTCTCTTACACACTTTCTTTTACACACAAATTATCACATATCACATATTATCTTACACAGATACACTTGTTCTCATACCTGCTCACGCAAACTCACGCACGTCACAAGCTGTCACACCGTCTCTCACACTCTGTCGCGGTTTGTCTCCCTTGATCTGCCGTGGTGGCCCACAAATGGCCCGACAGTGGAGTAAAAGGATTCGTTTTTCAAGGTAGCAACCTTTGCTCAAGATTACTCTTGGCAGATATATAAAAAGGAGAATGGTGCCCCTATTCCAGGGGATCTCACAGGGAATTTAGAAAAGCAAGTACAGCAACTGCGTCTTCTTAGTTGATTGTAAATTTTATATTCCCCGCCCACTTCTGTGAGAAAGAAAGTATGTGTCACGATGTAACACTTTACCCATATTTAATTAGCCCCGTGCTGAAGGTAATTCAGCAAAGTATTAATTGTTTTATTTTGCTCTGTGTATAGGTATGTTTTAAAAATTGAGTCATACGGCTGCAATCATCAAATTCACTCAACTAAGGTATTAACTTCAACTAAAGAGTTATATTTACATAGGTAACAAGAGATTTATTTATGAAATATTTGAGCAAGAGGGTTAAAATGAATAAAACTGATTTGTCAAGAAAAACACTTCATTGATGGTGTATCGTTACCGGGAGATATCACTGTATGGTAGGGTTTAAAGAGTCTACATGCGGTGCCAGTACTCTGTTCTTAACTGGTCAGATGGTGACAGTAATTTGTCATAGAATTCTGGTTCCAGTAACTGCTTGTTCTCAGTGAAGTCTTGACTGTTCTTTCTCAAGTCAGGAGTCGAATGGCTTGTTGGAGCACGTTTGCTGTTGTGCAGGAGTAACTTCCAAAAAAGTCGCCGCTTCGAGTTTCCTCTTGACCATTCTCTTTTGGATGGTGGCCAGCGTTGAATAGTGATAACTGGTACACGAAACTGAGAGACAATAAAAAAAATCGTATCTCCCTTAAGTTTTATGTTTCCTGATGTAACCATCAGAAGACCTCCGCTTTCCCCCACAATTTCATCCTCCTCTGAATTTTATTCGATGCCTACGAGCATAAAATCTCAGACCCTAGAATCGCATGAAATGACTTATAATTATACATGCATTAAGCTGAAAAACGAGTATTGACAACTGAAATATACATTATTATATCATCGTCATCCTTTTTCGGCTCCCTATGGAGCAGGGAGCTACCTCTGCTGTTGGTTCCTTGCGAGGAAACCCGCATGAAGCAGTCACCAGCTTTTGCAGTGGTGGTTTATGTGGCACGTTATTGTACATGATGAGGTTGCCAGTCTTATACGAAACTGTACATCTTTAAGCATTCCATGCGTGTTAAATGCACATATAAAATAAGAAAATGTACATGTTACAACTTACTCCTTCTTTTATGAATGGATTAATATATCTAGACTTTGATGCACAGAATGGCCGTAGTATGTCCTGCAACTGTATACGATGCGGTCTTTCCAAAGCTAGTTAAGTTTACTTGTTAACGTACACTCCAAACTTTTAACACTTAAGGAAAGTTTCCTCGGACTATGATTTTATGGATTTTGGTAGTAGTTTACACTGTTAAATTCCATTTTTTCCTTTTCACTTACTATAGAGAAAACCTATTACTAACTCCAATCCTGGCGTTTGGTGAGAAAGGAATATGAGTGGCGAATCTTGATACACTCAGGTCTTGTAATGAGAAAAACGCCTACGCAAAAGTTAATTTCGCTAGTATATTTTGGTTGAACCCAATCACAATTGAGTTATAGCATATTTTCTAACTTTAAGCCAACCTCAAAGTGAGGCGTCTTATTTTAGTAAATGTTTCCACCGACATATAATAACTATTGGCATGCCCATATAACGTAGTGCAACTAATTGTCACATTCACTGGAACACTTATATAATCTGCCTTATCCTCTACTTCAATGATGTTGCCTCATCTTCCCATCGCTGTTGGTTAGGACAAAATGTCTAGGCGGGAAATATTATATCATACGACTTGCCCTAATTCTGTAATAGAGAGCTCGAGTATCAAAAATCCGGTTTCAAACATTTGCATGAGGGAAATTAACGGACTTATAAATTTAAATTAAAGGGCGAAAATCCATGACAAATAGATTTATAATCAAAGGGCGATAGTCCATAATACACTGAAGTATGGATCAACAGACGTGTTTTACGCCCCTTGAGAAAAAGAGCTGACTCAAGTTTGGAGTTCTGTTTGTTTTTTTTTTTTTCTTTGGTGAACTCGGCTAAGTTAATCTTGCGCTGAATATTTATATTTCGAGTGCGCTGTTTTGTTCTAGAGGGTTCGGGAAATTGGTTATCGTTGTAAAGCATTCTGCAAAATATAGTCAGTCACATTTTGAACGCGTTAAGCGTAGGTTGAGTAGAATGGGCTCTCTCCAAAGTGTGTAAAAGATAGTATTTTATAAGTGATTGGCGAAATCGAGAGTTATTATCGGGGGATAAGTCCAAATGAGTTGGCTTGCTTCTGTGGTGACAGAAAAGTTTATAACTATTCCCCAGACGCTCGATCGCCTATATATCACAAATGACAGTTTTGTGGTCTATTCTGAGGACAAGAAAACAGTGTCGCCAGTACAAGATAAATATGTGTATTCTCAAGACAATCTGGTACGTTGAGTTTTACCAACATATGATAAACTGTTTAGCACATGACAAAAACTAGAGACAGCAGCTAGTCATGAGAGGTAGGAAATAATAAACCTTCGTGAATTTTCATCCCTTGCGGTCAGGCTAGCATCATCTAGGATATGCCAAGTTGAACCAGAAAAATATCAGAACATTTTGAAGAGACAATGTTGCCATATGAAGAATATAGAGGGCAGAAATATGTTGATAGCAGTAGTTTTTTTATTTATTTTTCAAGTCGTGACCCCCATAGCAAAAATACATCTAGAACTACTGAAGCAGCATGAGTGAACGAGAGAGAGCAAGACATTTGTATAAATAATTGAATTGAATTTGTTGCTGTACCAAACTACCAACCATAGGTAAAGGTTGGACTCATCATTTCACATTTGCCACTTTATTTTGTGTAAATAACGTTTCACCGTTATTTGCTACTGCTGTCGGAGTAAAGTCAATCATCGTTCATCGAGGTCAATCATTGCTTGACTGTTGTGAACTGTTGTCGTAACACCATAAACCAATAACCTGCCTACTGTCCAGGGTAGAGATACGAACCATATACGATCAAAACAAGGTAGAATTAGGGAATAGTAGACAATCATCATCATCACCATCACCAACGGCCACAATTCCTCAATATTATTATAATCAGGACTTACTTATAATGTCACTTTTGCAGGTCATTCCTACGAGATAATACTTCATTATTTATAAACTGCCATCGTTAACCACGCTGACCAGAAAAATGCTGTGTCCAGGCACTTAATTCGTGATAACAATACTCACTAAACTAACGTGTGAGTTAATCTAAACAAACACCCTAGACTTGCCTAAACAATCAGTATGTCAAGATGGTTTTAATTGTTGACTTTTATTGTTGACGTCTGACTAAGCGGGTAACATATGGGATGGTTTAGGGGGAGTCCTTCCGAGAATAAGATAATTATCGGTAGATTGAGGCGTAAGATAGTGCACGGATGATAAGAAAAAAATTAATGCTCGAACATGTGACGTTCTGTCTGTTTCATCGCACACTCACAGAATGTCACATCGTCTTCATATACTCACAACTCTCGTTAGTTACACTTACTCAGGCCACAGTCACATCTTCTCTCACACCCCCTCATGTCATACTGTCTCTCACACCCACAGAATGTCACATCGTCTTCTCACACTCTCGTCTGTACCCACTCAATGTACACTGTCACTCACACGTTCTCTCACGCTCAGTCATACATTCTATGACACACCCTGGCACACATATACGTTTACACACTCATACACATTCTCACAGACATACTTTCTCACAGACATACTTTCCGCCACGATCACTCATGCACTCTTAATCAGACACATCTCACACACTCATTCTCTTACATCCACATCATTTTACCCATCTGTGACAAAACGGGGCGGCCCCTATCGATCTTTGCTTCTCTCCAGCAGTATCGGTACATTTGTGGTACTGATTTTTATTGTGTGCTGTCAATTATCGCACTTTTCTTTCTTTCTTTCTTCGTTATTTTTCTGCTTGTGTGGCAAATATTTTGTAGGTGTCAACATTTGTTGACACTCCTCTCTTGGTGTCACCTGTTTGTTACCCGGTCATCCTAGGTTGCGGTGAGCAACTGAGATAAGATAGTCACTGGCGTGTTTAGATAGAACCGTTCATAAGACGACTCGTTTGGTAACCCAGATGGGCAGACACGCATACGACAGATAACGAGATAACTGTCTGTGTGACACATATGGGCAGACAAGTGTGACATAAGCGCTTCCGGTCACTTGTTACAAGTAATCATGGATTTATTGCATTCGAGACAATATGAGTCTACAAATGTGTTTGCAAGAGTGTATGCAAGGCCCCAGATGTCCATATATGGTAATACGTGAACTTTTGCTTCACGCTCCTTATTTCACGTGGAATATTTTTGAAAATATCACACCCTATCTGCATGATTTGAAATGATTGGATCTTTCTGATTAGATTCATAACAACTATGCGTGGGAAGATAGGAATATAGTCTGACCGCAGTTTTATTTCCCTGTGAATAGCACGCTCGCCAAGACAACATCAGACCTCGCCAGAGTGAAGACTAGATTCATATTCCTTTTTTTTAACGGACCTTTTATTGGAGAACCAAATAAGACTTACAAAGAAGTCTGTAGCCAAGATCGGCTTATTGGTGGTACCAGCAGAAAGTACTATCTCTGGAACAAGAAGGGAACCGTGGCCTAAGACGACCTAAGGACGCACGTGGAAGACTATCCTTGACGTGTCTGGGAAACAAGCTACCCCCGACAACCTTGATCAGAGACGAGCGAGAGCAGAGTGAAAAGAACCAACCCATAAGAAGGAGCAGAACCATCATTGGCAGCTAAGTTCAAATATATGCTGCCTCTTGAACTTGTAGTAATATCTCACATTCCCTAAAAACTGTGAAGATAATGTTTCTTGATTCATAACTATTCAAAATATTTCCAACTGTTAAAACCTAAAGTGATTATTAAATTTTGTTATTTGTAATGTTACATATTTAACTTCACCTCTAGACTGGAGAAAGTAACAAGAACATATGGGATGGAAATTAATATAGAAAAAAGCAAGATATTGGTGAATAGCCATAAGAAACATGTTCCGACCAACATTACGTTAAATGGGCAAACGTTAGAAGAAGTTAACACCTTTAAATATCTCGGGTCCACTATATGTAGTGATGGAAGATCAAATAAAGAAATCAAGACAAGACTTGAGATGGCCTCAGCTGCCATGACAAGGTTGAATGTGATCTGGAAAAGTAACATCAGTTTTCCTGTGAAGATCAAATTATACAAATCACTTGTATTATCTATTCTCTTGTATGGGTGTGAGGGCTGGACACTCACTGCAGATACGGAGCGAAGGATTCAGGCTTTCGAGCATAAATGTTACAGAAGAATTTTGCGCATTTGCTATAAAGAGCACAAAACAAATGTCTATGTTAGAGAGAAGATAAACAACTATGCAGGCCATCAAGAACCACTTTTGTCAATAGTGAAACGTCGAAAGCTTGCCTGGTTTGGGCATGTAACTCGTCATGACTCCCTTTCGAAAACGATCCTCCAGGGAACAGTCGAAGGTAACGGAGAAGAGGAAGGCAAAGAAAATCCTGGGCTGATAACATCAAAGAATGGGCAGGACACGGTTTCTCCACACTTGTACGCATTGCTGAGAATAGAGAGCAGTGGAGGACCCTGTCTGCTGATGCTTCCACCATGGCACCCCTACGACCCATGACGGGTTATGGGTTGAGATGATGATGATGATGATATTTAACTTCGATTTAATCATTTTAAAGTTACTGTATGTTTTCTTTTCATTTCATTCATTTCATAACTCTCCACTCCCAAAGGAGCATACGCCTTCAATAAACACAAGCCAAGTCCTCCTGTCACGTGCCATCATCTCAAGCTCTTTCCACGTTCTCCTCATCATCTTCACCTCTGTCTCCAGCTCTCTTCTCCATGTGCTTCTTGGTCTACCTCTGCCTCTCTTGCCCTTGGGGTTCCAGAACAATGACTGCCTTGTAATGCTATCAACAGGTCTCCTCAGTGTGTGTCCAATCCATCGCCACCGTCTTCTTCTCAACTCTTGTTCCACTGGCACTTGTCTAGTTCTTGTCATCAGTTCCACGTTGCTAACTTTGTCATACCATTTTTAATCCCTTTTTTCTGCGCAAGCACCCATTCATGAAAGTCTGTAGCTTTTTGGTTGTTGTCTTTGTTGTTCTCCATGTCTCAGAGCCATACAATAAGACTGACTTCACATTTGAGTTGAAGATTCTTATTTTCGTGTTGGATCCGATTCTCTTGATCTCCATATATTTCCCAATGCAATAAAAGCTCCTCTTGCCTTTTGTATTCTTATTTTGATATCACTGTCTGTCCCTCCAACTTTGTCTATTTTGCTGCCAAGATATGTGTACGATTCTACATCTTGTATTGGTGTTTCTTCAAGTTCAACCCTGTTATCATTACCTGCATTTATTCTCATTATTTTTGTCTTTTCCCTGTGTATTTTCAGACCCAATTGCTGTGATCTCTCATCGAGTGTTTTCAATTTGTCCTGCATCTGATTACGGTTATGGGACAGAAGAGCCAAGTCATCAGCAAAATCCAGATCATCCAACTGCTTAGTCAGAGTCCACTGGATTCCATTTCTGTTGTATGTTGTCGATGATCTCATAACCCAGTCTATTGCTAGTAAGAAAAGAAATGGAGACAAGAGGCATCCCTGTCGCACTCCTGTTCTTATCCCAAACGGTTCTGTAAGCTGTCCTTCGTGAAGAACTCTGCATGTCATGTCTTCATATGTTTTCTTTATTAAATTAATGATCTTCGGGGGAACTCCATAATGCCTCATCAATTTCCAAAGTGATTCTCTGTCTACACTGTCAAATGCCTTTTCGTAGTCCACAAATCCGATGTATAGTGGTGAATTCCATTCCAGACTTTGTTCAACTATTATTCTCAAAGTGGCTATCTGGTCTGTACATGATCTGTTTTGTCGAAAACCCGCCTATTCATCTCTCAGTTTCTTGTCTATGGACTGTTTTAATCTCTCAAGGATAATCCTGTTTAATACTTTTCCTGGCACTGATAGTAACATTATTCCTCTATAATTTGTGCACTCTTGTAAATTTCCCTTCTTAGGCAACTTAACTAGTTATCCTTCCTTCCATTCTGCTGGTAACTCTTCCTTTTCCCAGACTTTACCAAGTAATTTATATAACATCTCTGTAGCCCTGTCGATATCTGCTTTGATGGCCTCTGCTGGAATGCCATCAGGTCCAGACGCTTTTCAATCTTTAGAAGCTTTATGGCTTTCTTTATTTCTTCCTTCATTGGTCTTTCACCGTTAATTTGTAGCTCTTCTTCTGCTGGCTGGATGTCCGGAGGGTTTTGTGGAGCTGGTCTATTGAGAAGGCCCTCAAAATATTCTGTCCACCTCTTCATTTGCTCTTGTATATTGCTGAGCAGTTTTCCATTCTTGTCTTGTATGAGGCAACTTGTTTGCTTGTATTTCCCTGTTAGCTTCTTTGTGCTGCTATACAGTTCTCTCATATTTCCTTTGGCTGCAGCATCTTCTGCCTCTTTTGCCAACTCCTCAATATACTTCCTCTTGTCTATTTTTGTCGTAAATTTATTTTGACTTCTTTGTTTAGCTTCTGTGTACACTTTTGAGCCTGGAGAATGGTGGTGAAAAGCTCAGTTTTGATTGAAAATTAAGAGCTTTCTTGTTTTTTCTTCTTTTACATTGATGGTTTCTGTTGTTAGATGTTTTTGTCGTCTTATCCCTTTTCAAATCGTTTTCTCACATCTTCTCTTCCAGACTGTTTTGACCTGGTGCAAACAATTATCTTCTGTTTCCAGACATCTTCTGCTGTTGGAGCACCGGAATTTGGTTGGATACTGTCAAACAAATTTGAAGCACTTGTAAATACAAACTTATTAAACAAATAGGAGAAACTGTTGGGCTTAATTTTGCATTCATATCACAGTACTAAATACTTTTATCATGATGGTTTATTAATGCCTTAAAAATCAAATCACAAACAAATATCAAGTGTTACAGAAAATTATCATAAGTACAGAAAATGCAAATAACAAGGTGAGGGGGGGGGGGGGGGGGGTGGTGAAGAAGATTGGTATCGACTAAGCCCTTCCCGCTTGTATTAGGCAAAGATAAACCCAGTCCAAGCCAGATAGATAATTAAGCACAGAAGTTTGGTAATGCTAACCTATTTTCATGAAGTTAATTAGCTCTTTTCCCATGGGGTTACAAATCTTAGGTATGGGTGACTGTAAAAATCTTTGCATTCATGTTATCAAATTGTTCTGTCCCTTTTTACTGAGCAAATGAATTTCCTGTAGGGGGGTTATAAAAGCGTTAACACAAACTATTCCAATTAAAGGAACAATGCAGTTGAAAATGTATTACCCGGTAGGCAAATTTACATGAATAGTTTTTTTAACTGTTTAAAAAGCTGTCATTCATGCACGCGCGTGGGATCCAAATATTCCACTTTCCGAATTGCAGCATCATTCTTCTTCTTCCTTTTCTAACATAAGAGCTTCGTCCTGAAAAGGACGGTGGAACTTTCGTTGTGTCATGTCCTGAGGACGCCTAAGCTGTGATGAGTTTCACCTTCTACCCCCTTCACATCCGACTTCTGCACACATTCCCAGAAGGACCGGGTTTTTGCCTTTCCCTCATTTCAATCCATGCTCGCTCAGCGCACTTTCCCTTGTTCGTTTAATGTCCGAACATTCCAGGTGCCAAATCTGGAAGTTCTCCTAGAAGAAAGAAGGTTTGAGTCAGCAACACAGACTCCGCTGGCTTTCTCTGTGTTGCATCATACGCCTCCCCGCGAGAGGACCTTCCCCTGTCTTGGATGGCTGTGTTTTATTTTCTTTATTTGACTTGTCCATATTTGTTGAAGTTTTTTGTGGTTTAAAATTTTTTTACAGGATGGTGTACCGGAATGCCTAAGAGTCCTTGTCGTTTTTTTACGACATGCTATGGTGGGGACACAGTTTACATTCTTTGCTCCCCTTGAAGGGTGGTAAAATTCCTTCAATGCGTGTTGATGATAGCAACTGACCGGTAAAGTTTTTAATCCAGTGAGGAAAAACTAGGCTCAGTCGCAGTCAGGTAAATCGGTATTCTCTCACAGTAGTGCAGTAAATAAAATATCGCTACTGGCACTGTTCATCTTCCAGTTTATCTCACAGATTGAAATTAAATTTGATGATTTATTTAAATGTTCTTGGGTAGGCTTTCTTTCATGTAATTATGATAGCTAGGTCGCATCGGACAGCCACAAGATTAAATTTAAAAATGTTTCATCAATATGTCTGGAAGTTTAAGAACCGAGTCTGAAACTCTCTGTATGATTTCTTTATGCTGGGATTGCAAAGGAGATCATTCTACAGAAAAAGATAGAAAACCCATGACAACATAATCATACCTCAAAAATCAAATAATATTCTAACGCGCGATAAATTTCCGTTAAGGCTATTATATACACTCGCGTATTTAATTATGTATTTAAGAAAACACGTCACGAGTCTAATGGTTAAAATACACATCTATATATATAGGACTTAACTAAATTTATTAATTATAAATTCCTTCGCGGCTTTTAAAAGTTACTTTAACATTAAAGAATCTATTATTTTTTTGGAAATATTATAATAGATATATCATTAACTTTAACACTGGAACTTTTGGGAGGAGTTTAATTTAATAGATTTAAATAAACACAAAATCCAGTGAAATAAAATGAAAGCACTAGACCACTGATCACTTTAACAAATATATTATACCGTGCACAGAAACAGAAATCACTCCAATGTAGCCATCAATTCAGATGGAAATCTAGCAGAATTTCTACTATAGCTAGTGAATTTTAAATCTCTGGCGACCGAATGATAACATGGCTTTCTACGTGGTCTGTATATATGTAACTGAAATGTAAGATTGATGGGACATGAGAAAATTGACACCTTTTTAGATCTCAGGAGACTTTTGGGGATCTGACCGCCAGACTAAAGAGAGAAGCCGCCCCTGATCTGACGTATCTCCGCTCGCTGCTTGCGCGTCGGCTTTCCCGTTCGCTCCCACTGCGATCGGTTTCGTGTTTAACACCGAGATGCGAAATACCGGCAGGAAACTTGCGTCGCTCGATTCAGGGACCACTACTGCCTTTGATAACGCCGATAGTCTCTCCTGAGATCCCTCAGTCTGTTTGATCGTGTGCCGCTACTTTCTGTTTGATTCTGGCACCGCCCCCACTGGGCCAAGTTAATGAAAATACTGCATATGATTGCTCAAGAGATGTCCGTGGGCGTGATTTAATCTCTCCTTAAATCAATGCGATGACCAGAATGAACGGTATATAAACTGTCCACATATTAATCAGCAAACGTGTTTACCATCTGTGTGGAACGGTTGCATAGCTAATGAGTCCAGGGGAATAAAATTCCGTTTGACGAAGAGTTACCACAATATTCAGGGGTACTGATGCTATCCGAAGGGGTCGTTACAAAGGGTCGTACCATATCATCCAACACTTCAGGGTCATTCAGGGTCAGCTGAGTTCGTCTTTCACACTTTTGATACTTCTTTTTACTTCTTTGTTTGCTTCTGTCTACACTTCTTGAGCCTTGGCTTTGGAACTTCTGGTTTTGCTTGTGATTAAATCTGCTTTCTTGTTTTTTCTGTCTTTGATCTTATTGATGGTTTCTGTTGTTATCCATGCTTTTTGTTGTCGTTCCCTTTTCCCCAGTATTTCTTCACATGTCTCATTCCATACAGTTTTGACCTGCTGCCAATAGTCTTCTGTATTCTCTACATCTTCCAGCTGTTGGGGCACTTGGAATTTGTTGGAGACTGTGACAGCAAATTTGTCTCTTGTTTCTTGATTTCTTAGATGTCCTACATTTAATTGTTGTCTGTAATTTTGCATTGTTGCATATCTCTTGAGTTTAATTTTTACTTTGGCTATCAGAAGGTGGTGATCTGATGCCACATCTGCTCCTCTATATACCTTTACATCCTGCAATGATGATCTAAACTTCTTGTTTATGCATATATGATCAATCTGATTTTCTGTTCTATGGTCTGGTGATATCCATGTTGCCTTGTGTATTCTCTTATGTGGGAACATGCTTCCTCCTATAGACAGTTGATTTGAAGCACAGAAGTTTGAGATTAGTTCCCCATTTTCATTCATTATTCCTAGCCCATGTTTTCCCATGACTTCTTCAAATCCGGTGTTGACTGTACCTATCTTTGCATTCATGTCACCCATCAAAATTGTGATGTCTCTTCTTTTAACTTTATCCATAATTTCCTGTAGTCTAGTATAAAATGCTTCTTTCACAGACTTTTCTTTGTCATTACTTGGTGCATAACATTGGATGACATTTACATGTATTTTCTTTTTAGCTGTTTTAAAAGTAGCTGTTATTATTCTGGGTCCAACAGCTTCCCATTCAATGAGTGCTTTCTGTGCCTCTTTAGATAACATAAGAGCAACCCCTTCACTGTGGTGTGAACTTTCGTCTTCCTGAGGACAGCACCAATTCACCTGTGATGAGTTTCTTCTTGTCTACCTCCTTCCACTTTGTTTTACACATTCCCAGAACCTCGATTTTATATTCCCTCATTTCTGCTGCTACTTGTGCCACGTTCCCTTGTTCATTAAATGTCCGAACATTCCAGGTGCCTAATCTGGAAGTTCTCCTAGAAGAAAGAAGGTTAGTCAGCAACACAGACTCCTTTCGGCTTTCTCTGTGTTGCATCATACGCCTCCCTGCGAGAGGACCTTCCCCTGTCTTGGATGGCTGTGTTTTATTTTCCTTCATTGACTTGTCCATATTTGTTGAAGTTTTTTGTGGTTTAAATTTTTTACAGGATGGGGTAACCAGCCCCATGCCCAACCCTTCTTAGTCGCTTTCTACGACATGCGTGGCAGGGAACAGTGTTACTATTCTTTGCTCCCCTTTCGGGCCCCGGTAACACACGGGAGACTGTATGTTTGTCTCAGTCAAATTACTACACAAACTTTAAACAAAGCTACACTAGAATAATAGAATTCCACTGAGTAAATCAGGGGTGGCGCTTAAACGAGCTGAAAGTAACAAGTGCTTAAATCCTTCACAAAAGTTGTCGGCAGATTACAGAATTAACATGCTCAGCAACAGCCAGCATTGTTTTCGCTTATCTGAATATCTTGTGAAGACTCCCATGTGATAGAAGCTTTACTACTCTTCTATCTACATTTCTGCCGAGAGTAATCATGTGTAAAGATAGACTCCATTGAAGCCTATATTAGATACTCTTGAGTTTGTCCCCTGTTGGACCACTACTGCTAAGCAGGGGATGCAATATCGTCACCCCCATCCCAATGTAATTCTCGCACCCATACTCTTACAATCTTTCTCAATCGTGATTCTGATCTGCACCCAGTCTCCGTCACAAACAAGCACACGCTATCTTATACAACCACTCTCTCTTACACACCCACTGTCTCATACTGTCTCTTGTACATCTATTGTCTCCTACACAGTGGCGGTTCCAGAGGGTTGTCATTGGGGGTGCTGCACTGTTCATTCATTTAAAATACTATACGGTACATAACACTCACAAATTGTGACCACCATGTAAAATATCAACCCAGACACAAATGATTAGTGTCTTATCTCATCTAAAATCTGTCAAGAACATCTGACAAGTTATTTTAAAAGTTTACTGCAACTAGGAGTAATCCTTGTCAGTCGAAGCAGTTTCCCGAGTTTCAAACCAAGTTACACAGACATTTATGCTGCTATTTCTCGTGTTTAAAATTTTCATTGTAACTTCCCTTTAATTACAGTTCATTGCACTTGGTGCTGTCTTTCGTTGCAGCACTTGTTAACTCTTTGACTCCGCAATTATTTTTCACCCTGTGCCTGTCACAGACGAACTCAGCTGACCCTGAATCGTGGGATTCTATAGTACGACCCTTTGTAACGACCCCTTCGTATAGCACCAGAGCCCCCGAATAGTTTGGTAACTCTTCATCTAACGAGAATTTATTTTCACCTAGACTCATTGCTATGAAACCGTTCCACGCAGATGGCCAACACGTTGGCTGATTAATATGTGGACAGTTTATCTACCGGTCATTCTGGTCATCGCATTGATTTAAGGAAAGATTAAATCACGCCCACGGACATCGCTGGAGCAATCATATG
Source organism: Oreohelix idahoensis (assembly GCA_024509875.1). Classification (NCBI taxonomy): domain Eukaryota; kingdom Metazoa; phylum Mollusca; class Gastropoda; order Stylommatophora; family Oreohelicidae; genus Oreohelix; species Oreohelix idahoensis. Next base: position 65,521 of record JAMPIV010013695.1, on the reverse strand, counting down.
GAGTTATTTTCATTAACTTCGCCAGTGATGGGCGTTGCCTTCATCAAACAGAGAGAGCGGAACAGGATCAAACAGACACGGAAGTGGTTTCAGGAACGTTGAGCGGGAGAGATCAAAGCAGTAGTGGTCCCGGAAACGAGACGCAAGCTTTCCTGGCGGAATTTTCGCACCTCTATGTTAAGCGCAAAACCGACCGCAGACGGAGCGAACGGGGGAAGATGTCGGATGCAACGAACGGGGAAACGGGAAACCAGGGGACGGCATCTCTCTTTAGTCTGTCGGTCAGATCCCCGAAAGTCTCCTGAGATCTAAAAAAGTGTCAACTTTCTCATGCCCCCCTCATCTTTAATTCCATTTTAAATATATACAGACCACTAGAAAGCCATGCTATCATTCAGTGCCAGAGATTTTTAAGATTCACTAGCTATTAGTAGAAAGTTGCTAGATTCCCATCTGAAATTGGTGGCTACAAATTGGAGTGTTTCTTTTTCTGTACACGGTATAATATATTTGTTAAAGTGATCAGTGGTCTAGTGCTTTCATTTTATTTCACTGGATTTTGTGTTTATTTAATCTATTTAATTAAACTCATCCAAAAGTTCCAGTGGTAAATTTAATGATATATCTATTATAACATTTCCAAAAATAATAGATGTTTAAATGTTAAAGTAACTTTTAAAGTCGCGAAGGAATTTATAATTAATAAATTTAGTTAAGTCCTATATATATATATAGATGTGTATTTTAACCATTAGACTCGTAACGGGTTTTCTTAAATACATAATTAAATACGCGAGTGTATATATAATATAGCCTTAACGGTAAATTTATCGCGCGTTAAGAATATTATTTGATTTTTGAAGTATGATTATGATTGTCATGGGTTTTCTATCTTTTTCTCCAGAATGATCACCTTTGCGATCCCAGTATTATTAATAAATCATACAGAGAGTTTCCATACTCGGTTCTTAAACTTCCAGACAGTTTGATGAGACATTTTTTAAAATTTAATCTTGTGGTGGTCCGGTGCGGCCTAGCTGTCATAATTACATGAAAGAAAGCCTACCCAAGAACATTTAAAATATTATCATCAAATTTAAATTTCAATCTGTGAGATAAACTGGAAGATGAACAGTGCCAGTAGCAATAATTTATGTACGGCTCTAAATGTGAGAGAATACCGATTTACCTGACTGTGACCGAGCCTAGTTTTTCCTCACTGGATTAAAAACTTTACCGGTCAGTGGCTATCATCACGCATTGAAGGATTATACCATCACCTCATTTTTCACCCCTATGTTGATCTGCGTCAGTGCCATCCCATAGACTCGTTTCTTTATAATAAAACACAAGAACTCTTAGAACTTCAAGTCCGGCGATAAGCGGGAATATTTGCTCTCAGTGAAACCTCGCATTATCTGGGGCGGGACATAGAAGGACTAGACAGTTTTCACATGTAAAGAGTTTAATTACTGTGTATATCATGCTATGGATTGTCTGATGCTGAAATCGGTAAGTGTGTGGTGTATATGAGTGTGGATCCTCACAGAGTGTATGAATGACAGGAGATTTTTTTTTGCAAAACCATTTGTTAACTTGCCTACCGGGTAATACAATTTTCTGTATACCCTGCATTGTTCCTTTAAGTGGGATAATTTGTTAACTCTGTTTCATCCCCCCCCCCCCTTTTTTTTTTTCTTTGCTTAGTAAAGGGAAGACACAATTGGGATAACAGTATTTTTGTCTACCACCATAACTAATATTGTAACACCTCTTTCAGAGAAATTAACTTCATTCTTAGGTTACATTACCTATGTTCCTGATAACTATCTATCTTGGGACTGGGTTTACCTTTGTCTAATAAGCGGGAAGGGCTTAGTGTCGTGAAACGAGTGTAACCCACTACTTTGTTAATCACTATGTCGAGATACAGATTTGCTTCAACCAATCAACGAGCACCGTTCAGCAGTCTCTGAGACAGAATAAATTAACGGCCATCATGTTCACGCAAGATGGCGGATTAAAACTGAATAAAATTAGGCTGTACGAGCAAAAGACGAAACCGGAGGAAACCAATCAGCTTGCTCCGCCAGGAACCAACCGAAAGCCTTGCTTAAGAATTCACCTTCCTATATAATCGGGTGGATTTTATGCATAATCACACATCACCGAGACGACGCCAGAGATACCGACCGACTGAAGAGGAAGAAGCTGTCACCTTGATTTAGAGCTTACCTGAGGGCATCGACCTGCATCCTACTTCGTTAAGTCGCGTCAAAAACTGGCTGTTTGAATCTTAGAGGGTAAATATGTTTACGATAACCTTAAGGAAAATAGGCTTTCCGCAGGTCTATATTGTGTGTCATTTATACTACCTATCAGGTTACTGATTGTATCTTGGGGAAATTAAGTAAAATGATTGTATTTCCTATTATGATTGAATAGACGAAGGCTAATAGGACTCATACTTCAACCTATTGTCTCCTATACTTCAATCTATTGTCTCCTATAACTCAATCTATTGTTTCACATGATTTCAGTCTATTATCTCAGATAAGACCAACTGAAATATAACCAAAACAGTCCTTGTTAGGACTCAATTTATTGTCTCCTATAACTTCAGTCTATTATCTCCGATAAGACCAACTGCCATATAACCAAAACAGTCCTTGTTAGGACTCAATCTATTGTCTCCTATAACTTCAGTCTATTATCTCCAATAAGACCAACTGCCATATAACCAAAACAGTCCTTGTTAGGACTCAACCTATTGTCTCCTATACTTCAATCTATTATCTCAGACCAACTGCAATATAACCAAAACAGTCCTTGTTAGGACTCAATCTATTGTCTCATCTAACTCCAATCTATTGTCTCCTATAACTCCAACCTGATATATCACCAAACAGTCCTCGTCGCATATACTCCTATCATAAGAACATAACGTTATTGTTAGGATATATTATAGCACTTGTCAGAGAGGGCCTGGTATATTATAGGGGGAAGGAAATGGTTGTATCACCTAAATGTACATATTATTGAATGTCTTGAATTTATATTATGGGATGTATTCATGTATTGAATGTATTCATGTATTGAATTTATATTATTGATGCATTGAATTTATATTATTGACTGTATCCATGTATTAGTTTATCAGAAAGAATGCTTTGCAAGTAGACACCTGTCTTGTCTCGCTATTGCTAAATCATACTGAGCCATGTTGTCATTCATCCTACATGCAAACACTGAGGCACCCGCTCATTTCATCCACATTAGAAATAGGTGGGCTTGAGGACAGAAATTAGCCCCTATTTTTGCTTTGTTACAGGTTTCAGTCGTGTCATAAAAACTGAGATCGTATGTTCGAGTCAATCCCGCTGCCTGGAACTCCGCAGGAGCATAGAGGTTGACCAGACTCTACATCTTTGGTCCCCCTCAGTCTTGGGTGGGCTAAATGAACGATACTCTGCCGTTGTTGTGTGAACCAAACAAAGAAGAACAGACTTAAGAGAGATGAGTACACATTAGTACCATTTCTGTCAGCAATGTGAGCATAGAAACTGTCAGTGATGAGAAAGTGAATTAGCATAGCAAGAGACAAAATTAACAGCATAGCTGATAAGTGTTATATCCTTAATTAACAGCACAGCTGATATAATTTTTTTGTTCCTATAATGGGAAAACTTCTTGTAAAATATTTATATATATAAAATAAATATTTGTAAATCACATGTAAACTTACAATTCCATTACATCCCATTTTTTCAACATTCACCCTTCAGCACAAGAGTAGATAGTGTATATACTAAATAAATACTTAGGAAATTGTATTTGAATCCTTGTCAATTTTATCATTGTTAAGTAAAAATCTGTTTCCTTGTTTATTAAGATCACAGTTAGTTACACAGCGGAGGTGGCGCTTTATGTCGGTCTCCTCTCTACTATTGTTTCGAGATCAGAACATTCACAGCCGTAACTAATTTGTGATACCAGTAGTCCTCTCAGACACTGGGACTTCACCATTTTCTGCAGAAATTCTATTTCTGTAATTGTCAGTACTATACTGATCTTAAAGCCAAATAAAACCTCTCGCCACACTTAGTCGATACCAATCTTCTTTACCCCCATCCTCACCTTGTTAATTGTATTTTCTGTACTTATGATAATTTTATGTAACACCTGTTGGATGTTGTGATTGAGTTTAATGCTAATAAACGGCATAAACACATATAGTACTGTGTTGGACTACCAAGGCCCAAATCCCCCATATTTGTTTAATATAGTTTGTATCCACGTCGTCTGTGTGCTTGAAGCACCAAATCGGTGTGAGCGCAGATGTGTGTCTGGAAAACTGGCAAATAATTGTTTGACCAGGAGAGTGGAAGAGAAGATTGAGAGAAACGATTTGTCGTAAATAAGTCTGTCTTTACTCTCCTCCAGCACTCTGTGGAGCATCATATTTACTCGCTAACCTTTTCCTATCACTGAGCCTTTCACCACCATTCTACACTCTAAACCGGACTACTATTTCTAAGACTCTTTTCTCTCAAAATAAATTTACCACAGTGCCGTAATTTTTATTCGTGATAGTCTAAAAACCACGCTCAGAGCATTGTTCCGGAGTCAAAGAGTTAAATAAATTCAACCCAAACGCAGCTGTGTATAACAATAATAATAGCCCCTTCAGTCATAACTGACTATGGGAATGCGCCCCTGAGGTGACAGCCCTCAGCTGCTTATTTTCCTGGTGCTCCTTTCGACGTTTTCTCCTCACCTCTGCTTCTTGTGTGAGCCTCTCTTCGCCCAATCTGAGGTGGCACCGTAAATAGCATCGCCACTTAGTGCGATCGGCAGCTTCATCCTCCCATGTTGCTGGATCCATGTCCAGTGCCCTCATATCTCTCTTGCACACATCTTTGAACCTCAGCTGTGGTCGCCCAACTGTTCTCTTGCCATCTGTTAATTGTCCGTAGAAGATATCTTTTGGGATGCGACCATCTTCCATGCGGCGAACATGGCCAAGCCAGCGAAGTCTGCGCTGTCTAAGAAGCGTATACATACTTTGAAGGCCAGCACGTGACAACACCTCGACATTTGTCACTTTATCTTTCCAAGAGATGCCGAGGATGCGGCGTAGACACCGCAAATGGAAGGTGTTGAGCCTTCTTTCTTGCTTAGCATAGGTCGTCCAGGTCTCGCTGCCATATAGGAGTGTGCTGGTGACGCAGGCATTATATACCACAGCTTTGGTCTTCATTGTGAGTTTAGAGTTTCCCAAACACGCGATGTGAGGCGGGCAAAGGTAGCTGCAGCTTTGCCAATGCGGCTGTCGATTTCTGTATCCAGTGAGAGTTTGTCATTGATGGTAGACCCTAGGTATGTGAAGTGGTGCACCACTGCCAATTCATAGTTATCGATAGTGATAACTGGTGCAGCATCCACATCCTGACTCAGCACATTCGTTTTCTTTAGACTTATTGTGAGGCCAAAGTCCTTGCATGCTTTAGAGAAGCGATTCATCAAGCTCTGAAGCTCCTGTTGGCTTTGAGTGACGACTGCAGCATCATCAGCGAACAACAAGTCTCTTATAGTGACCCTTCTGATTTTTGTTTTTGCCTTCAGCCTTGAAAGATTAAACAGACGGCCATCTGACCTAGTGTGAAGGCATATTCCTTCAGTTGCATCTCTGAATGCACGTTTCAAGAGTAAGGCAAAGAAGATTCCGAAGAGGGTCGGAGCCAGAACACAGCCTTGTTTAACGCCACTTCGTATATCAAAGGGCTGTGACGTGCTTCCAGCATATTGGACTGTTCCCTTCATGCCGTCATGGAATGACTTTATCATTTCCAGCATTTTAGAAGGGCAGCCTATTTTCAGGAGGATTTTAAAGAGTCCATCCCTACTAACCAAGTCGAAAGCTTTTGTGAGGTCTATAAAGGCGATATATAATGGTCTTTTCTGCTCTCTTGATTTTTCCTGAAGCTGGCGGAGAGAGAAGATCATGTCTGTTGTTGATCTGCCAGCTCGGAATCCACACTGTGACTCTGGATTATATGCGCTCAGCTAACTTGTGTAGTCGCCATTAAGATGACTTTGGCAAAAACCTTACCAACAATACTAAGAAGAGAGATGCCTCTGTAGTTATTGCAATCACTTCTGTCTCCTTTATTTTTATACAGTGTTACAATCTTGGCATCTCGCATGTCTTGAGGAATAGTTGTCTCTTCCCAGCACTGGCACAGCATCCTATGCAGGGGATGTAATAGCGTGCATATAACGTGTGTATAACAAGCATTCGCTTATAAGAGGTCAAGGTCACTTGAACTGTAATTGTTTGCAGCTATCCACGATACGGTCTTAGATAAATTTTTTTTGTCTTGTATTCAACCTTTCCGGTGTAACCTCAATTTTTTGGTCTGTCCGGATTACGTATTATAGTAGAGACAGTTTGCAAGCCTTTTTTTTATAGGGAGTGCTGCAGCTCAACAGCACATTAAAGAAAGCCGCCACTTCTCCTACATATCCTGTTCTTTTACTTAATACTTCCTCTTACAGACTTACCCTTTTACACACCCATTCTCAGATGCACACCTACTTTGTCTCTCTCTTTTAAACACACACTCTCTTTTACATACCTACCCTGTCGTATAATACCTTTTTGAGCACCCCTATCATACACACCCACTCTCTCATACACACACACACTCTCATACACACCCACTATCTCATACACAACCCACTCTCTCTTACACACACATTTTCTTTCTTACACGCAAACTCACTCTGTTTTATACATCCACTCTATCACACACAATCCACTTTCTCTTACACACCCATTCTCTCTCTCTTACATACCCAATCCCTATTAAACACACATTCTTGCGAAAACACAAACACATTCTTGCGCACACACAAACACAGTCTCACACAAACACACTTTCTTCACAACATATCTATCCACGTCTGCCACTAGTGTCCGTGAGTGACATCAACTTTTCTCTCTCGTTCCCCTCTGGGATTCTCCCTACCCTTCTCATTTGTCCATCTGTCATCTTCGATTTCTTTTACATCAACTCTTCTTCTCCCTTATTTCTCTCTCATCTCCCTTCTCCCTCGTCCACTCTCATTTTTCACCACGTCATCTTCGATTTCTCCAACGACACAAGCGTGCGGTTCTAAAGTTCATCCTCTCTGTTCGTCTATCTCAGTGATTCTCAGCTTTTAGGCCTTGACCCAAATTGGGTCGTGTGAAATAATTGCGATAGGTTCAATGGTACAACAACCGCCGAGTTGACCGGGTATGTCTCAGGGGCCTCAGTACTGAGTAGGCCCCAGAAAGCTGTTGACTGATTGAAGGTGTCCACGCCTATTACATCTTTTTAATTGCTTTTGTTGTTGTGTTAGACGTCATAGCATGTCCTAGATTCTGGAGAAAGATTCGGAAGGGACAAAGAAAAAAGGATAGATATTCAGTGGATGGCACAAAACAAGAGAGCGTGGCACACGTTTGTTGAAGGCAAAAGCTCCGTGGGGAGCTGAAGAGCACTGATGATGATGATAATGATGAAGTAAGTTTTTAACATTTTAAAAATAAAAATACGCGGAATATTGATTATAGTTGTAGAGCCCATCGCATATGGAAGGCCCCATTTAATGTGTGTCCGGGGCCCCTTGCATTGTAGTCACGCCACTGGACGGGTCGCATGCCTTACGTGTCCCTTGTTTGAAGCTTTAAGATGCAAGCCTTTGGTTTAATTCCTATAATTTGTTTTACGTGTCAGTTTTTGGTAACAGGGTCGCCAGCTTCACAAACTGTTAAATTTAGGTCGTGCTGAAGTTCTCCTTTGTTATACAGAACCAATTATGAAGTGAGTCATGGATAATTGTTAAAAAAGTAGGATACGTATTCTTCTTCCTCGTTCATCCTGAAAAGGACGTTGGTTGCGTTGTGTCTGTTTACAGTGAAGCTGCGATATCTGCGCCTTTCGGCCGGCACATCCGACTTCAGCACGGCATTTTTTGGGAACCGGGTTTGCCTTCCCTCTTCGATCCCTACTCTTTCAGCCAGACTGCAGTGATGCAACCTGTTTCCAGGACACCACCACGTGGAGGTGGAGTAGGGTCTTGGTCAGCTCTGGTTCGCTGACCCTGACGCAAGCAGTCAAGCTATGGGTCGCTGACTGCATTCTCTATTGCTGCATCTTTGGGTCCCGGATACGTATTTGAGGCCAGAGATGTGGTTTTACAGAAGAATGTTAAAAATACCATAGATAGGTTTTAGAAAAAAAGGTAAAAAGAGTAATGAGGCTGTCCAGAAAGAGGTCAATGTGCAAAGAAAGCTTATTCCTGAAGAAGTCAGTCCCCTTTCCTTGGGCATGTTACGAGAAGAAGACAGCTGGAATAAATCGTAACAACAGGAAATGTTGAAGGGGAAAAACAGATAGAGAACGGCAAAGAAACTGGGCAGTTTGATATCATGGAAATAATTCAACAACAGAACTAATAAGTAGCTCTGGAGACTGGAAGTTGTGGAGAGACATGATCGCCTTCGCCAGTGCTCCGTAAACAGTGTGCACTGACACCAGGAATAAAACACCATATAATGGTATACCCAATTATATGTTATGGTATAATATTACGATAGAATAGTTACCATATCCACCTGCTTAAATACTTAGTGTGCTGTGGAGTTTTCAGGGGTACTTAAGTGTGTTGGTGTAGTAAAAAGTATTTGCGCAGCAGTGGTCTACGCCACGAGGCATGGTACTTGAAGAAGGTCGTACAAAGGTTTGAGAACCACTCGTCTATCTCGTTTCAGTTTAATTTTAAATTTAGAGTGGTTCAATACTCAGCGTGCTTTCATTGATTTGTTCTATCTTTCCTTCCTTCCTAATCTCACACATCCGTTATGTGCCGCTTTCTTTGAGTTCATTTTATTGCCCTGAATGATAACATTTCGCTCTACGATACCGGGTAAAGTTGCCAAGCCACGCCTATTTAAGCTAATAAAACATTCCAGCACCGCTGGCTCGGTAACTAACCTTCCTCCTAAACCAGGTTGAGGTGCGAAAAACTGGATAAACGAGCTGGCGTTTGGGGAACATATTCGCGATTCGTTGCAGACATCGTAGACAGTAAATAATGTAATATTATCTGAATATCTCTATCATTGAATAGATGCCTTAAGATTTAAAATGTGACTGGACGCTATAATTAGAATTATTTCGCAGGTAAGTTGTTCGTGCAACAAAAACAAGCCTTCCTTTACTGACTTCGTTTTTAAGTGCTCGTGGATGAGGTATATATAACCGTGTTGTGTGTTGAGTATTAATGTATTTTTATATTTCACAGTGATGAGTAAAACGTATAACAGTGCTCATAACATAAAGGTAATGGCAGCCTCATCACAGATACTGCAGTAAGGTAATGTAGTGTTAGAAACCTCACTATACTTGGTCGAACTTTTTTTGAGGCAGAGTGGCTAGTTCCTTTCATAGCCGCCTTTGCCTTTCTTAACTTAAGAGAAACGCCGCAGGCGACCTTTGTCTTTACTGACTGTGTGTGGTACACCACTCTGAGTGGAGACCTCCCAGTACCAAAGACTGCTGTGTCCGTCTCAGATTTTGCTCCTTTCCTCAGACCTACGGGTCCTGAGTGTTCCTCTATAAATGCCTTTGTGCAAATGAGGAAGGACACCCATCGAAGCCTTCGGGTATATGAGGCTCTGTCCATTTTGGCTGGAATGACGTCTCGATGGTTCGGAGGTTTTATAGCGAATATGAGTACACATGAGGGCAAAATGGGTTAATCACCTGTTTGCCAAGTCACTTCGATTACACGTCCTACCCATGGGCCTTGTGCACTTGGGTCCCCTCTACACCTCGTTTCACGGGGTAGAAGAGGTTTCGATTATGAGATGAGATGAGATGAACTTAAGAGAAGAGTCAGGTACCCATTTACAGCTGGGTAGGCTGCGGCGTGATGCTACCAGGTTTAGATCCCGTAAACCCGGTAACTTTCCCGCGAGAGAATAGCGCTCTAACTGCTTAGCAAATCGGACACACACTTATAAGATAAATAGGCGTAATGTATAATGGTGATATAATGCATATTACGGCTGAATAGAAGTGAACAAGTGGTGACCTTCACAACTATTGGATATACGTGGAAGAAATGTAAAAACAATGGGCAATAATCTGACGTTACAAAAGACAGCAAAAATTGCTGCCACTTATGAAATCATGTGCTGAACAATCCGAATCTCATGTTCAGCTGTAATGATAATGTGACACGGCACTTTATGTAATACAATACCAACTAATTCTCTTTATATTGGCGTTTGTATCATATAAATTAGTTTTACAGCACTGAAGTAATAACCGTTTAAAAATAGGATGCGACTTTTCAATCACTATGAATTATCAGAGTTTTATCAGAATCAGATACAGAAACAAATGGGATGTAGAGCATACAGGTCATACACAAAATTGATGCATGTTACTACCAGCTCAGCAGAAAAGAACAAGTGGTAATCTTCAGACTCCGCACTGGCCACAACAGATTAAGATACCATCTATTCAACAAGCTAAAGATAGGAACTACTGATCAGTGTAACTGTGGTACTGATAAAATGACTGCTGAACATCTGCTTCAAAGTTGCCCAACATATGCGGAACAGAGAAAGCGCATATGACCGAAACCAGTACCATTCTCGGAAAAGCTCAACGGAGATTCAATTAGCCTCAAACTGACAACTGCTTTCTTTGAAAACATTCAAGCAGACGTCTGAGAGTGTACGAAGAAGAAGAATCACCATGCATATCTGCAGTGTCAGTGTAGGGTGTGTTTAACATTGCGTGTACACTTTACACATAACAATGACGTTTGTGGTGTTTAACATGACGGTATTTCTGTATATATCTTGGATGTCATGGTGAGGTGTATTAAAATAAGTTGTACACATACCTATGCAAAAGTGTGATGTTTAACATGGCGGTACTTCTGTATATATCTGCGATGCCTATGAAGTGTATTTTCAGCATTATTTGTACACGTAACTATGAAAGCTGTGATGTTTAACTTAACAGTATTCCTTATTATGACATCTTCTTTTATCCTTAGCCACCGACTGTCAAAGCAGTCAGTGGCCATCACGCCTGGTATAGTCTTGCAGGGCAGCAACAAACTGCTTCCACTTTGCTCGGTCGGCGGCAATCCTTCGTGCAGTGCCCCAGCTCTGGTTCATTCTTTGCATCTCGGCTTCTACAATTCTCCGCCAAGTCGTTCTTGGTCGGCTTCTCTTTCGTTTTCCTTCAGGGGTCCATAGCATAGCTGTTCTTGTGATGGCATCAGGGTCTCTTCTGAGGACGAGGTCAACTTAACTCCAGCGTCTGCCAGCTATGTTGTTGTGCCTGTCCTCTTGGTTACTCCGAGTAAGCAGTTCTTGTTCAGTGGTAGTATTCGGCCAAAAGATTCGAAGAATTTTCCTTAGGCAGATTATGTGGAAAGAGGACAATTTCGACATTTTCTTCTCTGTTACCCTCCAACATCCTGCACCATAGAGAAGCACAGAAAGTACACAGCTCTCAAATAATCTTAATTTATTATGACATGCATGGTACATAAAATTAATAATATTTTATCTGTTTCAGTTCTACTTATCTTAAATGATACAGTGAAGGACAGAACAATTTACTATTAAGTATGTCTATTTCTGTGCTAAATGCGTGTCTCATATGAAGTAAAATATACGCTATTTTCTTCCTAGAAAAGCGTAAAGTATCAAGTGTATATTCACAGTTATAGTATTTTGATGACAGCCGCTGCTTTTATTATGTTTTGGTTATTGGTCCATGCACAGGAAAATTAATATTTGAATTATGCATGGGATACCCGGTTCAATCCCATGTGGGTTATAATTTGGGTGTAAGGTATTCCTTCTTCTATATAGCATATTACATTGGTTGTTTTTGATGTTTTGATTCTTCCAGGATGTAAATTCTCTGCCTTGTGCTGTGGTCTAGGTTTATGTCTGTAATGTCTATCATGTATCCTCTTCTATGTTATTTATCTTTCCCGTTTTGCGTTTTGACTGCATTATTTTTTTTTTTTAAACTGCGATTGGCATTGTACTTAGCACAGTTCACTTATCCTATAATTATGTGTGTATATACAAGGGGATTGACATAAGTCTTGGGCCTGACCATGAAGGACATGTTACAGAGAGCTGAAATTTTGTATAGTGTTTATTCCTTTTCAATATAGCCACCGTCTGAATTCACACACTTCTGCCATCTCTGCTTGACCCTGAAAAGACCTTGGGAGTAGAACACCCTATTTTTCAAACTAAACCAGTCAGCACATGCCAGTATAACTTCTTCATCGCTGTCAAAATGATTTCCTTTTAGCTGTTTTTTAAGAATTGGGAATTCGTTGGCTGCTAGCTGCACAAACCATGCTGTGTGAGAGGGCGCGTTCTCTTGAAGCAAAGGAAGATTTTGAGTGCGTGTTATCCCTCGTTTCCTGGTCACAACCTTTCTTAGTTTGGTGAGAAGATCTGCATAGTACTGTCCTTTAACTATGTTGCCACAAGGCAGATAATCTTTCAAAAGGACACCTTTGCCGTCCCAAAAAACAGTCAGCATCACTTTTCCTGCAGATTTCTGCGCTCTCGGCTTGACAGGTATTGGGGAGCCCGGGGTTTTCCATTGCATGCTGGCAATTTTGGATTTGGGGTCATAATGGTGTACCCAAGTCTCATCTACTGTCACCATGGTCTCCAAAAATTTTTTTGACTGACACTTTTTGAGCAACTGTTGACAGCAATTTACCCTCGTTTGCTTCTGTTCACGTGACAACAGTCGCGGAACCCAGCGTGCACACACTTTTCTCATGTTCAGTCTGTTGTGTAAAATTCTATAAACTGTTCTTTCATTTAGTTGTACTCTACTAGCTATCTCAACACTTGTCATTTTTCGATCCTGGTCAATGATTTTCTTCACTCTTGTTGCATTTTCATCGTTGCACTCTGAGGCTGGTCTACCAGATCATGGCAGATCAGCAACATTTGAGCGGCCGCACTTAAACTGTTGACACCAGTTTTGTACCGAAGTATATGAAGGACAAGAATCAAGAAACACTGATTCCATCTCCCTGTGTATTTCTGTAGGTGTTTTTCCCTGAAACATCAGAAATTTTATCACAGCTCTGGCCTCCTTCTTTTCCATTGTTTTGTCAAATCTTTGGAGCAGCAGATCCGGTCAATAGGGTACATTGCGCCGTGCACCGTAGCGGGAAAACCCATTGAAGAAACAAACGCGTACTTCACACATTCAGTGCAAATATGATGAACTTTAAATGTGCCAAGTTTCATTTTCCTCCTGTGACTCCTTCATGGTCAGGCCCAAGACTTATGTCAATCCCCTTGTATATATATCAGCACTGAAAAGTGCGATTTTGGTTTGTAAATTGGATTCAAAATAGAGTTTCTTTCTCGCAGCATCTGGCCAAAATGGCTACAGCCGGAAGAAATCCACTTTGATGTAAATCTTCAGGCGCATTGGTTAAATTATTTAGATAAAATCAGACCAGTTTTGAAGTCTATTTCTAACGGATATCTAACATGTTTCCCTCTCATGCATTAATGTTAAATTCGGACAGATTATTTCCATGGCTATCTTAATGTTAATCTTCCTGTTTAATCTTTGTTAGCTGTTGTATGTGTTTGTTATACTTCATTAGAAACGAAATATTCTTCCTGTTCTAATAAATTCACCGTATTCTAAGCTCCTACTTATTCCTGACCGCAAGGTCTTTAATATTGGATAATGTGCCCTAATATAACAGACGGGCCCAGTGTCTAGGTTGAACGGGGCGCGCTTCACCAAATGGAGGCAACATTTAATTTTTTTTTAAGTATTCTAAGCTCCATATTAATAGTTGTCTACGTGAAACGTCCTGTCACGGACGATGAAAAATCCCACTATCTTTTTCGGGAAAATACGGAAAAGGCGTGCATTGCACCACGAAAAATACTTTACACACCTGTCGTGGATGAATTATCAGATAGGTAATAGATGTTTATAGCCCTGTCTGAGCAGAGGTGATAGTGATGACAATGTGAAAGTAAGGGGTAAGATAAAGTTTTTATCACGAGGGTGATCGTGTAAGAGAAGGACAGTCTCTGGATAGAATAATTTATCTAATCCAGCCTATCTGGACGACGATATTTAAATCAGGCGCACTTTCTTTCCTTGTACGAAAATACAAGTTACACTGCACTCACATGCACACAATTCTGTGACAAATACGCACGAACGTGAAAACAAACTATGGTTAACATATAATGGATAGGGGTTGACCGACAAGTTAACTAAAGGTTTAATAAAGTTTATTATTAATAGAAAATCACAACATAAATCATATGCATCAATAGATCATGGTTTACAGACAAAATGAAAATTAATCAAATAGGTTCTCCCCTCTGGTAAAGGAAAAGAAAGGACGATCCCAACAGAGATTAATTAACCCAAACGATCAAAGGGTAACAATAAGTTATGAAATAGTCAGTATGGGAAAAGAATAGGTTCCTAATGTATCCCGTGACTAATCAGATTATTGAGATTTAAAAAAAGAAAGAAGAAACCATATAAGTATATGATGTTAACAAAAGACATAAGTTTCTTTCTCTGTTCATTCAATTCACATACACACAGTGGCCACTTTCAGACTATGTTAACTCCAGTAGTTCTCGCAGGCATTCCAAGGAAATACACTAATAAGTAATATCTTTTTAGTGCCAAATTTAAGTTTTGCCAAATCCAGCCCCAGACTCTCCGATTCGCCGAACGCTAGGTTAAGTTACACAAATGTTGCTGAAAATATCTTTTGCCACAGCTGGCTGATGAGATTGATATAAGTAAATCTGGTAATAGTTCTGGTTCAGGTAATATTTTTAATTTAATGTTTCTATTTTGTTTTCTCTATTGAAAATGAGGAAACTTGGACCGCACAGGTCACAGCAAGAAGCTCATCAATATTAAATATCCTTAGATGCTTATAATATTATAAGTTCGTATGATCATAAGTTCATATGGCCATAAGAAAAGCCGCTAGTACTCAGGTTTTGACCAGCCTATATAAAAGAGAATATAAACATTTAACCAAATTATTAATATCATATCTAACACGTGTTAAAATTAGGACCTCTACACCACTACTTTATAAATTAGATTTAAAACATACGTGTCTAGCTTATACAATCGTTCTTTTAACGCGTGATATGAACACTAGTCATTTATAAAATTACATAAAATGGATAGAAGTAAATAATATATGCCGTCAGTAGACAGTTATTTAATGTATGTACTAGTCAATTTAAAACAACTCTTACTGGGAAATAGCGAGTAATTAAATTTACTTTACGGCTGGAAAGTTTAGCTATAAGTTATTTAATTACCACAGAAAATCTCAGTGAAATATAATGAAAACTTTAACCACACTAAATCCCTTCAAGGCTAGTATATAAATTACCGCAATCAGAAAAATGAAACACTCCACGAAAATCTAATAATTTTCACTCTGTACGAGAAATCTTAAGATAACGAGCTAGTGAATTCAGATAGATTTCTGGGCAACTGATCATGGCTATCGGAGAGACATGGTATATATTGATAAATTCCGTTCTATCGTTCTTTAATGCGAAAGTCACACCTACTGCCAGACCCGAGCCAATTTGCCGTTCGATTCTTGAATCAAAGGTAATTTTACCACCTCTTCCGCCTCTGCCTCTCTGGCTTGACTTTCATCATCTCCGCCTTGCCGAATATCAGCTACGCAATTACTTCCCTTGAAAGTTTTACAATCCAAGGTCCGTCTCAGACTGAATATCTCGTGTTCCCCTGATCAAAGAATCTATTACGCCATGCTCCGCGCTTCGCTCTCTGTTTCACATAGGGCTTAATTGCCAGATGGCTCACGTGTTAATTGCACTGGTGAATCCTTCGTTCATGTAGCAAAAAAAAAAAATTAACTAGATGGGGAGGGGCAAAAGTGGATGATTACTGCTGCACTATTTCCATCTGTGACAACACCCATTAAAAAGAGCACCCAAGCCTTTGAACTATTTTTTAACTGGTGCTTTTAGAATTGACTGTAAGTCACGATAAATTTGATTTAAATGACCCAGTGTGTTAGAATGGAAAGGAAAGGAATGAATTGATCACAAGGGAGTTGGTGCCGTCATCAGGGTAAGCAGTAGAAAGAGCAAAGCTTAATTATTTCTCACCATGTTTTGGCGGGCTACTTGCTCGTCAGCATAAGAATTTTTAAAAAAAATGTATGGTTAAATTAAAGAGAGAACTTGTGCTTAGTGTTAAAAGTTAGCATACAAATCTTCTCCCCGTGATAATGTCTGGGGGAATTTGAGGACAGGAAGAAAGATCATGACTACTGTTCCCTTAATCATGTTGTACGATTGCCACAGAAAGCACCACTGCTAGAGCACACGTGCACTTTGGTAGCATGCTAACTAAAACACGCTAACTTAAGCCGCAGTAACTCGGTGGTTAATGCACTGGCTACCCAGCTGGACGGTCCATGGTTCGATCCCCAGTTGAGGTGGGATTTTTTAGACCGCAAATAGCTCCGGGTAGACCCAGTCTCTTGAATAGGGTATCAGAGCAACTCTGGGAAGGTTAAAGGCTGTGACAAAATGTCTGTACGTGTTCTTTTGGTGGCTCTCTCACACCTTTAGCCACTACGGCGGTATCAATTCTTTTCTTTATTTTTCTCACCAACCGCTCATATTTGGCTATTTTTATGCTCTGCTATTCATTATTTTACTCTATGCTGGATCTAGAAGGGTGTAGTCTCTAACACTCCACTCCCCTACGGAAGTATCTACTATGAGACTGTCTTTATCTTGTTTACCACTCCTCAGACGTATTTACGTTCCGCCCGGTAATTAGACCGGTCAGCGATAATACGCTTATCAATCGACTCAGTCGCTGGCCACCTTTGATAGGAGACGATCATCGTTTAACACAATATGGTCTCGTACGAGGATGTATAGGTAGCCAAGATTGTCTGTCTGGATTGCCAACGACCGTGTCTGTTTGTCTGGCAGATTACACAGGTGGTAGATGCGTTTATCGTTTCACGGGCCCATCCCTGTGTGTGATTTTCACGATAATCTGTCTGAAGAGACAATATTAGCGATAAGTAGCATCTGGACATCAAATGAGTTCACAGATGGTGTTTATGAGTTGTGCACAGGATGCCACCGGGAAATATTACCGCATGATTAGACAGAGGTCATGCGTGGAATATTAAAATTAATATTTTAAAACACGCGAGGGCTTATTTTAAATGAAACAACCCAACCCAGTGCTAGAGAGATTTGATTGGTTTGATATACAATGAATTCTATTGGAACATTCGGCGGAAACACAATCAGTGATTTGAACTGAGAATGAGAGATATATTCTAGCGAACTCAGAGACAGAGAACAGCCAGCTTCGCAACTTCATACGAGCAACTCCCAAAAAAGCCAGAAAGAGAAGGATCGGACGTAGAATTCCATTACTAAAAGTGACAGATCGAGTATTGGACAACTTTGTCATTTACATTTACCCGCATTTTTAATACAAGACTGTAAACTTAAGGACCAGGACTTCAATTGCCAAGACTGGAACATAGGAATTTGATCACAAGTCATCAAGGAATTAAACACAAGTTTTCCCAGGCCAGTGATTTCGCAGAACATCCGCCGTCAGAGGAATTAACTATAATTTCCAAGACCAAGTCATGGAGGAATTAAACAAAAGTTTTCCCAGGCCAAGTGATTTTGCAGAACACCTGCCATCAGAGGAATTAACTCTAATTTCCCAGACCAAAGTGATTTCGAAGCTTCTAATACAGAGCTGCGTCCATTCGAAACTGTGCAAGGAGATTGTATATAACCCAATTTGGGGTAAGTTGTGAACATTTCTATTACAAATGTGAATTAACATGTTTCTTGATTAGTGGTTATAAATGAGGCTGACAACCTCAACATATGAAAAGAGTATATTCATGAACCACTACTGCAAGTGCTGGTGATTGTTTCTGGTTAGTCTTGCGAAAAACCCTACAGCAGAGGTGACCCCAGACTCCGACTGGAGCAGTGATGGGTGATGATTTCATCACATGTGCCTCAAGTGTAGCATATCAGTTTGTGAGATATATGTAACTTGTTAATGTTAGTTCAGGCACAAATCATTATTCACGCTGTAAAGACACAATTTCCCAGTTAATCCCCAGAGGAATAGTGGTGATTTCTATTCATCTTTTCATCTTACCTAAGTTACACTGTGAATGCTCAAGAATTTAATTCTTCTGAGAGATTAACATTGGTGGGTGGACAACGAGAAGATGCACATGTTAAGCATCCAACTCAGCGTACTTAGCAGAGGCATTTTGTTCTTTCTGTTTTTTCCAAAAGTTCGTGGAACGAAGCTAGTTGTGAAACGCAGGGAATCAACACCAACCGCCTAAATCGGACAAGTTGTGTGAAAAAGTGCCATCACCACCAAGCAGTGACGAAAATCACAGCTGCAGGACTCAACTAAAGTGCTTATAAAAAGGCATATATATATATATATATATATATATATATATATATATATATATATATATATATATATATATATATATATATATATATATATATATATATATATATATATATATATATATATATATATATATATATATATATATATATATATATATATATATATATATATATATTATATTACCTCTAAAACAAGGAAATGTGATGAGGCCATAATAAACGCCCACAAATCTCCCTGACATTCTGCCCTTCCTTTCTCTCATCTTTCATACTGAATTCATTTATTCTCACATGCGTTTTACATATCAATTTCAAGGAATTCAATGTTGTAAAGTAAAATAAAATAGCACACTCATATTAACATTAACTACTTATAAGCATGACATAAAATATATTGAAAAGTACAAACATCTTCATTAGAACCTAGTTGATATTATTATCATCATCATGTGACGTATTCTTTCCAGAACGTTGTCTCCATTTCAGCTGCTTTGAACGCATCACGATTCTGGGCAAGTCGACCTGCATCAGCCAAAGACAAATTCAGACTCTCTGTGATGTCCTGGGTCCATCGTCGTCTAGGAACAAGAAGAAGAAGAAGAAGAAATAGAAGAAGAAAATGAAGAAGAAGAAAAAGGAGAAGGAAAAGAAGAAGAAGAAAAAGGACAAGAAGAAAAAGGAGAAGAAGAAGAAGAAGAATTTTATTACAACAAAAATAAAAGTTACATATAAAACAAGTTAAAAAGTAAAGGTAATCCCGTAGCAGAAACTGCCGTCTGAAGCATTAGAAACCTCATCATACTAGCTCCACCGTTATTATTAGGTGGGTGTGACCAGTTCTCATCCTCACTCCCTTTGCCTTCTCTAACTCAATAGCAGAGGCAGGTACATATTTACAGCTGGGTAGGCTGGAACGTCGTGACGCAACCAGGTTTAGATACCAGAACTCGGTCACTGTGCCGCGAGAAGAAATCGCTCTGACCGCTTAGCCAAACGAACGCTCTAATTTAAACTAATATGTCATATTTATATACACTACACTACTTCAAGAAATATTACTTCAAATATTTATGTCAGTGTTTCTTAACCAGGAGTGCATGCACACCCTGGGGCTGTGAGACTTACCTTCCTGGGGTGCGAGACATGCGATATATTTTAGAACGCGAATCATCATAACAAATATATAATACATAGAACTCAAATATATTTGTACAAGATAAAACTTTGACAGCGTGAATTAGATACCGAACCTTAGTCTTACTTACTTACTTAGTCGTTTCCCTTCTACCGAACCTTAGTCACATTCTGTACAGAATATTTTCTCAAAACATATCTTTTAATCATTTCTGGCATGTTTTCTGAGCTAGACGATACAGGAATGTGAGACTTCTTAACATGCTGTAAAGGATTGCGAGGCTTCTTAAGATGCTGTAAAGGGGTGCGAGGCTTCTTAAGATGCCGTAAAGGGGTGCGAAGCTACTTACGATGATGTAAAGGTGTGCAAGGCTTCTTAAGATGCTGTAAAGGTGTGCGAAGCTACTTAAGATGCTGTAAAGGGGTGCGAGACTTCTTAAGATTCCGTAAAAGGGTGCAGGATCTGTAAAAGATCGATAAACACTGATTTATGTGGTCTCAAGCAGTATGCTACCTTCTGTAGTTCCAGGCGGCCTCTGAAGTGTCAAACAAAGAAGAGGACTACTGCTTCTAAATGCATGTCGTAAGAGGCTACTAATATGAGGTTACGTACGGCGGCTGACAACGTCATCACGTAAAACACTTTGCTACAGAAAACATCACTGCTAGAGCATATGAATGTTTGCAGCAGGTTTCGTACAAGGGAAATAGCTGCAGTGGTAGCTCTATGCCCCATAAGGAGTGAAAAAGGAAATGCTAATGATGAAGTGATGAAACAGTATGCTAGTACTAGTACTTGTTCTTTGAATCTCCAGGGGTAAGACTGATAGAGGTAGACAGGAAGGCACACGGAGCAGACAGCTGAAGACATAAATGAAAAAGGATGAGGAAGACATGGTGTGACGCTGGGTTCGAAATTTGGCCCTAGGGTGGTGCTACCAGTCCCCCTAATTCCTTCTTAATTTTCGGGCACGCCAATTTTTCATCTTTCTTATAGTTTTCGGTCACTGCTAGCATGTCACTTTGATCTGACAAGTTAACTCCTCTTTGCTCCCGTGAAAGTGGCCAGCGAAGATGAAAGGTCTTTTAATGCTGGTAAGAGTGACTTTGTGACGCGTCCGAGACGCTTGTGTTGTTGGGCGGCGGAAACTTCCCCGTGTCTTTGAGTCCAGGGAAAGTCTGGGACCCTCGCAGCGTAAGAGCGGTCGATCTGTTACGCAATCCTTCTTGTCGTGCGACGCCAGGAGAAATCCTCCAGGAAACGTTACGTTGTTTTTCTTCGTTTTCCGTCCAGGTGTTTTGGCCACCTCCGGCCCGATTTCCAATATATATTGAGTCCCTTTCTATCTCTAACTGCTTTTAGTCCCTGGAACTTCTATCGTGAGGTGGTAGAGATCTTTGTGCAGTTTGCCAGCTATTTTTAGTGTGGGAAATTCTTCACAATCTCGCGAGAACCGGCTAACTCCGACTGAGTTAAGGGATCACTAGGCCATCGGCCTACATTGCCTTCCTGCAGGGTCGGATAGTTTTCATGCCCTTATATTTTCACCAACTACCCTTCACCAGCTACATACTATGGTAGATTCGGTGATTCCCCTTGCTTGGGCGTTATATCAGAACACAATACCTGCAGCGTTTATGCTCGATCAGCGTCTTCTTTAGAGAAGCTACACACCATTTCAAGTGCTATTATCCCCGCAACGAGTGTCAGATCTGACCCATTCGCATTTAGCACGCCCAGTCACAGGATTGATTGGCTTTCGTCGATGGTCGATTTTAATAGGGCACGACGCCTACCAACTCTTGAGTGCATCCATCGCTACCCCTTTAGATCCTGGATTTAAAGAACACTTACATATTAAAGGAACTCAACATTTGTCCTGAAAGTTCTTTTCGTGGGGGATTTATAGCGTTTTCCAAGGATTGTCAGCAACATAGGGAAGAAAGGGTTACCATATCGCCGTCTGCGATCCGCCAACAGCTGTAATACCTAGCAGAATGTTAACAAAAGTGTGCCGACGAAGAAGGACTTTGGAAAGTGGACTCAGATAATTGTTGTGAGGGGGTAGAGCTTGGAGTAAACAGCAAATTATAGCTCGTTAAGTTAGGTAGGACAGTTGTGGTGCTGACCAGCAGTAGTCAGCGGGATATTCTGCGCGTGTGGAGTTTTCCTTTATTTCAGGTACTCCTGTGGAATGGACAGTTGATAGCTGGCCAGATATTAGTCGTTGTTCTTAACTAATAGCATGAGAGAGCCAAGCTCGTTGATAACAGCATAAGTTTGTATTGTGTGTTTTTTTAACATCAGAGCTAATTAGGGTAGAGTGTTGTTGTGGGTGATGTTTTTTTAATATATTGCCATATTATTTTATTATTTAATAAATATATAAATAGTAGCGATCAGAATTATCTTTTTTCTAACTGTACTTGCTGCTTGTCGGATGTGAAGTCATGTAACGTGTACTTGTCCTTACTCCTTGTATAACTGTATAATATAAGAGAGAGGCGGGGGTGATCGAAGCTTTGAAACATAGTCACTGAGTGGCAGGAGGGGAGAGTCATCATCTGATCTTTTACTCCTGATAGCTATAAGTCACTCCATTCACATTCTACACACTGAGTCTTATCTATCCTCTCAGACTACACTCAGACATTTTTTGTCTCGTCTCAGACTTCACTCAGACTTTTATCTTGTCTCAGACAGACTATGTACACCACTCGTGACACATGGTCAGACCTTGTGCTGATGGCACAGGACAGGAACACTCAACACGAGGTTTGTTAAAGGCCTATGCTCCTGAGAAGCTGATGGGCGTTGAATAAATGAATCCATGAATATGCTAGTCCATATTCTATAATTCCAAGAGAGATGAAGCTGCCGATCCAAGAGTAAGTGAGAGAGAGAGAGAGAGAGAGAGAGAGAGAGAGAGAGAGAGAGAGAGAGAGAGAGAGAGAGAGACCGGGAGAATGGAACTGAAGACAAACATAACAGGGTTAAATAAGCTATAAAAAGACGTTGAACCGATGACACAGAACAGAAAGGCCAGGCGTGAATGTGATGAAAGGCCCGTACTCGTCGAGGAGCCGTAGATTAATGAATGAATGAAACATCATATACGTCAAATAATAGTCAAATAATAGTCAAATAAACTGATGTTACTGCAGAAAATATATCGCTTCAAATGTGCCTGTTTGGGAGCCGCGCTAGCGTAGTTGTTACCACACTGCGCTGGCGACCGGGTGACCCAGGATCAAACCCGGGCGAGTACATTTGAAGATTTTTCGTCGACCGGGATTTGGACTGGATTAACTCTAGCCCTAGCGAGTACATTTGAAGTACAAGTGTCGTCGACAAGGGACTGGTGGCTCCTGAGCCGACCCAGCTCTAATAGGTACCTCCGAAATCGGCGAGTATCTGCCTGAATGGCGAGTGACACCTGTCTCTGTGCAAGAAAAAAGGGATACTCACGTAAAATCAGTCTCAGGTTAGACATAATAACCTGAGATTTCGCCCCGAGTAATAGCGGGCGTACGAAAAAAAAAAAACGTGCCTGTTTTCATCTTCTTCTTCTGCTTTCTACACTCTCAGATGTCTGCTAGAGAATATTTTCAAAGAAAGTAGTGGTCAGTTTGAGGCTATTTGTATATCCACAGAGTTTTTTTTCTTCAGAAAATGGTACTGGTGACGCCCATATGTGCTTTCTATGTTCCTCATATGTTCGGCATCTTTGAAGCAGATGTTTAGCAGTCATTTTATCAGTGCCCACGTTCAATTTTTTTTCATGGCGTACTTATCACTGATCATAAGTAATGATAAGTTTGGCTACAAAAATCCAACGAAGTTGAAATGAGATGGGAAGGTATGAAATCACCACAGGAGTAATGCCACGATCGTGACACGTTGAAACCATAATTCGTTCCAGTCTTTTTTTTTTGCAGGTTACTTGCTGTAGAATATAATATAATGTAATATAACGCAAATTATCATAGCATAACTTAACAACATAATATAATACAAAACAATAGAAAGTAACATTACCTATTGTAATACGGAATTTCATGTAACGTAACGTAACGTAACGTAGTGTAACGTAACACTACAATACTATACAATACACTACAATACTATTGTTGCTGTCATTTTCGACGGAGTCATCTGTCAAGTTATTTGCTTATGTTTGTATCATAAGTATAATTGTGTCTTTACCTGCGATGTCAGGTTGATTAGGGGTTGTCTTCCCTTGTTTATTCATTCATTGTGTTTGAACTTTAGGGTCAGAGGTTGTCAGTTCGGGCGTAGGCCTATGGGAAGGTTTTTTAAGCGGGAGTGAGATATACTTCCGGGAAGCCGGGAGGTCCTGTTTTTCTGAAGGGACCAAGAGTCCATTGTTTTTCGGGGAGAATCTTCGAAGTAACTGCTATGGCAGTTTCCCCCAGTGAATCTCTGTGCGTCGGGATGACGACAGAATTCCTTATGTAGTTCTGAGGATTCATTTACCAGGTAATACCGACCTTTATGCATTATTACGCTTTTCGGTGGCAGAACATGTAAAGGATTACCTAGGGTGAACAGCAGTTCACGGATCCGCCATTTCAGAACTTATATATTTGTGCTCGAGGTAGCCATCCAAGACTGTTAGTCTTATATTGTCCAGAAATCCAGTGACGAAGATATATTGTGGGAGCCGCAGATTGGCGGAACTTCATATCTACAATAAGTATTACTGCAGGGTTGATGATAACCTATTTAACAGAAGTACACGGCCGACGTCAGGACGAGGCCTGTGCTTCCGGCTATTATACTACAGCCTGATATGTGCAATTGGCGGGAGTGCCAAGTTGCACCTGTGTGTCAAGGTAACTAAGGCATCTGACGCGTTTAGTCAGAGACGCCAAGGGCGACGCTACGAACTGTCATTATTGAAGAACTTTGCTATTGACCATGCACGTCTATTCTGATGTTTACCTTTTTGAATGCCAAATGTATACCTATCGATGTCAGGTCAGCATGACCTTGTTACACTGACTGTTCCTGTTGATACTATGTGTGTTCCCGTCAATAAATGTCTTGAAACATGCCTGCAGTGTCAAAGCATCCTTGATTACTGCATGTGAGAGTATGGGTTGCAGGATCTACATCTATACGAGCCTAAACACATTCGCGTCTTCATTCGCACCCACACTCAATTCATCATACGCTCGCACTACACATCTAACAACATGTATACTGTCTTGGGCCAG
Organism: Oreohelix idahoensis; assembly: GCA_024509875.1. Classification (NCBI taxonomy): domain Eukaryota; kingdom Metazoa; phylum Mollusca; class Gastropoda; order Stylommatophora; family Oreohelicidae; genus Oreohelix; species Oreohelix idahoensis. The sequence continues at coordinate 40,530 of JAMPIV010013695.1, read as the reverse complement.
TGATCACCTCAACAAGAAAAAAAGACAGTTACATTTCTGGTGGACCAGTTACGTGGGCTCTTATGATACATTTCTTGTCGCCAATGTGGCCTAGAAACTTACATTTCTGATGGACCAGATCTGTGGGTTTAAAAAGAACAGAGCGAGCATTTGACATTATTGTTGACATTTATGGATCCAGAAATTTACATTCCTGGTTGGCTGTTACATGTATGATGTCTCCAGTTTTGTCGAGAAAGTTACAAGAAGGACAAGTACACATTACACTTCTGATCTGTGGGTCTAAGCTACACACGGGACAGCCGTAACACACAACACTAATTCTACACTTGCAAGTTTTGGCTACAACAGGACAGATATAGGTCATCAACGGTTGACACAAATAAACAGTACGAGCATTTATATTATAATGCTACATAAAGCATAACAAGACAAGTACTGAAGTGAACTACTAGGCATTTGCTACGTGGACCATAACTGCATAGAAGGCGGGTTCCTATTGTAAACAGTACTGCGGGTTGTGACACGTTTCATTCAACAACAGACTTTTCTAGGTCAGAGCATTCAAGCTACATTGTTGGAGGTCAAGTGTCTGTAAACAGTACGTGAAATTGTAAACATTCAATGTGCAAGCCCTAATTTGAGAAGGTCATAGTAACTTTGGTTCGTGAATACCACTTTATGTTACAGTGGATTTGACGTTCAGTGCGCGTTTGACATTTCGTTTCTGTGTTCGCAAGGAGCAAGAAATTTATTTTAGTTTCAGCTGTGACTGAACTTGTTCTGCAACACATTGAAATTGATTGCTATATGTTTATGTCACTTCTACTGTTTTTGGTGTATTTTTCTGCGGGTTTTTCGGTTGGTGGGTCTTACGGTAAATGTGCCACTTGATCGAGGCTTACTGTAAGCGGTCTGTAGGTGCAAATTTTCTTAATTGGGAAATTTGCTAGTGACAATTGGTCGCTATTGATGTTAGCTGTGATGTAATTGTACTTAACGTTGTTTTTGTAATATTTTGTCTGTTTTTCAGTTTTGATTGTCGATTTGTTTTGTTTGTATTCTGTAGGTCTCTCCTTTCTTGTGTATTTCTCTACACATTTTTGGTTAAAACAGTGTTGCCATTTGCATTGTTTTGTATTTTTTGTCTTTGTATTTTTTTTTTGGTTGTACTACATTACTGTCATGCACAGTCTACATACACATACTTGGTCATGTTTTGATATTATTGATAAGGTAGACTCTTCATATAGAGTTTGTTAAATAATATTATATAAGATATTTATACAAGTTCTTTGATAAAAGACTTGTTATCTACAAAGATTGAGACAAGGTAAAATACATATTCAAGTTCTTTATAAAAAAAGACTTGTGCCCATAGTGAGTGGGATATAAGGGAATTTTTTTTTCCCACAGGTACTCAAGTGATTTTTTGGGTACATTGTAAACAAGAGGAACATACAAAGTCTTTGTCTAAGACTAAGACAGTAAAATAAAGTGAAGTGAGTATACAAGTCTATCATTTCAGACTTGTCTCCCATTGAAGTGGGATAAGGTAATTTATTTAATTTTTTTCAGGTTTCTGATCTCATTAGACAGAATGTCTACATTGGATTTCTTCATCCAGCAAGGGTTGACCCTTGGTAAGTCTGGTAAAGAATTGGAAGAATATTCATCTGCTCAATTCGCCATTGCATTAAAGTCAGAAGAAAAGAAACAAAAAGAGGAAATTAAATTGAAAGCAGAAGCTGAACTAAAGAAGCTAGAAGCTGAGAATAGAAGATTAGAACTTGAAGAAAGAAGGTATCAAAGAGAGGCTGAGGAGAGAAAAGCTCAAGCTGCTGCTGAGGAGAGGAAAGCTCAAGCTGCAGCTGATGAAAGAAAATTCCAGATGGAAATGGAAGACAAAAAAATTCAAGCTCAAGCTGCTGCAGAGGAAAAAAAACTTCAAGCTGCTGCAGAGGAAAAAAAAACTTCAAGCTGCTGCTGAGGCTGAAATTAGAAAAATGGAACATGAGGAAAGAAAACAGAAGATGGAACTTGATGAAAAAAACTCGCAATTTTGGAGTTAGAGAAATTGAAATTGGCGAGTACGGGTGCTCAGCAAACAACTTCGAGTACGACAAAGGAGTTTGTTAGTAGGATTAAATTGCCTCATTTCAATCCTTTAAAGGATGACGTAGCAGATTATCTAGATAGATTCCAATTTTTGTGCGATACGCATAATATAAAAAAGGAAAAATATGTTGAACAACTGATGCCATTTTTTTACAGGTGACACAGTGACTACTCTTATGACAATAGACGAACATGAGAGGACTAATTATGATGTTGTCAGGGCAGCATTGCTAAAAAAATACCAATTAAAACAAGAAGACTATCGTCTTCGTTTTAGGACAATGTTGCCAGAAAATGGAGTAGATTTCTCTGATTTTGTTACAAAGATACGTCGTACATTTACACGATGGGTTGAGTTGTCTCAGATTGAGAAAAACATATGAAGGTCTAATGGACTTATTATTGCGAGATAAGGTTTTGTCATCTGTTAATGATTCTTTTCTTGCATTCCTTCATGAGCGTAAGCCTAAAAACTTAAAAGAAATGGAGGAATACTGTTGTCAGTATGCCACAGCACATCCCCATGCTACAGTTAGCAATTCTAAAGTGAAAGAAGGGTTGCCAGCTGCTTCGGCAACACCATATGGCCCTAATTTCAGGAAAAAATTTCAGGGTGCTCAACAAAATTGGAATAGGGGAAGTAATCAAAATTACACTCAGAAGCGGAGTAATCCAACACATGATGGTTCTTCGTCTATGCAGTGGAGACAAGATGGTAGTTCTCGTAATTTTAGTGGTAATAATTTGAGACACTTTCGTAAAGGCTATCCAAATAATAACTATTCAAATTTTCGAGGTAATCATTCTCGACGTCAAGATTATGACGATGGTGAATTTAGAAACCGGGATTCAAACCGGAATGATGATTACAATAGGCAATATGATAACAATTACAGGGGAAATGATAGTCGAAATAATTACAGGGGAAATGATAATCGAGGTAGACCTAGGTTTAACAAGAAAAGACCTTACCAACAGGCAAACTCTGCGCAACAAGAGTTTGATGGAGCCTGTAATACAGTAAATGATAGTGGTAACTCTAGGGCTATCACTGGTTGTGCTTTCGATTTTGGGAGAGCAACTGAATGCCCCCAATGCTTAACATTGTTTGACTCATCAACTGTATCTACGCTAAGTTGTGGTCACCCTCTACCTGCTCTACCTGCTACAGTTGCGCATGATGGGAGAGGATCTCTCATCTTACATAAAGGTCTAATAAATGATAGGCTAGTCTCAGTACTTTTCGATTCGGGATGTACTACCGTCGGGGTTAAGGAGTCTCTGATAGATCCTTGCTGTGCCACTGGAAAAACAATCAAATGTGTTACATTTGGTGGTACTATGGAAAGCTATCCTACTGCTATTATTAGGATTGACACTCCTTTCTTCACAGGAGATGTCCATGCATGTCTTCTTCCTAATCCTATTGCGGATCTTATAATCGGTCGTATTCATGGGGTTAAGGAATGCACCCCGCAACAAATTTCTAGTTGGGAAGAAAGAAACATTCAAACGGTCAATGCAGTGGTGACAAGAGCTCAAGCTCTTAATCCCCCAACTTCATCTGATAATAGTAATGAAGTTGATAGCCAAGACGAGCACTTGGTGATTTCCCATGACTCGTTTGTTAAACGTCAAGAAGAGGATCCTTCTTTGAAGAAATACTTCCTTCTGGCAAAGAAAGGGGATCCCAATCAAAATACGAATCACAAATCGTATATTACTATGAAGAATGGTATATTGGTACGAATGGTACAACACTCGGACAAGTCTATGCACTCGCAAATTCTTGTGCCTAAGTGTATGAGAGCCTTAATTCTTCGGCATGCACACGATTCTCAGTGTGCTGGACACATGGGTTTTTCCAGAACTAAAACTAGAGTCCTTGCGTCATTCTTTTGGCCATTCGTGAATAAAGACATCCGAATTTATTGCCGATCTTGCAAAATTTGTCAAGAGGTCAAGTCTAGAGGTCCGAGACATGCTGCTCCTATTCAGGCTGCAGATATTCCGATTCGGCCGTTTCAGAAAATGGCTATAGACATCATTGGTCCGTTCAAAATTAAGTCAGCCAGAGGACACCAATTTATCCTCACTTGCGTGGACATGTGCACGCGTTGGCCAGAGGCTATTCCTCTGAAGAGCATATCAACTGTCGATATCGCTGATGCTCTTTGGCTCGTATTTTCTCGTCTGGGATTCCCCGGAGAAATACTGTCGGATCACGGCACTCAGTTAATTTCGGACGTTATGTCTCAGGTAATGGCTACGCTAGACATTAAAAGGTCTCTCAGTAGTATTTATCATCCAATGTCCAATGGATTGGTAGAACGTCTTAACAGGACACTAAAGAACTTACTTGGCAAGATAACGGAGGATCATCCTGAAGATTGGGACAGGGTTTTACCTGCAGTCCTCTTTGCCTATAGAGAGGTTCCCAACGAGCATACAGGGTTTTCTCCTTTCGAACTTGTCTTTGGCGCGCAACCGCGCGGGCCAATGTCCTTGTTACACGATTTGATAACTTCCGATAATATTGACGATGATACACAATCGTCATATGAATATGTTATAGCTCTTAGAGAAAAGATTATCGAATCGTGCAGGTTAGCAACTTCATCTTCCGAATTTGCGAAAGAAAAAGCTAGGCGATTTGCTAATAAGAAAAGACGCCTACGTCAACTTTGTCCTGGAGACAAAGCATATGTCTTACTGCCCTCAAGAGAGAATAGACTTCTCATTTCTTGGAAGGGTCCATACACTATAGTCTCGAAAATTTCTGATGTCGACTATATTGTCGATGTGGATGGAAGGCATAAAACCTTCCATATAAATATGCTAACAGAGTTTATTGAACGTCCAGACTATTTACAGCCTATTTTCCAGGCGACGGACGACTCTCCAGTTCAACATGGTCACATCTCATCCCTGTCCGTTATACAGGATGAGGAAACTATTTTTTCTGACGTGAACTTACCTCTTCCTACGATTCCACTTACTTCAACGGAATCGTGGAGAGACGTTACAGTCTCTTCCAACTTGTCTTTTGAGGAACAGCGTCAAGTATCCTCTACGTTACAATCATATCAGGATGTCCTTACCGACATTCCTGGACACACAGATGTCATAGAACATGACATCATACTTACTGATCGTAATCCGATCAGAGTAAGACCATACCCAATACCTATTCATTTTCAAGCACAAGTCGAGAAAGAATTGGATGAAATGATTCAACTACAAATAATTGAACCATCCACTTCAGCTTATTCTTCGTCGATAGTTATTGTTCGAAAGAAAGACAATAACATACGTCTTTGCGTTGATTATCGCAAATTAAATCAAGTTACGAAGTTCGATGCTGAACCTATGCCGTTATTAGATGATCTACTTATTAGACTTTCTAAAGCTAAATTCTTTACTAAACTAGACTTGTCGAAAGGTTATTGGCAAGTCCCACTGACGGAACACGCCAAACCTCTCACTGCTTTTTCGACACCTAGGGGTCTGTTTCAATGGAATTTTATGCCTTTCGGGCTTATGAACGCCCCAGCGACTTTCGTACGCATGATGCGACGAATTCTATCAGATCGTGCAGATGTCATTGCATATTTAGACGACATCTGTCTTTTCAGCGATACTTGGGAAGAACACTATGTGGGTCTGAAGGAATTGCTATCTACTCTACGTGAGCATAGTTTGACTGCTAAACCCTCTAAAGCTTTTGTTGGGTTTAGTGAAATTTCCTTCCTAGGTCATCGAGTTGGTCATGGTCTGTTGAAGACAGAGGACCAAAACATTTCAAAGATATTAAATATCTCGGTTCCGAAGACAAAAAAGCAAGTGCGTAGTCTCTTGGGATTGATACAATTCTATGGAAGATTCATTGAGAATCTGTCCTCCATTATGGCACCACTTTCAACGTTATTGAAAAAAGGTTCTCCTAATATGGTGCGTTGGTCCCAAGAATGCCAATCTTCATTGGATCAGGTTAAGAATTTTTTCTCATCTCATCCTATCTTAAGACTACCGACGATTGATAAGACTTTTGTTCTTCGTAGTGATGCCTCTTCCACTGGCATTGGAGCGGCACTAATGCAGGAATATTCAGGAACTCTGCATCCTGTAATGTATATTTCTAGGAAGCTGAATGCGGCAGAAAGGAATTACTCGGTTTTGGACCGTGAATTGTTGGCTATGGTTTGGTCCATTCTTAAGCTACAAAGGTTCCTTCTGGGCGCGCATTTCTTTATGGAAACCGACCAAAAAGCTCTTACGGCTATGCAAAGTAAGGATTTGAAGAGCTCGAGATCTACTCGTTATGCTATTGCTCTTCAGCCTTTCCATTTCACGGTGCGAGCTATCCGTGGTTCGGATAATGTGATGGCGGACATATTGTCTAGATGCCCACATGATTCCAGTTAAATCTTGTGTCCTAGTTTTTCCTGATATATTTTCAGACTTAGGTCTGTCCTTAATATCATAATATGTTGTAATACAAATGTATTTGGATGATGTTTAGATAATTTAACAAATTTCATTTTGTCCATCCAGCAGTGATATGTTGCTAAAATAGCATTGACATTTGTATATTGCTATGATTATATTATTTAGTAATGTTTGATATATGATTGGTATTGCCAGCAACTTAGGTTTCTTGAATGGTATCCCTTAGTTTGTTTGGCTTAAAGGAAATATTTTCTCCTATGTTGGGAGATGATTTGTACCCTCTTCTATTGTACCTGATATTAGGTTCATTGTTTGCATGAGCACAGAAGTGATACTGGTGCTATCTTGCTCATGAACATATTAAAAAAAAAAATTGCATTTTTTTTTTACAGGGGGGTGGCAGTAATGTTGCTGTCATTTTCGACGGAGTCATCTGTCAAGTTATTTGCTTATGTTTGTATCATAAGTATAATTGTGTCTTTACCTGCGATGTCAGGTTGATTAGGGGTTGTCTTCCCTTGTTTATTCATTCATTGTGTTTGAACTTTAGGGTCAGAGGTTGTCAGTTCGGGCGTAGGCCTATGGGAAGGTTTTTTTAAGCGGGAGTGAGATATACTTCCGGGAAGCCGGGAGGTCCTGTTTTTCTGAAGGGACCAAGAGTCCATTGTTTTTCGGGGAGAATCTTCGAAGTAACTGCTATGGCAGTTTCCCCCAGTGAATCTCTGTGCGTCGGGATGACGACAGAATTCCTTGTGTAGTTCTGAGGATTCATTTACCAGGTAATACCGACCTTTATGCATTATTACGCTTTTCGGTGGCAGAACATGTAAAGGATTACCTAGGGTGAACAGCAGTTCACGGATCCGCCATTTCAGAACTTATATATTTGTGCTCGAGGTAGCCATCCAAGACTGTTAGTCTTATATTGTCCAGAAATCCAGTGACGAAGATATATTGTGGGAGCCGCAGATTGGCGGAACTTCATATCTACAATAAGTATTACTGCAGGGTTGATGATAACCTATTTAACAGAAGTACACGGCCGACGTCAGGACGAGGCCTGTGCTCCGGCTATTATACTACAGCCTGATATGTGCAATTGGCGGGAGTGCCAAGTTGCACCTGTGTGTCAAGGTAACTAAGGCATCTGACGCGTTTAGTCAGAGACGCCAAGGGCGACGCTACGAACTGTCATTATTGAAGAACTTTGCTATTGACCATGCACGTCTATTCTGATGTTTACCTTTTTGAATGCCAAATGTATACCTATCGATGTCAGGTCAGCATGACCTTGTTACACTGACTGTTCCTGTTGATACTATGTGTGTTCCCGTCAATAAATGTCTTGAAACATGCCTGCAGTGTCAAAGCATCCTTGATTACTGCATGTGAGAGTATGGGTTGCAGGATCTACATCTATACGAGCCTAAACACATTCGCGTCTTCATTCGCACCCACACTCAATTCATCATACGCTCGCACTACACATCTAACAACATGTATACTGTCTTGGGCCAGTGATCACCTCAACAAGAAAAAAAGACAGTTACAACTATACTATACTATAATATAATATACTATACTATACTATACTATACTATCAAGCAAGAGGACATGCACACCATCATAGCTGGCAGACGCTGGAGCTGGGTTGGCCATGTCCTCAGAAGAGACCCCGATGCCATCACAAGAACAGCTATGCTTTGGACCCCTGAAGGAAAACAAAAGAGAGGCCGACCAAAAACAACCTGGCGGAGGACTGTGGAGGCTGAGATGCAAAGAATGAACCAGAGTTGGGGCACTGTACGAAGGATGGCCGCCGACCGAGCAAAGTGGAATCAATTTGTTGTTGCCCTACAAGACGCCACTAGGCGTGATGGCCACTGACTGCTTTGACGGTCGGCTGCTAAGGATCAAAGAAGAAGAAAAGAAGAAGAATACTATACTATACTAGACTAGACTAGACTAGACTAGACTATAATATACTATACTATAGACAGCATAGTTGCTATAAAATAAGCTACTTACAGGTTTTACAATTTCTGATTACTCTTCTTTGCAGATGTCTTTATGATGCAAACTCCCACTGGGAACCAACATTTTTAACAGGAGAACTTGCGAATACAATCATGGCTTGTAGGAAAACGTGTTCACATCACTTCTGTTTAGGAAATTCAGCCACATAATTTGTACAGCGCCAAGCGACAGTCAACCCAACGTCAAAGTGAATCTTCACAACAACAAAGAAAGAACGCCAGTTTAGCTCAAACTGGAGGGTTTTGTGATCTCTTGATAATTTGAAGCAATATTTATTTTGAATTGTGTAGGCCTCCATACTTTTTTTTTGTTGGCGTGGCTTTTGAAGAAATCACGAGACAAACACCAGTCAACGAATAGACATCACCCATCGTTTATACTGAGACGCTTTTCCAAAATTAGAACAAGGCTTTCGTCTGAGTTTCTATACTGCGCTAATGAGAACTAAAACTATTTGAAAGGAAAAGGTAGTCCCGTAACAGATACTGCAGTAGGGCAGTGAAGTGTGCGAGACTTTGCCATTCTACATCCAGCTTTTTTATGAGTGGGGTGATCAGTTCCCTTCCTCGCTGCCTTTAGTTTTCCATAACTCAAGAGCAGAGTCAGCTACCCCTTTACATCTGGGTAGACTGGAGTGTGACGCTACCAGATTTCGATCCCGGAAACCGGTAAATTTGAAAGGTGCCTTGGATTAAAAGAAAAGCCAGATGCTGGCAATGTGTGTCATCAACGTACACTGTCACTGGAAATAAGCATGTTCTTAAGGATCGTACTTTGATAAGATCACATATATAGATTATCGTTACGCTCGTCTGCCACAACAGAAGAGATACTTAACGACTCTGCTGAGTGCACGCCAACAGAAGCGGTAGCCTACGTCTTAGGAGGCAACGTACTTCAGTAAATATGATCAGGATACTGCTCAAGCGAAAAGCTCTCTTATTGGTCGGATTCCTGACTGCTGTCATTTTAATTGTCCTGGATATTTTTCCGGGCTTGGAACGTGAAACTGGTAAGTTGTTTAATAGCATTATCATTACTACAGCCATGATTACCACCATCGGTTGAAATGAAGATCAGTGGTTCGTGTTCGATTAGGGCTCAAAGAAGAATTCAGAGACTTAGTAACGAGAATTAAGAGTTAAGAATTAAGTTTAGGGATCCTAAACCTTAAGGACATGAGCGACTTATTTGGATGGCATCGAAGAAAGCGTCCAACTATTCTTCATTTCAACCCCACTATCATCATTTTTATAGTTACCATCTTTAGCATCATCCTCGTCATATTTTCGTACACTCACCACGGCCACAATAATAACAACCCTTATAAAATATTAGAAACATAACCGTATATCCATCAGGTTGAATGAAGAAGAGTAGGACCTGTGTCCGATTTAGCCCAGATGTCTAACGATCAGGCATCCATTTAAGTCGCTAGTCTTAGTTAGGGCTAGGATTATCTGCTTGAAACGAATAACAGTGGGTCGTGTTCTTTGATGTCATACAAATTAGTCGCCGACGTCGTTAGGGTTAGGATTAAGGTTAGAGTTACGTTTATGATTCCCAAGCTTAACCCTTACCTCTACACCTCACGGTAGAAGGGGGACGACTAAGTAAGTAAGCTTAACCCTTACTCCTTATTTCTGTATCTCTGAAATCTTTTTATTTTTTATTTTTTGTTTTGAGACCGTATCGAACACACGGCCCACTATTTTTCACTTTAACCGGATTATCGTTTGGGTTGGGATTTCTAAGCCTAAACATAACGTCAATCCTTACCCCGTATTGCCGTTTCTAAGATTTTTTTAAAAGACCTTATCGGTATCGATGTGTGCAACTTAATTGGCCGCCGAGATCGATAGGCCTTTCAGCGACATCGGACTCTGGTCACACATTAGCTGATGCTACTTTCAACTATTGTTTTACATTACAGAAATATTGTTAATGTTTTACGTTTTCCCTTTGTGGTGTGACCTCCTAAATCTGCAGTAGTAGTCCGCAAGATTGTTCCAAGTGGATGAGATTAGATTATATGTTAGAAGAATATGAAGATAACCTACTCAAGAAAAAGAGTGAGTATAGATAGAAGTGAGTATTTCTGAATAGTAATTTCTGAGGAGTAATGAGAAGTTCAATGGAAATAGCTTCGATAGAATTTAATAAGGTAAGCAAGCGGGTATCTCCATCCCTCTTCCTCAGTTGAGATATAGATTGATAAAGACATGTGGCTCGAGAGATGAAGTGCCCCCAGCTGAGTTTAGTAGCTTGGTGCTACACAAAACACAGAGTAAGTAACGTGTCACATAAGTGGTTATCCAACTCTTGTTTTTTTGTAAATATGAAGTAATAAAATTATTCAGTCTACAGCAGGGTCCACAGGGAAAAAAATATTTATTCAGCATGATTAATCAGGGTAATTTACAGATACAGTTAGTCTCTTGTAATAACGTTAAGCCATCACTGAGGATGTAATTAAAGGCAGGCGTTGTCTTGCATTTGTGCAAGTGTTAACTATTTAACTGCGGATGTCATTTTAGTGACTTATGTTGTTAACAGGGGTTATGTTCGATTAGATTTTTGGTGTTACTGATCAGAGGACCAGTGGTTAGTGACTAGCTCGTGCTTGCTTACAATGATGTATCTCCTGTATATACGATTATCGGATTCATGAAGATAACTTCAGCAATAAGTCAATCAGAAAATGCAAAAGACAAAATGCTACGTCTTCCGTAACTCTCTGTGTTTTCATCAGAGATTTTGCGCCCATGCCTTTCTAGCCTGTAACCTGCTTCTCTCAGCATTAGCATCCTATAGTCAATATATCTAATCGTTTGGTTGAGAGGTTACTTAGTGTAAGAAGTCGTCGTCACTTTACACTTAAATTCAGACTTAAAACAATCTGTAACTCCAGATGAAAGGTAGAGATATGTCATGGAATATCCTAATCCACATATATAAATTATTAGGTAAATATAAAGCCTAACAAATAAAATTAATAAAGAGAAGAGCAATGGGAAAATGACAGTGCTGTCACAAAGAATGTACTCGAAATCCCCCTTGTTTTCTGCTTCGTCTGCAAATTGTAACGCTTTCACGTTGATAGTAAAGCTTACTGTATTATTACCCGCCTTCTTCAATGAAACGTGTGCTGTATTTCTTGGAAAAGCATTGAGACGTACTGCGTAATGACCTAAATTAACCCTAACATTAATTATACTGCGTTACCAAAACGAACGAACAGATGGACTAAAGGGATAAAAAGAGAAGGGAGAGGCAGAAAGCCGAACACTAAACCCGCTTCGCGCGATACACAATTACCACCATCACGCGTGTAAGTCTACATGCACTAATTTTTTTTCAGACGGACAGTGATAAAATACACTACCCTTTCCCAGAGTTAGGTTTATAAATCATAACAGACTCTTATTAGAAAAGACAAAATTATATGGGTTTACGTTTGAACACATAACAGTACCCAGACAGCACATCTTCTAAACAGGAGATAGAAGAAATTGCATATTTTGAACGCAGCCACGTAGCTCCTTTAAATTAGTAATTTTGGGTTCCTTAGGGTTTGCTGACAAATAATATGTAAAACGTTACGCAAATAGTCCAGGAATTAATAAATTATACCCAAAATAAAATATTGGGGGTGCCTGACAGCATAAAATCATTTCTGCTCATAAAATTTTTTTTTATAACGTGTTTGAAAAAACCTTACGTTACATAAATAGCCTACCATGTAAACTCCAAATTGATTGGAGCGCAACAAATGAAAGCCTAACCACGATTGGTCGGGCTATAAATACTATCTTGGTTGTTGGGGGAGACGGGAAAAGATAACATTTTTTCAAACACTTGTCGAAACGTGGCTCATTGGCCAGTCTCGCTGATATACACACTTGGGAGCGTTAGTTCGAGACCACTAATTCAAATAAGCTTGATAAAGCGACAGTACGTTGAAGCCAGCTCACATTTTTGCTAAAATAAAAGCCTGGAACATAGGCAGAACGGAATTTGTGCCAGTTTGTGCCAGAATTCATTGCTAATCAACGTATCTGTGTTTATTTCCATGAAATTGTGGTAAGCTTGAACCATTCAGTATCTTTTAATGAAAAATTGAATGTGAATTGTTGATTTATGCCTGTATATATATGTGTAGTTCAGTGGCAAACGTGAGGTAAAGCCTATAATGCTCCAGCCTGAACAGAGGGTGTCGGAGAGAAGTAAAACGGCATGGAATGGCCAAATAGTACACTGACACCTGGATGATGGACTAGAAAGAAATAATGCTGGAAGTGCAGAGGCGTAGTAACCATTAAGAAGGGTAATACTGGAATAAAGTATTTCAAATGAAGCTGACTGTTGGCCTAACGCTCTGAACGCAATGTTTGTGCTGTATTGTGATCAGTGTAAAAGAGAATATAAATTAGTTATGAAGTAGAAGGTACATCCTTCTTGATTTCAGGGACAGTGGTCTTGATGGTAGTGAGCAGCATCTGGTCAGAGATTTGCTGAATCCAGAGTCGGACAGCATACTCCTTGGTCTTTTTAGCTATCAGTGAGGTGTCTCCTGAGCCCAGAGGAGAATTCGAGCAGAGGAGTCCTTTCCTGCCGCCATCACGCCAGATAAGCGAATTGGCCAGCTGAGCTCAACATTATGTCCCCTCATCTTGAAATAACTTTATAAAAATTAACATTAAGAGGGGAATTTACTTGTCTTAAAATCAGGAACTGTGAACATCTCCAATAATAGTCCCTAAAGACAAACTATTGAAGTCATGATGACAAATACCAACAGAGCTTGAACAAAACAAAACCAGTATTACCTCATTTTACTACTACACAACTGACACACATAGAACATTTGTAATAATATATGTCACTACAATATTCATATTAAATACATTCTGTACATAACTTGTAATTTAAATTGATTGTGATTCCTGGTTCCCTTGTAGTTGAATCAGGACACATATTCATTCATGCCAGTAATGAATACATATTGTTATTTGAAAGTTTATTAGTGACTCTTTTAAGATATCTTTGTAGAGTGTTATATGTATGTGAGTGTCACCGTGTTGTCAAGAGTAGTGGATTAAATTAAATTGTTTATCTGTCTGTTGTTGTGACTTACACTTCACCATACTCATACCCTAGACACATAACGTAGCATCACACTATTCCAGAATAATTCTGACTGAGATATATATATGTGTGGTAGCAAGTAAGGTTATATATATAATATACTACTCTTATTAGATATATATACCTTCACAGCTGATCTCAGTCAGTACACTAAGTCCCTTATAAATATTTATAACATCCCACTTCACCACATATATTGGGGGCTCGTCCGGGATTTTGAATCTTTCACTATTAAAAATATTGGGGGTAATTCACTTCAGGGAATATAAGAATTAAAAGGTATCCTTGGGTGGAATTAAATAAGGTTGAGCTCACGGTGCCTGTGTTGTCCATTAGAGATTGAATTGTTGGTTAGACATTGTATAAATTTACATAATAGACAATGGCGGACCTGGCCAAATTTCGATCTGCTGCGGTTCAGACTGCAAAAGAGTTAGGATTAGATGGGCAAGTTATGGTTGCCTATGTTACTACGGAATGTGACAAATTTATTGAACGCGAAGAAAGAAGGTTTGAAGCCGAAAGAAGGTTAGAGGCTGAAAGGGAAATTAAGAAGTTACAATTTGAAGCTGAGGCTGAGACTAAGAGGTTGCAAGCTGAGGCTGAGACTAAGAGGTTGCAGATTGAGGCTGACAAAGAGGCTAAGAAATTGGAGGCAGAAAGAGAAGACAAAAGATTGCTGCAGAAAGGGAAGAGAGAAGAAATTGGCTGCAGAAAGGGAAGAGAGGAAATTAGCTGCAGAAAGGGAAGCAGAAGATAAAAGATTACAAAGGGAACATGAGTTACGACTAAGGGAGTTTGAGTTTCAAGGCCATGCTCCTGAAAATGGTGCCAGTCCCTTTGCCTCTGATGCTACGGTTACTCAAGGAGCCTCAATCTCAGCTATGAATTTTCATTTAGATCATTTTGTTGAGAAAGACGATGATATTGAGAGCTATATAAATAGGTACGAACTATTAGCTACCACGTATGGGTTGGAGAGAGAAAGGTGGAGCTTAAAGTTATCTCAGGGACTTCGTGGGGCAGCTTATGAAGTTTTTGCAAAAATGAGCAGAGGTGATCAGGAAAATTATGACATGCTAAAGCAGGCTCTTTTGTTAAGGTATGAAAAGAATGCAGAGTTTTACAGGAAAAAATTTAGGAATGCTAAACTACTGTCAGGTGAAACCTATCACCAGTTCTCTGCACGCATAGAGACATACTTGGAGAAATGGACTTCTCTGGGGAAAACCCAAGATCTTAAGGAAATGGTCCTTATAGAGCAACTAAGAGAGTCCATGGCTCCAGACCTGAGAAAGTTTCTCATGGAACAAGGTGCAGAGAGGCTGGGTGAGTTGCTAAATGTTGCTGAAAGGTATCAAGCAGCTCAAGCAGAGGTAACAGGTAATAAAAAGAAACAGGTGGATAACTTTAGGGCACCACAGAACTTTAATAAATTTGATCCTAGGGATCAAAAATAAAGGTAAGCACCAATTTGATAGGCCACGGTATGACAATAAAAATAAATTCCCACAATTCGATGAAAGGAAATATGATGAAAGAAAATCTTTCAACCAAGGAAAAAGGTGGTGTAAGAATTGTCAGATGGACAATCATGACACTGACCGTTGCAGAAGGAAACCTGTGTATATGGCAACCCTTCAGGTCAGGTCGACCTCAAGACAGGAGGAGGATATTATGTTAGATACCACTCCAGAAGAGATGAGGAAGGCACAGGCTGGGGATAAAACACTCAAGCCTTGTTTCAGAAAATTGTCAACTTGTCATACAACTCCAGGCAAGGGAGATTTTTACATGAAAAACAAGTTGATGTATAGGAAGACTGGAACTAGATCCAATGGTCACGGACAGCTGGTTCTTCCAAAAAGATATAGGACAGAATTAATAAGGAGCCTACATGTGAAACCAGATGGGGACCATGAGAAGATAGGTACCATCATTCAAAAGGTGGCTCACAATTATTATTGGCCCAAAGCAAGATGGGACATTGAGAACTTTGTAGAAAGGTGTAGCATAGCACATGAGGGAACACCCACAAGTGGGAACATGGATCAGGACCTGGACACGCCATGGGGCAAAATCAGGCCTGACAATAAAAGAAAAAATAAATTTGATAAAGTGGACCAAATGGAATGGGAAGCCCCTTTTCACGGACAAGCTTCACTTAACTGTTTTACAATGGCCACTATGCGGAGAGTGCAAAAAGATGTCTTACCCCAGGATAAGCCGAAAATCCCTCAATCGGACTTAAACAAACTGGAGGAAGAAGATGTAGAGAGGAAATCTCTCATCAAGAATTTTAAGTGGGGAGAAAGCCCCAAAAGAAAAATTGGTAGCGGTCGTTTTGTGAATGATAATTCTGGGAGGAAAAATCATCACTATAAAGCTTCAAGTGGAAGAGACCATACCGGTGCATGGACAAATAGGTCCACACAATTAAAGGTCCATATGTAGCTTTGTTAAGAACGTGGACTGATGAAAAGGCAGAGGAAAACATTACATCTTCATACCAATATGTGAATGAGCTGACCACTCGGTTAAAAACTGGCTGGAAACTTGCCAATGAAAATTTGAAACAAGCCAGGAAGAAACATGCTGCCTATTATAACAGGAAGGCGAAAGACAGAAATTTGGCTGTGGGAGAGAAAGTACTGCTTCTTTTGCCCGGGAGTCAGAATAAGTTACAAATTGGATGGCAGGGTCCATATACAGTTCTAGAGAAGGTGTCTAGAACAAATTATAAGATAGATAAGAAGGGGAAAGAAAAAATCTATCATGTGAATCTCCTGAAGAAATATTTGGAAAGAGAACATCAGGAAGAGACACACTTGTTGACCTTGTCCATCGCCATGGAGATGAAAAAGGAACCACTTTCATCATTTGAATATCCATTACACCCCTGTGAGACAGCAGCACAGGTGAAAATCAGTACACATTTAACGAAAACTCAGAAAGAGAGAGTGCAACAGGTTCTAAATAATCATGCAGAGGTGTTAACAGACCGACCAGGGCATACAAACCTATTGGAATATGATATGAAACTCATAGACTCCACACCTGTCTGTATGAAACCATATTCGATTCCGTTTGCTAAGGAAAAAGCTTTGAAGGAAGAGATAGACTATCTATTGAAGGAAGGAATTATTTCGCACAGTGAGTCTTCGTATAGTTCCGGTGTTGTACTTTTAAGGAAGCCCTCTGGAGAACATAGACTCTGTATAGATTACAGGAGACTGAATGCTATTACAGAAGGACAGGTGGATCCATTGCCGGATACAAATCAGCTGTTTGCCAGACTAAATAAAGCTAAATATTTCTCAAAAGTGGATCTGAGTAAAGGATACTATCAGATTCCAGTAAAGCCTGAGGTTAGACCATACCTAGCTTTTAGTACCTCAGAAGGACACTATGAGTTTAATAGATTGCCATTTGGATTGAAGAATGCGCCTAGTGTCTTCTCTAGAATGATGAGAAAATTATTGGATCCTCTGAATAATCCCTGTATAACAAATTTTATGGATGATATCCTTATAGCAACAGAAACATTTGAGGAACACATTGACTCTCTGAACATGCTGTTTGATCGACTTAGGGAGGCAAATTTAACAGCCCGACCAACCAAATGTTGCGTTGGATGTAAAGAATTGGAATTTTTGGGACACACAGTTTATCAGGGAAACATGACCCCCTGACCCAAAGAATTTAGAGAAACTACAGAAAGCCCCGAGACCACAAACCAAGAAGGACGTGAGATCCTTTGTCTCATTATGTGGTTTCTACCAGAAGTATATCAAAAACTTTAATTCCATATGTGCACCGTTAACTGAATTGACACGTAAAGGACTTCCAGATCGCATTACATGGACACCACAATGTGAAATGACTTACCAAGAATTGAAGGAAAAGCTCACAAGTAAACCCATTTTGAAATTACCTGACTTAAGTCAAGAATTCATAGTAAGGACGGATGCAAGTAATATTGGGCTAGGTGCAACTTTACTACAGAAATCAGATGCATTGGATGGGGAATTAAGCCCAGTGGCATATGCTAGCAGAAAGTTGAATAAAGCTGAAATCAACTACTCAACTAGCGAAAAAGAATGTCTTGCAGTAATATGGGCAATAAAGAAATTCAATATTTATCTATATGGGAAGGCATTTAAGTTGCAAACTGACCACAAACCTTTATCGTTTTTAGCACAGGCTAAGCATGAAAACTCTAGGTTACTCCGATGGTCTTTGCTTCTGGCTCCATATAATTTTAGCATTGAATATATATCTGGAAAAACCAATCTGGGAGCGGATTTTTTAAGCCGCCATCCGTGTGATGAGAATCACCGTAAACCCCAGAAATAATAATAAATTTCTATATGTGTATATGGAATAAAGGACTGACATATAATGTCTGTTTTAAGAGGGGAGGTGTCATGAAATATTCTAATCCACATATATAAATTATTAGGTAAATATAAAGCCTAACAAATAAAATTAATAAAGAGAAGAGCAATGGTAAAGAACAGTGCTGTCACAAAGAATGTACTCGAAATCCCCCTTGTTTTCTGCTTCGTCTGCAAATTGTAACGCTTTCACGTTGATAGTAAAGCTTACTGTATTATTACCCGCCTTCTTCAATGAAACGTGTGCTGTATTTCTTGGAAAAAAGCATTGAGACGTACTGCGTAATGACCTAAATTAACCCTAACATTAATTATACTGCGTTACCAAAACGAACGAACAGATGGACTAAAGGGATAAAAAGAGAAGGGAGAGGCAGAAAGCCGAACACTAAACCCGCTTCGCGCGATACACAATTACCACCATCACGCGTGTAAGTCTACATGCACTAATTTTTTTTCAGACGGACAGTGATAAAATACACTACCCTTTCCCAGAGTTAGGTTTATAAATCATAACAGACTCTTATTAGAAAAGACAACATTATATGGGTTTACGTTTGAACACATAACAGTACCCAGACAGCACATCTTCTAAACAGGAGATAGAAGAAATTGCATATTTTGAACGCAGCCACGTAGCTCCTTTAAATTAGTAATTTTGGGTTCCTTAGGGTTTGCTGACAAATAATATGTAAAACGTTACGCAAATAGTCCAGGAATTAATAAATTATACCCAAAATAAAATATTGGGGGTGCCTGACAGCATAAAATCATTTCTGCTCATAAAATTTTTTTTATAACGTGTTTGAAAAAACCTTACGTTACATAAATAGCCTACCATGTAAACTCCAAATTGATTGGAGCGCAACAAATGAAAGCCTAACCACGATTGGTCGGGCTATAAATACTATCTTGGTTGTTGGGGGAGACGGGAAAAGATAACATTTTTTCAAACACTTGTCGAAACGTGGCTCATTGGCCAGTCTCGCTGATATACACACTTGGGAGCGTTAGTTCGAGACCACTAATTCAAATAAGCTTGATAAAGCGACAGTACGTTGAAGCCAGCTCACATTTTTGCTAAAATAAAAGCCTGGAACATAGGCAGAACGGAATTTGTGCCAGTTTGTGCCAGAATTCATTGCTAATCAACGTATCTGTGTTTATTTCCATGAAATTGTGGTAAGCTTGAACCATTCAGTATCTTTTAATGAAAAATTGAATGTGAATTGTTGATTTATGCCTGTATATATATGTGTAGTTCAGTGGCAAACGTGAGGTAAAGCCTATAATGCTCCAGCCTGAACAGAGGGTGTCGGAGAGAAGTAAAACGGCATGGAATGGCCAAATAGTACACTGACACCTGGATGATGGACTAGAAAGAAATAATGCTGGAAGTGCAGAGGCGTAGTAACCATTAAGAAGGGTAATACTGGAATAAAGTATTTCAAATGAAGCTGACTGTTGGCCTAACGCTCTGAACGCAATGTTTGTGCTGTATTGTGATCAGTGTAAAAGAGAATATAAATTAGTTATGAAGTAGAAGGTACATCCTTCTTGATTTCAGGGACAGTGGTCTTGATGGTAGTGAGCAGCATCTGGTCAGAGATTTGCTGAATCCAGAGTCGGACAGCATACTCCTTGGTCTTTTTAGCTATCAGTGAGGTGTCTCCTGAGCCCAGAGGAGAATTCGAGCAGAGGAGTCCTTTCCTGCCGCCATCACGCCAGATAAGCGAATTGGCCAGCTGAGCTCAACATTATGTCCCCTCATCTTGAAATAACTTTATAAAAATTAACATTAAGAGGGGAATTTACTTGTCTTAAAATCAGGAACTGTGAACATCTCCAATAATAGTCCCTAAAGACAAACTATTGAAGTCATGATGACAAATACCAACAGAGCTTGAACAAAACAAAACCAGTATTACCTCATTTTACTACTACACAACTGACACACATAGAACATTTGTAATAATATATGTCACTACAATATTCATATTAAATACATTCTGTACATAACTTGTAATTTAAATTGATTGTGATTCCTGGTTCCCTTGTAGTTGAATCAGGACACATATTCATTCATGCCAGTAATGAATACATATTGTTATTTGAAAGTTTATTAGTGACTCTTTTAAGATATCTTTGTAGAGTGTTATATGTATGTGAGTGTCACAGTGTTGTCAAGAGTAGTGGATTAAATTAAATTGTTTATCTGTCTGTTGTTGTGACTTACACTTCACCATACTCATACCCTAGACACATAACGTAGCATCACACTATTCCAGAATAATTCTGACTGAGATATATAGATATGTGGTAGCAAGTAAGGTTATATATATAATATACTACTCTTATTAGATATATATATACCTTCACAGCTGATCTCAGTCAGTACACTAAGTCCCTTATAAATGTGCGTTTTCTATGACGAGCAGTAATATAAATTGAATTAAAGTAAAAGAAAAACCTTCAATCATCTGAAATACAAGCAAATTATATACACATATCTGGTACAAGATTATGGTATATCGTACTTACTCCACTGCCATCAATGGTACCTATACCTTGTAGCGGTATGGCAGCTTGTGTACCCTGACAATCCCCAGAGCTATGCCAGTGGGAGTTTTACTCCTGGTAGGTTCAACCAAGCTGGACTGGTCTGTGTGGGTAGGGGTCAGACAAAAGCTGGTACCCTGGTCCTCCAGGTTGGGGGTTTTAGCACAGGGTCGACACCCCTGTCTGTGTAAAAAAAATCGCACATGTTACGGAAACAGCAATAAATGAAAAAAACTTTGATGTGGGACGGGCATCCGGAGTCTCAGGCTCGTATGACTGACAGTGGTGAAAGCCGAAAGGAAGCCACTGGCATGAAAACGGATGCCCAGACCGCAAAACACGGAACTAGAATTGGTTTTTGGAATGTCAGAACTATGAATGAGGCAGGAAAGCTGAGACAGATCACAGCAGAGATGAGGAATTACAAACTACATATCCTGGGAATAAGCGAGAGCAGATGGACAGGGATGGGGAGAATAAAAACAGCTACAGGGGAAACAGTACTTTATTCTGGTAGAGAGGACGGTCAGCACAACGAAGGTGTAGCCATTATCCTTAAGAAAGGAATGGAAAGGTCTCTACTGGAATAAAACCCATTAACATCAGACTAATAAGAGCAAGACTGAGAGGGAGATTCACCAACACCACAATTATACAATGCTATGCACCAACAAACGACAGCGATGAAGAGATCAAGGACGAGTTCTATCAACAGGTACAAAAGGAAATGGAAACTGTACCCAGGTACGATCTCATTATAGTAATGGGAGACCTAAATGCGAAAGTTGGAACACACAATAATTATTACGAAAGAGTAATGGGGAAATGCCGCAGTGGAACAGTAAATGAGAATGGGGACAAATTAATAAGCTTCTGCAGTATTAACAACCTCGTCATTGGAGGAATACTTTTTCAACACAAAGAAGTGCACAAGTTAACATGGGAATCACCAAACGGACGAGACAAAAACCAGATAGATCACATAATGATCAATGGCAGATAGAGACATGCACTACAAGACGTGAAAGTAAGAAGAGGTGCAGGTGTGGGAAGTGATCATCACCTAGTAGTAGCAAGACTGAAGGTGAAACTCAGAGCTGCTGGACCAGTTGCAGTCAAACAGAAAAGATATAACATCACGAAACTTAAGGACCCCCTCACCAGAAAAGCGGTCGTGGTCGACGTAAAGAGACGATATCTGATTACCAAAAGCCAGGAAAGAACAGAGACCGACGATGACGACCAGAAATTCAACACCATCTCAACAATATACAAAGAAAGCAGCAAGTCATGATTGGGATTCCAGGAAAGAAAGAGCCAAGACTGGATAACACCAGAAACGCTAAACACCATAGCGAAGAGAAAAGAAATGAAATGAAAGAAAACAGAAGCTAAGTCTCCCAGGTTAAAGGCAATATATAGTGAACAGTACAGTCAGCTGGACAAGGAAGTAAAACGTCAAACCCGTGCTAACAAAAGGACATTTCTGGATGACCTTGCACGACAGGCAGAAGAGGCAGCACTGAGAAATGAACAAAGCTCAGTTTATAAAATAACTAAAGTTATCAGTGGAAAACGAGGTCAAACAACATAACGTTAGTAAGAGACAAGCAAGGAAACCTTATCACCACAGCACAGGGGCAGGAAACAAGATGGGCAGAGCACTTCAGAGAAACACTGAATAAGGAACCACCAGAGACTCAGCTGAATGTTCCTGAGGCTGAATGTGATTTAGACGTAAATACAGACATTCCACGAAAAGAAGAAATTATCACAGCTATCAAAGGGCTAAAAAATGGAAAAGCGCCTGGTCACGACAATCTAAATGCTGAGCTATTCAAGACAGACCCTGAACTAGCAGCAGAACTATTAGAACCACTATTTGCACAAGTCTGGGAAACTGAAACAACACCAACAGAGTGGAGTAAAGGAATAATTGTCAAATTGCCCAAGAAGGGCGACCTTGCAGACTGCAACAACTGGAGAGGAATTACCCTCCTCTCAGTTCCCAGCAAAATACTAGGCAGGATAATCATCCAGAGAATTTCAATAGCAGTTGACCATAAACTGAAGAAAGAACAAGCGGGCTTCAGAAAGAACAGAAGATGTGCAGATCATATATTTGCCCTCAGGAACATTATAGAGCAGTGCTCAGAATGACAGAGACAGCTGTACATTAACTTTGTTGATTTTGAAAAGGCTTTCGACAGCATACACAGGGACAGCCTATGGAAAATTCTGAGGGCTTATGGAATTCCCAGCCGCATTGTTTCCATTATAAAAAGCCTCTATTCTAACTTTACGTGCAGTGTTGGATCGAGTAATGTAACTTTCGAAGGGAAAACAGGAGTACGACAGGGATGCCCCTTATCAACAACATTATTTTTCACGGTCATAGATTGGGTGATGCGCCAGACAACAGAGGGCAGTCCAAGAGGAATTAGATGGACAACGTTTTCTACACTGGAAGATTTGGAATATGCAGATGACATTGCACTACTCGCGCATTCGCATCAACACATTCAAGACAAAACCGATAGACTGAAAAAGTATGGCCAGCAGGTTGGCCTGAACATCAATTTGAAGAAGACAGAGGTCATGACACTAAATGTGGGCAATCCTGAGCCAATAACAGTAAGGAACCAGAAGTTAGAACAGACAGACACATTTACTTACCTAGGAAGCATAGTAACACCTGACGGCGGAACAAGCACGGACATTAACAACAGAATGAATAAAGCGAGAACAGCCTTTCCTGTTCTCAACAACATTTGGAAGTCTTCCCAGTACAGCACAAACACCAAATTAAGACTGTATGAGAGCTGTGTACTTTCTGTGCTTCTCTGTGGTGCGGAATGTTGGAGAGTAACAGAGAAGGAAATGTCGAAACTGTCCTCCTTCCACACAATCTGCCTAAGAAAAAATTTCCGAATCTTTTGGCCAAACACCATCAGCAACCAAGAACTACTTATTCGGAGTAACCAGGAGGACATGCAAACCATCATAGCTGGCAGACGCTGGAGTTGGGTTGGCCACGTCCTAAGAAGGGACCCTGATACCATCACAAGAACAGCTATGCTATGGACCCCCGAGGGAAAGCGAAAGAGAGGCCGACCAGAAACAACTTGGCGGAGAACTGTGGAAGCTGAGATGCAAAGAATGAACAACAGTTGGGGCACTGTACGAAGGATGGCTGCCGACCGAGCAAAGTGGAATCAATTTGTTGCTGCCCTACAAGACGCCACCAGGCGTGATGGCCGCTAACTGCTTTGACGGTTCGTGGTTATGGATCAAAGAAGAAGAAGAAGTACTTACTCCAGGGGTTTTGGCTTACTCCAGGGGTTTTGGCAAATTTCACACCTCTGCATGGAGCTTTTACTGACAGTAAACTCGTGTCTTTTATTCTAATATTAGAAATTATCTCTAAATCGCAATGCAGGCCTTTCCTTGTTGCTGTGCTGTCTCTCAGTGAGTAGAAGCAAGATTGTGGGTGGCTAATTTTACATAACAGGACGTAGTCTCAGTAATGTCCGCTTGTATGTGTAAACCTGAAGGTGCGACAATCACTTATTTTAATTTTAATCACGTTAATGATGGGGGAAAGTCGAGTCAGCATGTCAGGATAGTGGTGGTAGTATAATTGAGTTGTAAGATTACGAAACTGAAGCCAACCCCGAGAAAGAAGATAACAAAAGAAAAGAATGAAAGAAAAAGGAAAAGTTGGAAACAGATAAAAATTTAAAAAAATGAATATTCGAATGTCATTTCGTGACACCCTTACCACCGTCTCAGACTTCCTCTTCTTCTTTGATCCATAGCCGTCCACTGTCAAAGCAGTCGGTGGCCACCATGCCTGGTGGCATCTTGTAGGGCAGCAACAAACTGTTTTCACTTTGCTTGGTCGGTGGCTATTCTTCGTGTAGTGCCCCAGCTCTAGTTCATTCTTTGCATCTCGGCCTCCACAGTTATCCACCAAGATGTTTTTGGTCGGCCTGTCTTTCACTTTCCTTTAGGGGTCCATAGCATAGCTGTTCTTGTGATGGCATCGGGGTCTCTGCTGAGGGCGTGGCCAACCCAACTCCAACGTCTGCCAGCTATGATGGTGTACGTGTCCTCTTGGTTGCTTCGAGTAAGCAGTTCTTGGTTGGTGATGGTATTCGGCCAAAAGATTCGGAGAATTTCCTTAGGCACATTGTGTGGAAAGAGGACAATTTCGACATTTCTTTCTCTGTTACTCTCCAGCATTCTGCACCATAGAGAAGCACAGAAAATACACAGTTCTCATAAAATCTTGTTTTTGGTTTTGTGCTGACATGAGAGGACTTCCAGATGTTGTTTAGACTAGCAAAGGCTGTTCTGGCTTTATTCATTCTGTTGTTGATGTATTTTCTTGCTCCGCCGTCTGGGTATGTAAGTGTGTCTGTCTGTTCCAGTTTTTGGTTCCTTACTGTTATGGGCCCATATTGAGTGTCATGATATCTGTCTTCTTTAGATTGATGTTCAGACTCACCTGCTGGATATACTTATTCAGTCTATTTTTATTTTCTTGGATGTGTTGATGTGAATGTGCGTGTAGTGCAATGTCATTTGCATATTCCAGATCTTCCAAGGTAGAAAACATTGTCCATCTTATTCCTCTTGGACTGCCCTCTGTAGTCAGATGCCTCACCCAGTCTATGACTGTCAAAAATAAAGTTGTTGACACGGGGCAACCCTGTCATACTCCTGTCTTCAGCTCAAAAGTTAGTTTGCTGTGCCCAACACTACATGTAAAGATAGCATAGAGGCTTTTTATTGATAGAAAAAATGCATCTGGAAATTCCATAAGCCTTCAGTATTTTCCATAGGCTGTCCCTGTGTATGATGTCAAAAGCCTTTTCAAAATCAACAAAGTTAATGTATAGCTGTCTCTGCCATTCTGAGCTCTGCTCTATAATGTTACTGAGGGTGAATATATGATCTTCTTCTTCTTTGATTCTTAGCCGCCGACCGTCAAAGCAGTCAGTGGTCATCACGCCTAGTGGCGTCTTATAGGGCAACAACAAAATGATTCCACTTTGCTCGGTCGGCGGCCATCCTTCGTACAGTGCCCCAACTCTGGTTCATTCTTTGCATCTCAGCCTCCACAGTCCTCCGCCAGGTTGTTTTAGTCCGCCTCTCTTTCGTTTTCCTTCAGGGGTCCAAAGCATAGCTGTTCTTGTGATGGCATCGGGGTCTCTTCTGAGGACATGGCCAACCCAGCTCCAGCGTCTGCCAGCTATGATATTGTGCTTGTCCTGTTGCTTGCTCCGAATAAGCAGATCTTGGTTGATGATGGTATTCGGCCAAATATATGATCTGCACATCTTCTATTCATTCTGGATCCTGCTTGTTCTTTATTCAGTTTATGGTCTTCTTTTGAAAATCGCTCGATAATTATCCTGCCTAATATTATGCCCAGGAACATTCAGCTGCGTCTCTGGTGGTTCCTTATTCAGTGTTTCTCTGAAGTGCTCTGCCCATCTTGTTTCCTGCCGACTGTGCTGTGGTGATGAGATTTCCTTGCTTACCTCTTAATAATAATAATAAATTCTTTAAGCACCAAACACGGCGCATAAGGCAGAAACCAGTGCTCTCCAGGTTGTTCGTTGTGACGCCACTCCTCTTAGCTCTTGCACATTATTTAGGCCCAACGTTCTTCCTTCTCTTATTATTGTTCTTCTGAGTGTTTCTTTTGGTCTTCCTTTTTTCCTCTTACCCTCAGGAACCCAAGTGAGCGCCTGTAGTGGTATTCTGTTGTTTTGCATTCGTAGGACATGACCAATATATGACCATCGTCTTTTCCTTATATAGTCGGAGACATATTTCTGCCTAGAGTCTTCTCTTATTTGTCGATTAGTCTTGAATTCTTTCCAACTGATGTTCATGAGTTTTTCTAAGACATTTGTTCTCGAATGTATTCAGCTTGTTCTCCAATGATTTTGTTATTTTCCAACTCTCACAGCCGTATGTTAACACTGAGATAACATTTGAATTAAACAGACGAAGCTTGGTATGTATATTCAATGATCGTAATTTCCAAATGTTAGATAATCTATTGAAGGCGCTAGCTGCCAAAGCAATTCTAGTATGAATTTCTCTTGTTGTGTCACCATCCTGAGTCATTTTACTGCCTAAATAATTGAAACTTTCAACTTTCTGTAGTTTTTCCCCGTTCAAGATGATATCAAAGGTCTCATTAGAAAAGTTCATAGCTTTAGATTTAGAGGCATTTATTTGGAGACCTATTTTAACCGAGAGATGACACAAATTATTTACTGCTTCTTTTGCAGTCTGTATACATCTATTCTTCTATTTTTATTCGGTTGGCTTACCTTTTACTAACGTAATATTGTTTGCACAGGTTTTTCCGCTGATGGTGTTAGTTATTTTATATACTGTGCTTTGTTCATTTCTCAGTTTTGCCTCTTCTACTTGTCTTGCAAGTTCGTCTAAAAATTTTGTTTTGTTGGTTTGGGTTTGACGTTAACTTCCTTATCCAGTTGACTGAACTATTCTTTGTATATTTCCTTTAACCTGGAGGACTTTCCTTCTAGTTTCTTTCTTTTCATTTCTTTTCTCATCTCTATGGTGTTTAATTCTTTTTAGCTGTTTTAAAACTAAAAGTAGCGTTTAATGTTTCTGGTGTTATCCAATCTTGCCCTTCCTTTCCTGGAATCCCAAGCATGATTTGCTGCTTTCCTTATATATTGCTGAAATGGTGTTGAATTTCTGGTCAAAATCATCAGTCACTGTCTCTTCCTGGCTCTTGGCAATTTGATATCGTCACTTTTTATCAACTACAAAAGCATTTCTAGTAAGAGTGTCCTTCAGTTTGATGATGTCATGTCTGTTTAGTTACAATTGGTCCAGCAGCTCTGAGTTTCACCTTCAGTCTTGCTACTACTATGTGGTGATCGCTTTCCACATCTGAACCTTACCTCTTCTTACTTTCACACCATACAACGAATGCTTCCATCTACCATTGGTCCTAATGTGGTCTATCTGGTTTCTTTTCCCGGCCGTTTGGTGATTCCCGTGAATTTGTGAATTTCTTTGTGTGGAAAAAGCGTTCCACCAGTAACCAAGTTGTTAATGTTGCAGAAGCTTATAAGTATATCCCCATTCTCGTGTGCTGTTCCGCTTCCGCATTTCCCCATTACTCTTTCATTCTATGTATAGTCTATTTCAACTTTTGCATTGAGGTCTCCCATTACTTTGATAAGTTCGTATCAAGGTGTGGTTTCCATTTCCTTTTGTAGCTGCTGATAGAATTCGTCCTTGACCTCTTCATCGCTGTCATTTGTTGGTGCATAGCATTGTATGATTGAGGTCTTGGTGACTCTCCCTCTCAGTAAAACTCCCGCTGGCAAAGCACTGGGGATTGTCTGGGTACACAAGCCACTTTAACGCTTCGAGGTATAGGTACTAGTGAAGGCAGCCTCTCATACTTGACTGTCTTTAAATCTTTGGAAGGCATCGTAATATCTGAAAGACCTCAACGAGGCACAGAAAACACAAGACAAAAATGAATGAATCACTCTGTTTAACGGAAATTATTCTCTTCAATTTTATTCTCGGTTTTTATATTACCCACACATGGCTGCTACAGTTGGCTCTTGGTCTAGTTTATACATTTACTAAACAGTTTTTAAATCTCCTGCATATAAGTTTGTAGTCAATTTTATTATAACATTGATTCCCAGGCTTTTCCGTATTCAAAGTTTTTATCTAAACCAGATTTGTCCAATTATCTTATCATGTGATCTTGCCCACTCTATCAGTTTTTCGCCTCTCATTTCTTTCTCCCACGTCTTAACAACTAGTCACTTGTTCAACTTTTTCGTTACCAACATTTGCACTAAAGTCTCCAAGTATCATAAGTGTAACGTGAGATTTAAGTCATGCCATAGCAGTGTTGAGTTCACTGTAGGAATGTGTCTGTTTATTGTTCTGTACTGTTCACTCCACTGTGGCCGTGCAATACTGTCAGTTGTGTTATCTGTCTGTTCGTTAGTGTTAGTGCCCTAGATTCATAGAGAGTTACGCAAACTAAAATTTGGCCGCCATTTTCGGCCGTATGCGTATTGCAGGAAAAGGGACCCAATCGCGAGTTTCAGACCCAATTTTTATTTTGGTTTAGGTTAGCTAATAATTTGAAATAAAATTAGATGCACATACAGTAGCACATATTTGTACTATTATTTATATTTCAACTAACAAAACAAAAAGAAGAAAACTAGTTTACTTACCGGTTTATTGAAAAGAATCAGTAGCATGGATTTTTAACACATACTCCGTTGAATTTTATATTCCGTTAGAATTCCACTATTTAGCAACAAATATTCCGTTAGAGTTGCAACACTTAGCAAAACATACTCCCTTCGAATTGAACTATTTACCTAGTTTGACATGTGGAAACTGGTGAATGACTGTTGTAGACACTGACAGTTTTACTAGATCCAGATAATCACATCAGTTTATGTTTTCATTAAAAATGCGACTATGTACAGATAGTTTTAACAAAATCTAATTACATATTTTGGACCGGAGATTTTATTATAGTTTTATTATATAATTATATTATATAATTTTATTATTATTATTATTATATATATATATATATATATATATATATATATATATATATATATATATATATATATATATATATATATATATATATATATATATATATATATATATATATATATATATATATATATTAGTTTATATTTTATATAATTTTTATTATTATATTATAATAATATTATAAAATTTGTTATATAATTTTATTATTATGTTATTATAATTCATAAATATTAATAAAATATTACAAATATAACATTTTATTATATTATATAATTTTTATTATTTTATATTGTAATTATAAAATTATATAATTTATATTATATAATTTAAAATTATATAAATTATATAAAATATATATATAATATATAAATTTACAATTATATGTTATAATTTATAATTTGTATTATTATATAATAATAATATTATATAATTTATTCTATAATGTTATATAATTTTATTATAATTAAAAAAATATTAATAAAATAATAAAAATATAAAATTTTATTACATTATATCATTTTATATATTTAAATTATATAATTATAAGGGACCTCAAGACGCAGCAATAGAGACCGCAGTCAGCGACTCATAGCTTGACTGCCTGCGTCAGGACCAGCGAACCAGAGCTGGTCAAGACCGTGCTCCCCTCCACGTGGTGGTCCTGGAAACAGTCTGCAGCAGTGCAGGCTGGCTGAGCGAGCACGGATCGCAATGGGAAGGCAAACCCGGTCCTAAAAAATGCCGTGCAGAAGTCGGATGTGTCGACCGAAAGGTGCAGATATCACAGCTACGTTATAAACAGACACAACGCAACCACCGTCCTTTTCAGGGCGAACGAGGAAGAAGAAGGAAGAAGAATATAATTGTAAAATTATTTAATTTATATTATATAATTTTACAATTATATATATATATAATATATATATATATATATAAATATATAATATATATATATATATATATATATATATATATATATATATATATATATATATATATATATATATATATATATATATATATATATATATATATATATATATATATATATATATGTCGTGGTTGAGTAAAGTGTAGAGTATTTGTCGAGTTGGACAACAGTAGTGAAATCGACAAGGGATAGTGGACTGACAGAGTTATAGATTACACACACAGAAAGGTGTAAATAGGAGATGGACTTGAGACAACCTGGAAGAAGATTTACCAAAATGATCTCTCTCTCCAAGCCTCAACTCACTTTTCA
Source organism: Oreohelix idahoensis (assembly GCA_024509875.1). Taxonomy (NCBI): domain Eukaryota; kingdom Metazoa; phylum Mollusca; class Gastropoda; order Stylommatophora; family Oreohelicidae; genus Oreohelix; species Oreohelix idahoensis. Next base: position 9,969 of record JAMPIV010013695.1, on the reverse strand, counting down.
CTGTCTAAGCATCTCCGGCTCTCACTCTTTTCTCTTATCAAACATAGAGATTATAGTAAAGAGCTAAACAAGTTAATTATGGATGAAAAGGGTCGGGAACAGCGCATTAATAAATGTGTAAACTTTATTAAAGAAGAAAAGCATGGAATTAATGCATATCATCATACACAGCATAAATTACATCAATAATCAAATATTCAGCAATAGTCATCAATAATGCAAATACACACCCACAAACACACACACACACACCACCAACACTCATAAAACCCTGTAGAACACGGAGAAAATAACTAAGCTGTCCGACAGAGGGTCCGCTTTCGGGGACCAAAGGCGCTAGCTCCAGGAAGTGTCTTACCGATAAATATCCTTCAAGATGACTGAAGTGAAATACCGAACTTTCCTTGTCGGGCTAAACGTTGGTGACTCCCCTTATAGCGTGAGTGGGGCTGGAACTCTATCTATCTTTCTTGCTGGCCAAATAACCGAACTGAGTGACAGCCTGTCCGCTTTTTTCGTGGGACCAAATGTGCTAGCTCCAGAAAGTGTTATTACTTGTAGATCCTTCATGAGGGACTAGCCTACAAAACTTTCTTTGTTGGTGCTAAACGTTGGTGACCGCTATTTGCGTGAGGGGGCTGGAACTCTGTCCATAGATGGCTGCTCATACGTGCGAGGTTTTAAGTATCCAGAAAATACACCAGAAGAAGTCACTTGAGGACAAAGAGTCCCAGGCGCGCTTATCCGGCGCTAGGCTCTGCTTGGCTGTAAATCCTGTTTAAACTGGTTTGGCTGTGGTTTGCTGAGTGCCCCGTTTAGGCACAAAAAGGCGGGTGATATGGAATTCTGCTATCGGCATGCAGGGCGGTTTTGATATTCTGGAAGCCGCAATGCTCTGGCTGGTAATCCAATAGGCGAGTAGAGAACTACTACTACATTTGCTGATTCCAGATTTAGCGTTGGCTCCGTTGCACTGCGTGAGCTTAACTTGGCGTTGACAAAAAGGGGTTTTGATTCATGAACGGGGTTGACGATTCGTGACGCTAGCGGTATTCAGAAACCCTCTAGATCGAAGAGAATATTTCGTTCTTCGCCTGACTGGAGTCTGCTCTAGCGATTCGGTCTCCCTGAAACCCGAAAATGACTAGAACATAGGCAAACACATTCTAGTACTGTGTTAAAGTTTGCCTTATCTCATGATGGTCATCTACGGGCCAGGAAAATTCACGAATGTCTTTGTCTATTAAAACCAGTCTACTCTTATAGATCACAAAGACGCCCCCCCCCCCCCCCCCGGACACCTGGCCTGCATATTTCTTCAGAGGTATCGGCGTAATCGTAATACCGGGTAAGACAACAGAAATCGTGCGAAAGTTCCCCAGGTAGAGAAATGCATAACATTATGCTCTATCTTGTCTAAGGGGCAAAAACCCAAAGACTGACCGCGGGTTTGTCTCCCCCTGTTTCCAGGATGCATAATATTATGATCCGAAGCAGCGTTCTGGAAGCCAAACACAGGGACCCTTTCGCTCGTGATCAAAGGCTTAGCGCGACCAGAGAAATTCCCCCTGTTCGGACCACAGGTGCGTTTAGATAACATTACGTTACCTCTACGCTGGCCGTTGAAGGAATTTATTACTAAGGCAAAACGTAAACAAACCTCGGGGAGGGTTTGAGAGGGTGAGAAAGTTTGGCCACGAATGTAGAAAATGAAAGAAAAAGAAAATACAAAATGTCCAGGAAAACGGAACATTTAAAGGAGTAATCAAATTATGGACAAGATGGTAAAATAAATTTCGGTCACGTGACAATATATATATATATATATATATATATATATATATATATATATATATATATATATATATATATATATATATATATACATATATATATATATATATATATATATATAATATATATATATATATATATATATATATATATATAATCTTATAAATATAGAAGAGGTGTTAAGAATAGACAGACTAGGGAACTGCATAATATAGTCAAACAATATTTACCTCGTTAATATTAGTGTCTGGGAATGTGAAGGTCTAATGCTGTTCTTACAATGCATATGACTTTTAACAGATGAAAGTCAATTAAATATCTGTTAAAGTCAGTTATATAACTGGAACCACCAGGTCTTTACACCCCTCCATTTTAATATAATTCTTGTTCAGAGTTTCATCTTGATTTTGTTTGTTTTGTGTTTGTTTTTTGTTTATTTATTTAACGTATTAGCATAATTGTGATTGTCCCTATTTACAATGATTTGACAAATGTGATGCCACTTTCTCATCGGCAGTTGTTCATATTATTTGGAATTGAAAACAATATATATCCTAATTATAACCCATCAGAGGTTGAACGGGATATTTTTCTTCATTAATTTTAAAAAAAAAATCTTACTCGACGCTTATTAACCTTCTAGCCCTGGTATTGTCCGGCCGAAAATGGCGTCTACGTCGTTCAGCCTCGTTTTCGATTCTGACATAGTTGTCCTAACTCTCTATGAATCTAGGGCACTAGTTAGTGTGTCTGTGTTAGCAATTGTTGAATGTTCGTTTTAGTAGAATGGCAGACTAGTCCATCCAGTGTGTTGTTTAGTCTGTCAGGTAGGCTATTATATTAGTCTTTCTGTTGACGAGTTATTTTCTCTTCAGTGTTAAAGTAGCGAATTTCTTTTGTCGATGGTTCTCAAAATATATCAAAGTTATATTATTCTAGGTTATGTGTCTTTCCTTGAAGAGTCGTATAGTGGTAAAGTTTTAGCACTGGAGAGCACTGGTTTCTGCCTTATGCGCCGTGTTTGGTGCTTAAAGAATTTATTATTATTATTATTATTGTCAACTTGAGTTGTTATTTGTCTTAAGAGATTGAGGCTGAAGGAAACCTCATTTCACAGGTTCTCCTGAGTAGCCTGCTGATGACTAGTTTTGGTTTTAAATGAATGATTATCACCTAACATGAACGCACACCAATGCTTTAGACTTTACAACATGGAAAGCTGTGACGTCACGACAGTTATATGCATTGGTTTCAAAAAAGACCCAGTAAACGTTCTGTAGTGCTGTTTAATTGGCTGAATGTGGCTTGCCACCATTTCTCATAGATCTTCTTTGGTACCACTGTTGTTCACACGTTCAGCCAAATAATATAGTTGCTAATCATTTCTCACAAAAGTAGTAAGAGGTAATTCAGTCTTGTTTGTCTTCTTCCTAATGAGCTCTACCATATTTACTTATATGAATAGTTGGATTTATGTGTCATTTTACAAAATACAACCACAGCGGTTCTCATCTATTTGAAATCTCTGGTAACTTAAATTGTCAATTTCTCTGGTAACATAAACTGTCTATTTCTCCAGTAGCATATCTTGTCTGTTGCTCTGGTAACCGCCACTTTTAACGTTTCTCGATTTTTTACGAAGATAAATGTTTCTCTAAACTTTCACATGTTTCAGCGTTCTGTTTGAGATGGTATAATTTCACGAAGTACATAAATTCGTTACGTCTCCTAATTTTGGAAGAACCATGAACCGAAGAACGTAGTGCGTGGTTGTTGGAGACTGGTAGTCTTTTGGAGAGATCTCAATACACTTGCTTCTATCTATGAATTTTAAAGTTCTTCTGGCCAAAAGAGTAGCACTACCGTCTTATCGTCTCTCTACAGTCTACTTCTACATGGTTATCTTCGAGCTCTTCCTCTATCTGCCTCTTTTATACCCCTTCTTTTTTTCAACCGTTCCCACGTACTTTCTACCGGCTGACCGACGTTGTCTCGCGTCAAACCGTGCTGACAATTTATTATGTCAAGTGCGTGTGAACGATTCTAAACCTATTATAATGATTAACATTTAAACTTAGTTGGGGACTTTCGTCTTATAATTTGAGAACCACTGCTGATGCAACTCACATGACTGGTCATAATGATCTGTTCTTCTAACTTAGTTAGGGACTTTCCCTATATAATTTTAAAACCGCTGCTGGTGCAATCTTTCTGTCACGTACCACGGACTGTCCACTCGTCAGTTTTGTCACATGTTGTGTCTTTGTGATCTATTGTCTTCGTGCGGTCATCTCGCCTCTTAGTTTTGTTTAAACTAAAATCTAATTGACCTTGATAAAATTTCGTTTAATACAACTGTCTTGTCATTGTGATCTGTTCTGAATTTCAGTTACTTCCGTAATACTTTTATTTAACATAACCTAACTAATGCTACTTATTTTATCGTTTTTATGTTCTCTTTATATTCATCATCTACCAAATCGCCTGTGCTTCGCACGCGGCAAAAGCATATACAATTAGTAGCTAGTGGAAATTATTTAACGTCCAAAAAAATTAATATCTAGAAAATCCCGGAAGTCACAGAGACGTGACCTTAAGAGCACCATGGACCGCTAGAAGTATTAAAGAAGTTCTGATGAAAGAGTCCAATGCGCAAAGGAAGTTTATTACTCCCATTAAAAAAGAAACAATTTTCTTATCGCCTGCCAATATTTAACTGTGGGGGGGGGGGGGGGGGGGGGGGGGAAGGAGGTGCTAGCTGGCTACCCTTCACCAATAGGGCATTACCACTGTTGTACAGATTTAACTGCGACACATAAACTGGCTCGTGTCCACTAGGGTATGACCATACAACAATGGGTGACACAAGGAACTAACGCTTCTGAACAGCTAATATCCCTTTTATTAACCAGAACACAACTTGGCCACACACAGCATAATGAAATGCCAAGACATAAATAACTGCTGCCACAGGGAATGAGCATGTAATATCAATACGCAAGAACAGGCAATATGGCTGCCTAATTCCTACTGTGAACACCGCTCGATGTAGCAGCGAACCAACATAGTACTAACGGCTATCAAAATACGTACAACCAATCCTCAGCTTACACCAAAATTATCACTGAGCAAATAATCCCTTCCCTAGAATAAATATCACCACCATAAGACTAATCTGGCGGGCACTGTTACCTGATATTCACTGAAATATGGGCAGCGTCAAGCTGGCACAGAATCTCGTCCTCACAGGACGACGGTCCGATCACTAAAAAATCTTTCGCGCTCAAACCCTTGGCGCCCGAATTTCCGATGGTCACATGACCCGGTCGTTCGGCTATTGTCGTTGGTTTCCGACCGACTTGCCTTGTCACTAACAAACAAGCGGCCACAAAATAGCGTTGTGACATCCAAACCCCCCCCTCCTTAAGAAAGAAAACGAAGCTTTCTTCCACCCGGAGGGTGCTGGGCCCGAACCCCATCAGAGGTTGGAGGCCCATATGCCACCTAACAGCATACCCTCACCAACCTAACAGTGCCGCCCTGGCAAATATCGCTCTCATCTGTGCAATACTAGTCGGGACCAAAATATGAGTACATGATAAATTCCCCCTTCCCCCCTTCCCCCAAGGTTAAGGCAACCGTAAAAATGACAAAGGTTACCGCACATGGGTATCTTTGAAATAATCCCCTTAGGGTGACTAAGTACTAAGTATATGACTGACTAAATTCACATACTCCCATACTCATCCTTTCAAACACAACACCAACAATCTGCCTATATGGCGATGTACACCAAGAAAACACAACAAAACATAACATTCTTGACCCGAGCCATACGCTCAAATATGAAAATAAGTTAACCCTACCAAATTCACATTAACCTATTCACCAGAAAGTGATATACAATAATAATACACCATAGGACGCTCTTGTCCGTTGCAAAATTTACAATCGAGACAGAGCGTCCGCTACTACATTCTTTACTCCTTCAATTGGGATAATGGTGAAATGGAACTGCTGGAGCAATAGTGCCCAGCGTGTCAACTTTGCACTGGTAGACTTTGCTGACTGCAAAAATAGCAGCGGTTTATGATCTGTTTGAAGGAAAAAATGAGCTCCCAATAGGTATCTTGCCAACTTAGAGAAAACCCATACAATAGCCAGGCATTCCCTTTCGATCGTGGGATACCTTGTCTCTGCCGGTAGCAACTTTCGACTGACGTAAACACCAGATGAAGTGACCCTTCCTGGTCCTGCAATAAACAGGCCCCAATGCCTACTGACGAAGCAGAAGTGTGTAAGACGAATGGTTTGCGCAGGTCAGGTAACTACAGGATAGGTTTTCTAAAAAATACATTTTTAATTTTAGTAAGGGCATTTTCACACTCTGTCGACCATATTACCCTGTTGGGTTTACCTTTCATAGTAAGGGGGATAAGTTCATCCGCAATGGAGGCGAAATGAGGAATAAATTTATTGTAAAAATTAATAAATCCTAATAGACTTTTCACCTGTCTCTTTGTTTTCGGCGGCTGCAAATCCAAGATTTTGGTCACCGTGTTATCCTCTGGTTTAAGCAAATTGTGGCAAACATGGCCGAGCAAGCTGAGCTCTGTAAAGCCTACAGCTGCTTTGCTGGGACGAGCAGCGAGACCATGTTTTCGTAGACAACCCAACAGAGAAGATAAATCCTTCATGTGTTGGCCCCACGTATCGTGGAACAAACATATGTCATCGATGTAAGGGATAACATCAGTTCTGTGGCCCACCAGTTTCCTCATCATCTTCACATATGTAGCGGGTGCATTGACTAACCCAAAGCACATATAATTGAATTGAAACAGATCTCTTGCAGTTGAAAACGCCGTGAGGGGTTTTGCTGTCTCGGCTAGGAAAACTTGCCAATATCCCTTTGACAAATCCAACTTACTAAAAAAAATGTGCATGTGAGAGTTGGGTCAGAAGCTCCTGCTGGTTAGGCATTGTCTCAGCGTCTACTACCCCCCCTCTGATGACTGTTTTAAGCTACAGAAAAATCGATACACATGCGTATGAGAGCCCATTCTTGATATCTTTCACCGACTACCGAATCGGGAAAGGAATTAGCGGATATTTTCAAGAGAGGGAATAGTGCATTAATGTGTAATGCGAACCATATCGTCGATTTCTTTCTCAATAGCTGACCTATAGTGCAGATAGGCATGAGTGAAAGGCTCTTTCAGTCTGATTGGATCCGCTCATTCAAACAGGGGATTATATCGTGGTGCGCCCTATAAAGTCTGTGCGCCCCGGGCGAGATCAGTTGAGAATCGTTCGCTGAAGATCTCGTAAGGATGGCTCGCGACCGACGGCGCACCTGCGATAATTTCTGCCCAATTGGGTTAGATCGTCAGGGCAATCCCAACACATTTCCTACCCAGGAGTCTTCGATGGAGTAAGAGGGTGCGCGAGAGTTGAGCTAGGCTGAATGATTAACATCCGTCAGCTACTATCTCCAGACGTCGTCGACTGGCCATCTGCCGCTACTACCTGCCGTCCTCTGGCTTTCGGCTACTCGCGAGTCAATCTCTCGGGTGCTTTAGGCTCTCCTGCGTCGTCCCAGACGTGATGCCGCTTCAGCATGTTGATGTGGAACACTTTCTCACCGTATTTCGTAGACTGCGATTTAGATATATCTACGTCTATTGACTTTCTTTGGAGATAGCCTTAATATGGACCTTGCCAGGAAATACTTATCTGATGCTTCTTGGTAGACGAGTGAGCACTACCATTCTTGTTTCCCCTGCTACTAGGGAAATTTAGACACTAGTCTTGCTTAGTGATTGCGTACCTGCTCATGAGCGTCTACTGATATTCCCGCCGGCGTCAGATTGCTCACGGAGCTATCGCCTCAAGATCGCTAATTATGACGTCGCGTGAATGCGGGTACAACGATGGGAATCATAACGATTGACACAGCGACTCTCACCGTGGAGCTTGTCCACCAACCTAGTCTCTGACCGACGAATGCGATTGGCCCTTCTTGTAGGAGTTTGTGCTCCAGTCAAACCAATTCAAGGACGGTGAGAGACCGCGCTACTGCTCGTGAGGGCGCTCCTCCTAGTACGGCGAACAGTCTGCCGCGGAGATGATCTAGTGCCACCAATCTGTGTGAATTCGGGGCATTTGTCACCGTTCGCTAACATATGCTGTGTACTGCGCCCGTTTAGGCGATTCGCAACCTCGTTTCGCTCTGGTGGTGGTCCATAGGACCCGCCGTGTAAAAGTCATGATAGAATGACCCGACAGTTTGGTGATCTCAGCGCATTTCCTAGAAATAAAGCTTGTTGTACCTAACAGAAGTGTAGAATACACTCATGAGGAACCCAAAATCTCGCTGCTATAATCAGGTTGTAACTCGCTTGCGGCACCGACAGTGCGACGTATCGAGCTGCCATTCGAGAACTGCCTGCCGGCCAGGCCATTTGGTACATAATAGTATACGGTGTTCGTGAGGATGAAAGCGGAACCCCTCTGTCTGATGATCGCAACGGGCCTTATAATATCTGACTGGCAATATTTCTAGAGAGATAGGCTGAGTAGGGGACATGTCCACTGCTGATCTGAATCAGGGAGCCTGTCGGTTGGTTACATGCCCTATGGTGGGGATCTGTGACACACAACGCACATGAAACTGGCAGCGAGTACAGCTTTTGATGATACCTATTGGCACACTGGCCACATACAATTGAGAGAGGAAATTTTTCGATCGTAACCGAGCTCATATTGCGGACGAAAGTAGGCAGTCCCTTGTGCTGGCCTCTAGAAGAGCGTATTTGGACTCTGTACTGTGTCTGAGTACCACCAGCTGAGTGTAGCCACGAGATTGGGACCTGGTGGTAGCTTACAAGAGTACGGCGTCGAAAATTCTTGTAGCTTTACGTTTCAAACCAGTATTATTGTATTGTATTGGTTTGTTGCTTCTTACATCACCTGTTTCTGACAAGATCACAAACTAGGGGTGTCTGTCAAAGACTTGATTTGGGTTGAAGCCTATGCGGCTCCTCTGTCGCTCGCGCTCGAAGTCGGTTGACCGATTGTATCCTGGTCGACTTGGTTAGATCCACGTCTACTCGGTGAATGATTAGTGGTGACGGCGCGTAGGCTTCTAAAGTCATGCTTCTGTCTTGTCACTGTCGCTTGTGTCTAGTAGAGCACTCGCATTAGCGACTGGTGTCTACCGTTTTTGCCATCGACACTTTACCCGTGAACGGTCAGCCGTACCCACTCGGAAGTTACCGATCGAATCATAATCAGCCGTACCGTGGGTGAGGCGGGCGCTCTGAGGACATCAACGCACGCAGTTCCCTGATCAGGTAAGCATGAGGGGTGTGAATATTCACCATATTTGAGTATCCCCCCCCCACCCCCCCCCCCCCCCCCCCCCCCCCCCCGCCGCCCCCCCCCCCCCGCCCCCCCCCCCCCCCCCGGGTAATACTCCACATTACCCGAATGGTAATGTCACCTCATTGTTGTCTCCGTTTTAAGATGTTAATCGTGATTCCCTGGATGAGTGAGTATACTGCTGTACACCTATGGAGTGGTGATTGAGTAGAAACAGTGTTTCTCTAGCATCATGACGACAGTTTGTTGCTGCAACCAACACCCTAAGTGACCAGCTCAAAGGTTGAGCCGCACTATATCGTCGACGGATCATGGTCATTGACATAGGCCTCAAAGTATGGTCAACATATCGACAATGGTTTTTCCATTTTGAGTACAGACGTAACTGCCTGCAGCCTGTCACATTCGTCTGTCATGTAACTGTATCCATGGTAAGAGACACACGCGAGAGCAGACAGTTTGCATTTCTTGCATTGTATTTTGCGCACACTCGTAGCCACATAGCACTTTGTACCTCCGATGTAGGCAGAGTTAACAATCATGCTATTTGCATTGTCCTTCTGTAGCTCTGCCTGCGTGACGAGCGTTTGTCTTGAATCAAGATGATGCTCGCTGTCCGAGGATCCGCTTTCCGTGCTTGGATCTGGGTTTGCTTCTTGTATATTAAATGACTTCCTTCCATCGCGACTGCGTTCAAAGCCCACTTGTTGAACGAGGCATGTTATGTGCCCTTCTCGTTGCGAACGCTTCCTGAGATTGAGCCGTTTGTGTCTTTGTTCCACCTCGAATGCA